>UFQX01000271.1:157911-338284 GCA_900497675.1 Arapaima gigas | reverse complement strand
AAAAAAAAAGAGGGGGGGGGGGGGGGGGGGGGGGGGTAACTGGTGAGGATGCTCTGTCCCACTGTCTGGAAGGAAAATGTCCACAAAAGATGACAAAAGGGGAAGCACGTAACCATTAGTGAGCCCGCTCAGGAAAGAAAGGGCCCGTGTACACTTTTACTACTTAATTCAGGACCTCGCAGATGGGTCCCCTGAGAGTCCTTCATACGCCAAACACTGAAAAGTACATGGCTTTTAGCGAGAACTTTCATGAATCTGTACATTGTGTAATCACACACCTTGCTCCTTTTTTACAATTCGGACTAAACGTGGGGGGACCGAGAGGTCACAGCAGCGCCACGTTCTGACGAATTAATCACCCAGCGCAGCTTTGATCCCGTAAAATAACAAGTCCATAACAAGCCATTGATCCCCGCAGAGCAGAACAGTAAAAGCGGCAGCAGCTTTGAAAAACTGAGAGATGGGAAGATGCTGCTGGTTCCATTTAGCTTCACAGAAAACACCTTTAGGTTTCCGTTACAAAGCAGAAAAGTCAAGAGTCAAGAGAGCTCAGGCTCTTTGCAATACACTCTGGCACTCGAAAGAAACACAAAATGTACTCTGCGTGTGAAAATTATTAGACCAGTTTGAGAAAGCTAATGACGTCCTTAAGCTTCTGAAGACAAGACATGTGTGTGTCATGTATAATTCTTTACCTCCCTGTTGCTATTTCTGTTCCTCCAGCCCCGTCACCCCTCACTTGTGTGTCTGTGTATGTGTGTGTGCGCATTTATGTGTGAAGTTGCCTGTTTGTCTTTATCCTGACAAATTAGGTGGGATCTGCCTGGAAGCACAGATCACTACTGTGTGCAGCACAGTATGTGTGTCTGTGTGTGAGAAAGACAATGCAAAAACCTGTCTGTCAAATTTTTCCAAAAGTCTATGGTAGCATAGTAATGAGCTCTGCAGATGTAGCCATAGACCTCTTGGCTGAAAGTGTGTTTTCTCGACTTTCTGTGTCGGTTTTTTTCTAAATAAAAGAACGTTCATACAATGTGCTGAAGGCAGCAGTGAAGGTGCAGTGCAGCGTGGGAATACGCGGACCAAGAGTGAACAACGAAGTCGACGAGTCAAACATTGCACTGTGTGCCCATGTCAGGAGTGATGAACCATCCTGTTTGCTGAAACATTCTAAACTGGACATTCTATGTTCTGTCTTCTTACCATATCCTAATTCATTCTAACATACTTTCTTGTGCTTTAAAAACTACTCACTTACTGTAACCAAGCAGTACCTGTTAAAACATTTTTTTTGGTTTTGCACCTATTATTATTATTATTATTATTATTATTATTATTATTATTATTATGTGCTGAAACATTTCTTATAACCCTGGGCACACACACCTGGATCCCACAACCCATGGATTTTGAGAAGATTACTGATTTCTTAGTTTCCCATTCACTGCCCTTGTGTTACTGACCACATCTGTTCTTGAAATCACATTCCCACTGTAAATGAACAGTGGTGCCTGGATTTACCCCACACTGGTGTCCTTCTCATCATAATTCGGCCTCCTGATGTAATATTATCTCACCTGCTGTAACAGGGAGGAGAGGAACTGAAGTCTGTGTTGGAGATCCGCACCATTTTGCCCCTCCTGGCAGCATGAAGGAAACAATAAGAATCAAGTAAAGGAAGAACAAGAACAGATACAGAAGAAAGTGGGAAAAGTGGACAACTGACAGAGAAAAAGTACAAACAGGAGAAATGAAAACAACAAGATGGTAAAAAGAAGTCAGAACACAGCAAGTTAAGAAAGATCAAAGAAACCGAGAAGGACGAGTATAAGCCCAAAAGATGGAAGACTATTTTAAAACTCAAAACGGCAAAAAGGAGAAAAAGTATAATAATTTCTTGAGCTACTGGTGTCTGTATGAGAGCACCTTTGATGTTTTGCTTTTTCACAGTGCAAACTAAGTACGGGATCTTTCCCATAAGGGAAATTGGGATTTGTGTGCAGTGGAGAGTCTTCTGATGCGGCCTGCATGTCTGTTCAGGAGAACAACGTCTAGAGCATGAAAAACACATATCAACTGGGATGAGAATCTCATGTATCACCTTTAAAGAATCCCTAACTGACTTGTAAAAGTAAAGTAAATCTGTTCTAGACCAGAAAACCAATCCTCTTAATATGAATGTTGATGTTCGGGTAGAATAAGTCACAAAGCCATCTAATCTGAGAACTAAAATGACATGTTTTCTCTCTTCCCTAAAATTAAATACTATAGAAAAAAACACAGATTATGCTTGAAATTAGTTATGACACCTACAAATATGGAAATTATGCACTATATGATTTTTCTTCACATAAATGGAATTAATAATCAGTGATCTGGTGAGGAAGGGAGCACAGTGGGCCGGG
The DNA here is from genome assembly GCA_900497675.1 of Arapaima gigas. Taxonomy (NCBI): domain Eukaryota; kingdom Metazoa; phylum Chordata; class Actinopteri; order Osteoglossiformes; family Osteoglossidae; genus Arapaima; species Arapaima gigas. Next base: position 335,879 of record UFQX01000271.1, on the reverse strand, counting down.
GCGGTAGCAAGAGGAGCATTTTTTGCTCTCGTTGTATATCCCTTTGACAAAAGCACCTGCTACATCCATAAGTGTAAATTTAAACATACTTTACAGATTTCTTCCAGGGATCGAAGGGCCTCTGGATTGATGGGGGTGCTCTGTTCTGCGGTGTGATTGTCTGCTTTTTCAGCAGGCTCTTTCCCTGCCGTTTCAAGTTTCTCAGCAAGCCTCTTTTTCTCACTACCCCATCTCTTCAGCACTCTCTCCATCTGTAGAGGAACTGCTTCATTCTCTTTGAGCTTCCTAGTGGTGTTCTCCACCCTGCTCCCCTGCAGCATGTCCTCCTTCCTCTGTGCCCCTTTCTCAGAGTGTCTCCCCTTCTCCTTCTGGTTCACTTCCCCCTCCTTTGGGTCCTGCAGCCTCTTCCCTCCATCTCCCCTCAAGATGTCCTCCTCGGATGAGCTCACGTCTCGGTCCTTGCCTGGGGTCGCTGACCCACACGGCTTGGATTTACACTCCAGCTCTGTGAGGGTGGTGGAGTTGAAGACCGCGGCTCTGCGCTGACCTACAGTGCTGAGGTTTGTGTTTGCGGCATCCGTGCTCACGGATCCTGGTGCTTGCTGGGCAGAAGTATCCTCTCCAGCTTCCTTTCTCTCCACCGTGTTCCTCAAGAAGCCAGTGCAAGCCTGTAGGAAGTCACAAGTAGGTGTATCACCAGGGGACACAATAGGGAGTCGGCACCAGGCACCATCAGATTTCACCCCTCAGGGCTCTGCAGGGGACCCAGAAGGGGCTTATTACAAGACCTACCAAAGGTTTCAGTTGGGGGCCTAGCAGGGGGCATTAGAGGGCACAGCAGGTAGCATGAGATGGCCTTTCAAACATCTTATCCTCCTACAGACTTTTATAAACCCCAACAAATGCTGATTTACAGTTTGGTTATGTTCCATAAAAATCTCTAATATAGCTATTATACATTTAAATACAATTTAGACATTTTATGCAAAAATTAATAAATGATGTTTTTATTCATATTTAATATTGTTAAATATTTTATTTTAATATTGAATATATTAATATTTTCACAAACTTCAGGCTACATCAAAACTAAAACTAAAAATATGTTGTCCCCACAAACTCCTGTTCAGTCTTGATCATTGAGCAATTCATCCCTTAAATGTGCAACGTTCATCATGTTCTTAGTGGTCAATGACACTCAAAGATAAAACACATGAGCTGTAAACACTGTGGAAGGAAGTTGAATAAAGGTACTTGGTCACTCCTATACTGTTTGAATGCGGGTTGCTGATATCGATTTTCTCAGAGTGTAAATGTAGAATTTAAGAAATTTTATAAAACAGGTAAGTGAAGGAAATATATAGTTTTTTGGGTCAAAAAAGCCAAAATACTGAGCAAGTGTGTGTGTGTGTGTTTGTGTTGGGGGGTAGCCATCATTTGATCCCACCAGACCCACTATGATGATTCTGTGTTAGTGGTGTCACTGGAGTCGTTCTGAGCACACGGGGTCCAGAGCCTTTACTAGCTGAATCAGAACCCCTCAAAGGCAAGATCAGTTACACACACAGGCATAACTGTGGTGGTGATGGAAAACAAATAGTGCCCTCTAGCTGCAAGAACATAGAAAGTCCTACATGTTAGTCCACCTTTGTACCTGAATGAATCAAGGTTGTCTAACAATACGTTGACGACACCTTAAAAACAATGATAAAAGTTTATGGATTATTTATTAAGCTGTTACGGCAATAATGATTCAAAGGAAGAGTAGCAAAATGGATTATCCTTTCACCACAGACTGTGGTTCTGTCCGTGTTCCTCTGTCTAGTTCTGCCTGTGTTCCTCTGTGTGGTTCTGTCTGCGTTCCTCTGTGGTTCTGCCTGTGTTCCCCTGTGGTTCTGCCTGTGTTCCTCTGCCTGGTTCTGCCTGTGTTCCTCTGTTTGGTTCTGTCTGTGTTCCTCTGTCTAGTTCTGCCTGTGTTCCTCTGTGTGGTTCTGTCTGCGTTCCTCTGTGGTTCTGCCTGTGTTCCCCTGTGGTTCTGCCTGTGTTCCTCTGCCTGGTTCTGCCTGTGTTCCTCTGTTTGGTTCTGTCTGTGTTCCTCTGTCTAGTTCTGCCTGTGTTCCTCTGTGTGGTTCTGTCTGCGTTCCTCTGTGGTTCTGCCTGTGTTCCCCTGTGGTTCTGCCTGTGTTCCTCTGCCTGGTTCTGCCTGTGTTCCTCTGTTTGGTTCTGTCTGTGTTCCTCTGTCTGGTTCTGTCTGTGTTCCTCTGCTTGGTTTTGTCTGCGTTCCTCTGTGTGGTTCTGTCTGTGTTCCTCTGTCTGGTTGNGTTCTGTCCCTGTTCCTCTGTCTAGTTCTGCCTGTGTTCCTCTGTGTGGTTCTGTCTGCGTTCCTCTGTGGTTCTGCCTGTGTTCCCCTGTGGTTCTGCCTGTGTTCCTCTGCCTGGTTCTACCTGTGTTCCTCTGTTTGGTTCTGTCTGTGTTCCTCTGTCTGGTTCTGTCTGTGTTCCTCTGCTTGGTTTTGTCTGCGTTCCTCTGTGTGGTTCTGTCTGTGTTCCTCTGTCTGGTTGTGCCTGTGCTTCTTAGTGTGGTTCTGTTTGTGTCTCACCAGGACAGAAGAGGCAAACTGTGCCGGTTGGCTTCGGGTTGGGTCTGCTTGCTCCCGTCGGCTCCTCTTGCGCCTCCGTGCCCTCCTCACAGGGTCTCCCTGTCGGTCCTCAGCCTCACTGCTGTCCACAGGTCCAGGAAGGCCGGAGATGTGGGGGTTAAAATTTACATCCAGGGCAATGGGGCGGAGGCGAGCGTGAGGGTGGGGATGTGGGTGGTGATGCTGGGGGTCTGGAGGCCCCTTCTTGCTCAAGTGGGCCAGTGTGGGCTTTCGGGCCTGAGCCGGGCCGTCCCAGGTGGGGGGCGTGGAGGACGTCTCCGAGTCTGAGTTGAGCGTCTCTGTGTTGGTGTACTGACCCGACGAGGGGGAGGTGACAGGCGGGTGAGGTGTGTACGTCCACTCCGGGTCGTGCTGCGAGTCTGTATAATAAGTCTCATCAGACATCCTGCGACGAAATTCTTGCAGGGCCGCGGCCCAGCCCGCCTCATCGGTGCCGCCGTCACTGTCCGAGCCCATTTCATCGTAGGCTGACACAACACCGGACTCCTTCTCCAGAGCGCTGAACACCTGGCTCTTCCATTTGGCCAGCAGACTAGGCCGGGCCAGCTGGGAGTTCTGCAGCGCGATCCAGTTCCCGTCTGGACTCTGCAACATGGACGACACGTCTGCACGAACACATGCAGGTCACACACGCGCAGAGAGAGGAGCAGAATTCGTTACACACTGGCTCCTCATAGTCCAAATATTTAATGTACATATTTTCATTGACACAAACACATATTCCTATTTATTTATTTAAAATAGCATTTTGCTCACTTCACAGTTTTCTACAATTCCAGGCGGCTGTGGAGCAAATCAACCGTTGTTTACCCACCAAGCTGATAGGTGGCAGTAAAAAGGACCTAAACACGCTGGAAGTGAGCAACTACCTTAATACAAACAGCTTCCAGTGTTAACAGCTTGTGTGGGGGGTTCCGGAATACCAGTGATTAATAACAAGATCGGGATGATTCCACAGGTTTATGGGATGAATGAATAATGAGTGGGATTTTTTTCTGGAGGCAACATATTTTTGTTTTCTCACGCACTTTTGTAGTGTGGTTATTGTGGTCAGCATCACAGCAGTCTGGAGCCTATGCCAGAATCACTGGGGACCAGGCTTAGAGTGGTCTCTGTGTGTGTGTGTGTGTGTGTGTGTGTGTGTGTGCGCATTTGGACGTCTTTTCCTTCTGACCCCATTTATCTCAGTTTCGGTAGGTGCTCCACTTTCTTGAAACACACTGGTGCCAACCGGGGCATTACTGCATTTTTATGTATGTATGTATATGAGTCTGAGTCTGTGTGAAGTTTGTATGTTCTCCCCACGTCTGTGTGGTTTCCTCTCACAGTCCAAAGGCATGTGTTTCAGGTTAACTTATTACTCTAAATTGCCCGTAACAGGTGACTATATGTGTGGCTACTCTGCAATAAGCTGGTTTCCCATCCAGAGTGTCTGACAACCAGTGATTCTGGAATAGACTCCAGACCGCTGCATGACCAGGGTAAAGCAGAATCAAGGAAGTTTATTATTAGAATGTTATTCATTGCACCTTAGTAGTAAAAGTGATTTTAATCACTTAATGTTATTAGAAACAGAGTTACAAACAGACTTCTGGTCCCTAATGTGTTCATAAGCTGAGGGGCCACTGTATTGCAAGCTGGACTGCGGAGGAACAGTCTCTTACTGGAGTTGTCCAGCCGGTCCACGCTTTTCCAGTTGGGCATTGGGGAGGCACGTGAGTCCCTCCTTAAGGTGCTAAAATTGTTCACACCCCACACGGCGCCTCTTGCAGCTGGGCTGTTTCTACCCTTGGGCTCTGTAGGCTTGTCAGGAGAGTCGTCGCTTGTCAGGGAACCAGCGGACCTCGACCTCTGAGTCCACACACACAGAGAGAGAGAGAGAGAGAGAGAATGAGAGAGAATGAGAGAGAGAGAATACAATGTCAATAGATCACAGCATCTCCAGCTTAATTTGTATTTTCTAACATGATCTGGATCCGGTGCCTGCCTGTCTGAACCTATAACACAACACAGTTAAACATACAGGAATTCAATTAATATTTACATTTATTTATTTCGCATCACATCCAGGGGCCGTTTCATAGCCTAGAGCCCTCTGCTTCTGGTATAGGCTCCAGACCACCGCAATTCATCTCAGGGTAGGCGGGTAATGATAATGGATAAATTATTTATTCCTAGTATTACTCCTTTCCAAAGGCTACGTTAAGGTATGTACAGTAATTTACCTACTTGTACAGCTGGGTAATTTTTACTGTCCCTATTCAGTATTCAAGGACATTGATAGAGGGTACTGCAGGAGGAGTTTGGATTCAAACCTGAGTCTTCTAAGAACAACTCTATCTAGTACACTACCTATTGCTCCCAATAGAAACACACACGTATTATGTAAATAACTAACTATACCATTCATTTGCTTTATAAATCACCATGTACAAATACATGTATTAACTAGGTGAACGATGTAAATCGAAATTGATGTGAGTACAAGTGTGACACTAGGTGGGAGCACTGTGCCCAGCATCTACGTTCTCAGACTTTGCCTCATGTGACCCGGGTTCAAACTTAGTTTAATCACTTCTGTTCAGTTGATAAGTTCCTCAATAACAGTTCATTACAGTAGATACACTTTATTGTTTTTTTTTACATAAATTTAACTTTTAATGTCTGTTTCTGTTACTACTTATAATAAGGAACAAAACGTAATGTTTGAATTGCATAATTAAAAAAGTAATTGCATATAAACACACAAATACATATTAATTACTTCTTTAACTGTTTGGGTAATTAGGTAACTGGTATTTAAAGTGTTCTTTAGCACACTGAAATAGGCATTTTTGAGTGTTAGGCATATTTTGGCAAAATTAATAGGGATCTCCACAACATGCATCATAATTTTCCACAGGAGAAATAATAGAAATTGCTTCCTAATATTCAATTTACGGTACTTGAGACATTTCTAGGAAACAATTACATTCAGACCCCAGGGTACAGGTGTATTATCATTATTGTGTATCATTTTTCAACATAGAAATACAGAGCAGAGGTATAAAGTTTTTTCCTTTAGTAATGCTCCGCGAATTGAAAATCCAGTTGAACGCACTGCAGTTGCAGACTTGCTACATATGCTGACCGGAGAACGTGTTGCCGACCCCAGGACTGCGCAGTAAAACCAGTGCCTCCAGTTCACAGGCTACAGGAAGATCTGTACAGCAGCGCAGCTGTGCGGCTCCCCGAATCCGTCTGCAGGGGGCAGCACAGCAACACAAACTGCAAGGACTGCGATGACAATCGGGGGTGTTGAAATGCAGCACCACATGCCAGCCCAGGGAATTCAGAACCCAGAGAATCTGGCTGCATACAAACACGGCGAAATGCCAATGTGACACACTCACTACAAACCTGACTCTTTGCAACAGAGCCAATAATACCTATCAGTGTGAACATGAAGAAAGGCCTGGAAGAGGCTCAGCAGGAATGTGAATGTGGTGCCCACCCTGGGACCACTGACACTCACCCACAGGGCTTGTGAGTTCTTCAGGGCACTCTGGGCTGCGGGGGTGCTCTCCTGGTTTGTAGCGGGGGAAGGGACGGCCTGGGACTGGGGCTCGTCCCCTAGTCCAGAGGGCCACACCGTCTCGTACTCCGGCTGCATCTCAGTACGCTTCCTCCGCTGAATGATCTGCCACACAGAAGTCCCATGACCCATCAGCACCACTGACAGTGGCAAAATGAGGAAACACTGAAGGGCAGCATAAGGGCCAGCAGGTGGAAACAGGAAGTTAACTCTTGTGCATAAAGTTCCAGGCTCATATCTTGGCAAAGTTAAAGCAAAGTTGCACCGTTTGGGTCAATTCATACCGTAAATTCAGAGAAAACTGCATGAAAACATGTTGCTGTACAAGCCGTTCAGTCACTGTAATATTATAACAAATGTAATTTCTTGGCAGCTGGTTTCTATCTGCCAGAATGGTGAGGAGTGAGAAGCATTAAATTACCCCTTAAGAAAACCTTCAGGGAAGACTATATTTAATATGTTTAAAAAATGTATTTTGCTCAAAATGAAAACTTCGCAGGAGCAACACTACATCCCTTTTCATTACTGAAGGTACAGTCTATTCTGAACAAGCAGAAGCAATTTTGCAAGCAGCAGTGATTGATATATTGTCTATAATGAAAAAGTGCACTTTGCAGCACAGAAAAGACAAGTCGGGGCACAACAGTCAGATTGGGACTCGTACTTTCTGCACAATGGTGGTAGCGAGCTCCTCGATCAGCTCCTCCTTGTTGTCACGCAGGTAACGTGCTTCATTCTGCTTCTCCTGTGGAAACCAAAGCAGGGAGGTCAAAGCACAGGAACGGTGGTGAGAAATTGAACCACTGGGGTGCGCTGTGCCACCAAAGCCCCGGGGTAGAACCCAAACTGTGGCAGCACGAATATGCGGCGACCCACAGCCTGTCGGACCACTGCTTTGGGTAAAAGGGTGTGTTGAACAGCAGGGGAATGTCAGTCAGTATGCATACTCATGCTGTCCAACTTGTACTTCATTCTACATCCATTTTTGGAGAATTCAGGAATATTTTTTCTGTCCCAGTGAGCATGTATCTGTATGATCCCACGTGCAGTATGACAGTTTTCAATTTCTCAGGCTCCCCAGTGGATTTTTAGAATTATATTGCTCAGACGAGGCTTTTATATCTAACTACTGGATCTCTGTTCTACTGTAGCAGATTGCATGACCACAGGCACGTGACCACACCCAGTATGATTGTGGACTTCACCGACATGTGTGCACCACGTGTCACCAAGCACCACTCCAGTACACTACAGTAGAGGACAAGGCAAGGAGATGAGGAGACTTGAGGAGCGGGATTGTGTTCAGGGCTCCCACCAGACTGTCGCTGTACTCCTCAGCTTTAGCGATGGCCTCCTCTATGGCCTCCTCAGCAACCCGCAGTGCCACGCTGAGTGTCTCTGCCATGCTGTGTCCTGAAGAAACACACAGACCCACAGAAACAGGAACGAGCACAGACACTTAAGGGAAGACATTTTTAAAATAAAAAAAAACTGCCTGCAGTAAAGGACATACAAAATGTTTTGAATAATAACAAACATAATGAATAAATAATGAAAACTATACATGCCTGGGAGTGAGGGGGGGGGGGGGGGGCAAATGGGCTTAAGCACTCAGAAANGGGGGGGGGGGGGGGGGGGGGGGGGCACATGGGCTTAAGCACTCAGTAAACAAGAAAATTTTGCAGATGATCAGATGCCCAGTTCCTTCTGAGGCACCAATGATAACCAACAATTTACAAACAGTCTGAACACAGAGGACTATATTGAGCTGTCATAGTGAGATAAAGTAAAAATCCACAGAATCTTCTTTCTACGGGTCAAATAAGAACTTTCTTTTAAAGTTCAACTTGGGGAATTTGGTTTTTTCAAGGAAACAAGGGGCCAGCTCTCAGATGTTCAAGGCTCACGCAGTACAGTCTCCTCAGGATTAGTGTGTGATGAAAAAAACAAAGGTTTCTCTGGGTGAAATGCCCAGAGAATCAAAATGGAGTTTAATCTCTAAGTCAGGACTCAGGTCAGAGTTGGCAAACAGGTGCTACAGAGAGCAGTCAGCGCAGGATTTAAAGAAGCGGCCTGGTCATTAAAAAGCGGATGCTTCAAGCCGCAGAAGTGTTGCTGTCCTGCTATCTCTGTGACCCTGGCAAATTGCTTTGATAAAGATACCAAACTGTGCAAAAATACAAACTGTAAGATGTCATAAAATACAGGGTAACCAATAACCCACCTTCACTTTGCTTGTAGAATGCAGAGTCGCTGCCGACACTTCCATCATTGTCGAGGCTCCCTTCGTGATAACTGCCCTCTGTAGGTAACAAAGGCAAAACCATTATCAGGAGCCCTGAAGGGTGAAGAGGGGAGCGTGGGGGGCTGCAATCTGCCATCATTTAGTCATCGACCTAAATAATAGTTCGACCAGTTCAAATATGGACAGTCAGTTCATGGTGGAGAAGAGAAAAGTCGGTCTGACTACGTAGAAAGAGGTCCGAGGTGGAGAGGGAGAGGAAGAGGAAGAGGAGGAGGAGGAGCGTGGGGAAACAGCAGGCAAATGCTTCCTCAGCATGTAAGGTCCATGTCTGCCTGATGTGTTCATGTTCAGCCAAAGATGGGACGTGTAAAACCAGCATCAGCTTCCTAGCAATAGAGAGGCACAGGCAGGTACCAGCATCATGTCCACCCAAAGGCAAGAGAAGGAGGGCTGTTCAAAAACATTGCTCAGCAAGGTCTGAGGGAACACTGAGCTGGGGGACCAACCAGCTGGAGGAATCAAGCAGCCTAAAGGACTAGTCAGTCAGAGGGATCAATTAACTTGAGTTGTCTGTGTTCTTTCTAGGACCTGAAAGCTAAAACACGCAATTTTTTTTCTTATATGTATAGCATTTTATAATTTGTCACGATTATGGTGGTGGTTTTATTTAAGAGGTATTAAACCATTTATATACTGTATATCATTCACTATACCCTTTTATGTGCTTTTGTGAGTTCCTTATGCTGGACCCCTTACATCTTGGTGGACCTGTCTCACAAATGTGGACAGACTGAGATGTTTGAACCTGTTCCACCTAGGATGGACTCCCTGCCGCCACGTCACAGGAGGTCCTGCCAGCAGGTGGCACTGTGGAAGTGACTCTTCAAATTTTCAACATGGTTGAACCTAGTTGGGCACAACTGGATATCCCCGTTTGTAAATGAGCAAATCAGCTTTTTCCTCCACTTGTAGCTTCATGTATCCCATTCTGCCCCTATTTTGACACACTTTTTGTGCCAACTACAGTTTTTATACATGTATATTTAGTGATGCATGTAAGGTGGAGAGCATTTCTCATGGGTACGTATTTATAGGACTATTCTGGAATCACAGTTTAATGCAAACACTTTAATGCAATGTTAGTATTGATTAATTTATTTGACATTTTTCTCCCTGGCAACTTACACTGAGATGTTTGTACATCAAGCTACTTATTGATTTACACAATTATACAGCTCAGTAATTTTTACTCCATCACTTCAGCACCGTTGTCAGGAGTTCTATGGCCCGTGCAAGTATTTGAATGAGGGACCTTCAATTACAAGGTAGCAAACTTAACCCCTAAAATATATTTTAAAAGACACGTTGCTTGTCATCTACTCTTCTTTTCCAAGGGTTCTTATCTACAAATCTGACGCTTATTTTGCAGAATACAGGTCAACATGGTTGCATCTCTTTCTGACCACACATTCACCTTTTTTTCTCAGTAGGAAAGGGCACCCTACTCGACATCACCATGACAACGGCACACACCGAAAGCCGTCATCCCGCTACCCCACGCACGGCGTTCTGATTGGTCAGGGATGGATGCAACTCGCTTGAGGCCTTGGGTCCAGAGTGACACAGGCGCAGGGCCACTGGCTAAACACATACCTCGGCCACCTGCAACTGGACCACATGCCAAAACTGTCATGAGATAAATGTGGACCGACAGGTGTGTGTAAACTGTAAATATGGAAAAGAAAAAGGAAAAGGAAGAGAAAACTGAAGAGAGGGGCCTGACGGACAGCAGCTTATCCACACACTGTGAGGAGCCCCACCAGAACATCAGGGCAGGAGGTATTTTAGCCACTCACAGTTATAAGAATAAAATCTTGCAAATCATATATATAAATTTATATACACTGATATAAAAATTATTGAGTTATCCAGTACTGTCTGGGTGAGAAAGTGGAAAGGTAAAAATTAAAAACATATTACGTAATGACAAAAATGTTTTACATTAAAGTGCTTACAGTTTGGTGATTATATAATGTGTTATTGCTTTTTACCTTTCCGCCACTTCACTTTTTTGAGCTGAGTAACTCAGCTACTCACATACATAACTGTGTATACTACTGTACAAGTCACGGATTATCATACCCATCAAGTCGACAACCTCGCCTTCGGCCAAAACTTTATGCTGGACAGAAGTGGCTGACACCATGAGGAAAGCCTGTATTTCTATACTTAACATTAGTTATCATAATATAACAAGGTGGCATCTATCATTAATTAATCTATTAACTGTCATAATTATGCAATCATTTAGTTTATTGAGCTCAATGTGAGCTGGATGGATGTTGGATGTAACGTAAGGATTTTCTGGTAACCTGTATTGTAAATTTGTTTTTTTTTATGGAGCTGTCTTTTGCCTTCATGTTGGTGTCATTTGTTTTTCACTGCAGATATTAAACTGTTATTTAATAAATGTATTTAATTTAATTAATTTTTGAAAAAAATCAAAAAACCCAAATAAAAAAGGGGGGAACCAAGCAAAACATCAAAAGGAAACTCATGGTGTTTATTTGATGCCTCCCACAATGCAGACACACACAAAGACAGGCACACACATACATACACATCTGAAAGGAACCCGTAGTTCACTGTGCCAAGGATTCTGGGACACACGAGAGTCGTTGTCTCTCAGGCTATTCCTCTCAAAAACCATGGAGGGATGACAAAAGGGCAATCAAGGCCATAGCTTTTTTGTGGACTGGAGAGTCAGTGTGCGAGACGGGGATCCACAGTGGTCTTGCTCCTCCTACACAGTGACTAGAAAGTACCGTGGTCTGTGGGTTCGAATTCAGCTCACTGTGTGGTATCTAGAATGTTCTCTCTATTTTCATGAGGGATTCCTCCAGGTACTCTGTTGTCCTCTCACAGTCTAGAGGGCACTTTTAGGCATGAGATCTGTCTTGGAAACCATGTTGTAAACCACCCTGATCACCCTGCACCCCCATCTGCAGGAACTGTCCATTGGCTTCAAGTTTTGTCCCCTAGGTTATGGGGTCATCCTTTACTGGTTTGGTTCTTTGCCTTGTTTAGGTTACTGGTCCCGATTTTCACACATACATTGTGTTACAGAATGTTCATCTGGCTGGAGTGCTGCTGTGTGTCTGTCCTTGAAGGATGAATCCACACAACTGCAACTAGTCCACTTTGACTGTATGCAGATTGGAAAGGAGACTGGGGGAGACAGTATGAAGCATGGAGACCCTCTGTCCCACGCAGCTCTTCTTGCATCTCCCCCCACCCAGCTGTACGTCCTGTGACTCACACAGCACAATCTATTTAGCTTGTTATCAGCGCCCAGGGTCCCGGAGGCAGCTAATCCCATTTCCCATACGCTGCCAACAGCAGAACATGGAGGATGTGGAGAGTCACAATTCCCATCTTCTGCCCCTCCTCCCTTCCTGATGTTGCAGTGTTCCTGGAGAAGTGAGTTACTGAGAGTCCAACCTCCTACCCACTCACACTGTGCACTGAGTCCCTGCTCACACGCAGGCCGCATCAGAGGAGTTCCTAATGTTAATGGCTTTTAATGGGAACTAATTGGATAGAACTACTAATACTGTATTCAATTAGTCTCACCAAAGGGTGGTACAAACAAAATAATGCAAATAGATCGGAGGCAACTGAACTAAAGATCGGCTCCCAGGAAACATCATGTTTTACATGCTAATTGTGCCTGAACTGAGTCTGGAAGCTTTCTAAAATAGTATCATCTTGAGCTGTGGTTGTTCATTCTGGAGAACACGTCTTAAACTGATTCTGCCTAGTCCTCTGAAAACATCATACCAGCAGAAAGTGGGAGTCCACCTGGGCAACCTGCGTGACACCTTTCTGGGACAAACTGGACAGAAGAAAGTGAAAGCAAAGCAACACATAAGTGTCTTGCGTGTCTCAGAATGGTGGCATGGTGCCTCATTTCTTGATCAAACTTGTTCACAGAATGGCTCATCGAAACAAACCAAGCTTCCGTCAAGTGTAATCAAACTTCTGACTGGTACTGCCCATGCAAACTGTAAAAGTAATAAAAAACTCGGTCCTCGTGACCAAAAAAAATGCAGGAACAGGAACGACCACAGTGAATTTCAGAACAAACCAGCCAAACCAGAATCAGCCCGGGTCCGTTATTAAGACGACCACCTGCGTTGCTGGACTGTTCTGCCGGACGGTGCTGTACAGCTGTACATTCGGACCGTGATGGATTCCAGATCCACATTCAGACCAATCGTGTTCGACTGAACACATCCACATCTGTCACAGCCCAGTCGCTGCCAGGGGGTAGTCTGGCAGATCGCCGTTCAGAAGGCGCATTGGAGAAAAAAAGGTAAAAGTAAAAATGGATGACACACTCATCATAGTCATCCATTAGGCTCACTGTGGGAGTGGCCTCATTTTATTGCTAATGTTCTTGAGGGATTATGGGTATTACCAGCCAATGGGATTTAACAAATTGGTCTGCATGTTCCTCTTTGCATAAACAAGCTTGTAACTTTAAGTCTGTGTTTGAGCAGTCTTAGGAATGAGTCCACTTCTCTTGGCCTGAGCAAACACAGCACTGCAGAGAACAGAATCATCAGAACCAGACAGGCAACACATGATGCAAGCAGGGTACATGTGTACAAATGTAAAAACACTGACCGTGTGTAAAGCTGTGCAGTATTTACTTGTAGATAGATGTCAGTACAGGGTACTCAAACAGTATAAATTCAACTCTATTCCATGGTGTTTACAGCTCATGCCTGGTGCTCCTAACTTTCAGTGATGAAGACGAGGAAAATTGCACTTGTTTGTGGGATGAATCACTCAACAATCAGCGCTGAGTAGGAGTTTGTGGAGAAAAGGTATTTTTGAGTTAGCTGAAACTCGTATTCAATTTAATGTAGGTTGAAGGTTATGAAGAGTCTTATTAAGTATTTTTTGAAGCTAAGCTATACTAAAAATTTCTACTGAAACTAACTAGCAAATGAATGAGAAGACCTGTATTAAGCTTGTATGCACTGTGACTTATTGATGAAAGTGATGCTGCTGTTACAAACAGAAAGAGTTACAGATCTCCAGCCCCAGGTATAAACACATCTAATGCTATGTTGCATGTATTTATTATGGTAAGAGTTCAATCTTGCATGAAGCATTAGATCTTCATGCAGAAGCAGATTCAGAAATAAATCAGCATAAACATTAAGCAGATCAGCAGAACGAATACTGGAGGCCATGTCATGCAATACTTTATATTTCTTGGAACTATTTACTAAATTAAAAAAATTCTCACAAGGAGTCCTATGCTAGCAATATAATTTTGGCACGACGCTGATATTAAGATTGTTCTCAAGGGCACAACAACTGATTTCCATGAAATTTGATAAAGTAGATGCTCAACTTAGAGAAGTGGCAAGAACCTCAACAAATCTATGGAGCAGTGTTTCGCTCTGCTTTTTGGTACAAAGACCTCATAAGCAAAACAGAAATGTAAAGGAATTGGTAAAAACCGAGTACCTGTGAGTTCTGACAGAGCCCCACGTTCCACCACGTGCTTCTTGTACAGAGTCTTCAAAACCTTGGCGCTTCCAAACCTCTTGAATCGGCTTTTCACGTTGTTGTAATACCATTCAAGAGACTGTGTCCTTAGGATCCTGCCAATCATAAGTAAAACAGAGTGGGTCAGCAAAGGAAGGAGCAATGGTCTTGGGAAAAGTATGTTGGGAGTCTCACTGACCATTTGGATCATAATGAGATGTGCACAGGACTAGGGAAAGGACATCTATGAAGTGGTCTCGTTTGAACCCATGAGTCTCTAGCTCTGGCAAAAAGTCACGTTTCATTGAGAAGATGAAAAGGCCTTGTGGTGTGTGAAGTGGCAGGGAGTTCTCAGAGGGGGTGTTTCAATCTGCCTTACAATTAACCCTTCCAACCTTAGCTATAAAAGGACCAAATGGCTCCAGACATCTCAACGATGGATAGAGCTTTTAAGCACCTCCTATAGCAGTTTTCAATGCTAGACATCAGTAGGGCAATATAGAAGACATGGCATGATTTTACTCTTTGAATGGTTCCATAAGACCTTTCATTAACCTGTGAAATGGGGGTTCTGTCATGTGCCCTGAGATACGACATCGTCCCGAAGGTGTCATCTATTCAGACACATGTAGCAGCATCTTCCTGAGAAATTTAGATATTTAAAAACTACGTGGATGACATCTGAGACAGCAGAGTTTAGTATGATGCATTCGAGGACATCAAGCATACAAAGAGAAAAGCAATGATCCCAGTACTGGACCATGCAGCACCCCGCGTGTAATGTGTGTTTTTTCAGACAGACAGTCTGCTAAGGAAGCATGAGTCTGTCTTTTAAATAAGGATGAACAACTTTAGTGCTGTACCAGGAAAACAAACTAATTTTGATCCACAGATGGGACTTGAACCAGGGGCTTCAGATTAGAAAGCAACAGTCTTCATCAGTACAGCGCCTGCTGCATTACATAATGAGCATCGTGTCTTCTGTATTACAATCAGCTCAGAAGAGATGAATGTAATTTCTCCAAAAGCAATTTGTGTTAGGAAAATCATTTTATTGTATGAAAAGCAGAGTAAGAATGGAAGAGACGTTTCCAACAAAGAGGGAACTTGTAGGTATCTGAGTGGAATCCAAATCAGAGCTTGAGCATGGCTTTTTTTAACACACTTCAGGGTATGCCAGTTAGCAAAGATCAGTTTACAGGGAAAAATCATCTATCTATCTGTCTATCTATCTATCTATCTATCTATCTGTTTGTTTTCTGGATGTGTTTTTTCATGTTCTTCAAAGTCAGATGAGGAATAAAACATTTTAAAGTAACTGTCAGTTAGATCTAGATTTATCAGGCCACCTAATGTAAAAGTAAAATACAACCTTTATGAGATATTTAAATTATTACATAAATAATCAAATTGGAAAAATAAATAACCATCTTCTGTGACAGCACACCACTGTTGCTAGCAAGAAGTCCTCAAAGAATATGTGCAACCCTTCTGGGCCATGAAACTGCATTGCTTCTGAAAAACTCTATATTCAATTGCCATTACTGTGGCACATCAATTTGTAATGTGTTTTTTTTTTTCGAAGAGCACACTCCAGCCAAATTTATGGCCTGCACTGAATTTTATCATACTTAATACGAATAAGTGTCAAGCTGATTTCAGAACTGTAAGACTGCATGTCGATGATGGAACTGTCAGTTCAAAATTCATTCCTGCAGTTAAAATCTGAGATTGAGACACAGCATTAGCACGGAACTGTAATGAGAAACCAGAAGAAGACAATGTAAATTCCACCTTCCGGAGTGTGACATCAGGAAATGAACTTGGTGAAGACAGTTGGAATGTTGTGTGAATCTGAACAATCACCCAACAGCATGGCACTTCTACTGAACTCCAGCATGGCCTGATGTCAGTCAATGGCGTTAAAAATGGTGTTGGCGAATCGGGCCACCCCCATTTGGTATGTAAGGTGATTTGTAGGGAGGTCTGCACCGTCCCTGCTGTGCCTGTCCCAGCACTGCAATGGATTGCACAGAATTCCGCCAACTGTTTCTCTAATTTTGTTGAAAGCCCCTCGCCAACACCCCTGTAGCAAAACAACACACAGCCATCTTTCACGTCTCTTCCTCTCCGATCCCCAATAAAGGAGAAAGTGTGTGTGTGTGTGTGTGTGTGTGTGTGTGTAAGTGGTGCGTGGCACTGGTGGTGGAGCATCCTGAATGACCCTGAAGCTCCTTGGCTTGCAGAGACATCACTGAATCTTGGCAGGATTTATTATAACCCCCAACCACGAGCCGCCCCCCATGCCCTATGCACGTAGGCTTTTTAATTCGCGCTGCAGGCTATTCAGGCTACTGTAATAGCCCAGGAGAGCGAGCAAGAGTACGTGAGGTGAAAGGGACTCGTGTTTTCATCTTTGTATCTGCAGAGAGGCGCAGGGGCATGAAAGGAAGTGAAGGTCTATGAGGTTTATGAAGTAGTCCATTAGTGCAGTACACAATGACAGCGTTCTTTCATAATTCCTTCTGGAAAGCTGGGGACACCAGTATGTGAAAGCCTATCTTCGTATACAAATTTTTCTGTGATGCTGTAGAGCAACGGAAGTGTCACTGGAAGTGTGAAAATGAACAAACCTGGATGCCAACATGGACCTGGAAACTTTTTTTTTTTTTTTTAATGGTTCACTTTATGAAACATTTGGTCATTTGGTCAAACCCACAAGCATATGCAGCAGGCATACGACTGCAGTCCAAAAGCTGAAGATACAAGCTGGCTGAGACTCAGGAACTTTGGACACCACAATCATACCTCATATTTTCTTATTATAAATGGGATGAGAAATGGTTTAAAAACCCATGTGTTGTTCTTGTTGAAACAAGCCTTGCTGAGAATGAATGAATGCGGACAGTGAAAGCCAGATTTAATGAAAAAAGCAAGATGTCTCTAGCCTGTTCCGGAGCTTTGCTGAGGTGCTCCACCACGGGTGCCAAGCGAACCAACAACCCTGCAGACTGGCTGTGATTAACTGGGGAGCGGCTTGTCTCTTAATCGCACACGAATGAGGGACACGGTCTCAGCAGAGTCATTAGGGGAAGGAGTGGGAGGCAAGTAGGGGCTGGGCCACCTGGGATAGACAGAGCTCGTTTTCCTACTCATCCATTTGCGCATGTAAATGAGACTTGAATAAAATATGTATAATAAATGAAAAGCCTTCAGTGGTCCTGCCAAGTGTGTACATTCCCTGGCAAAAGGAACCATTAGCATAATTGACTTTCTGTATCTTATAATAAATGAGGACCACTCCTATCGGGGGGAACGTGATGGAAGACCAAATACGTCTTTTTCTGAATGAATCATCTTGGAATGTTTCTCTTCGTTGAAACAAAAAATACTGAATTGATCTAATGTTCTTCTCTCATTAAAAAAACACAGAATGTGATGTATCAGTGACACGGGATTAAGTGTTTAAATCTCACCTCTGTTCTGCAGAGTAAGGAAGACGGATGAAGACTAAAATTTCTTTGGAGGACGGCTCTGCGTGTGGGACGGGGCCTGTGGCTACGCCTCTCTCTGAGGCTCTCCATTTCCTGAACCCACGCTACACCTTGATGATGGCAAGGCCATCCTGACAGGTCTCCTTGGCAACAATTTTCCCAGGTTCCTCGCTATCTACTATGGCTGCTGGACCGGTCTCCCTTTCCCGAGTCCCAGCTGTGAGCTGCTATTGCTTTGTCCCTTTAAAACCACGGTGCCCCTGTTTCTTCAGTGTCAGAGGCATGAGGCATATTCATCTTCCGCTGAAACCTTTCCCTTACGTGCGGACCTGCCCACCGCATCCCAGTCTTAAAATCATACAAATCATATCCCTGAGGTAGTGCCCATGTTCTCATTAAAATATGCCCAGACTTAACCACTGACATCCCCCTGTAAGCTTCTCGTTTGCAAACATGGACAGTCACACCGCAAGTTTCAAATTCAGCTGGCATCTGTAACATTTGACATTAGCTGCAGAACTGTATTATTTATGAAATCTACTACGCACTGCAGGCAGAAATTAGCTTGAACCAAAAAATGTCTGGATGTTTTTTTTTTACAGGATTTTCTCAGGTATTCAATTGTAAATAAATGGTTATTTGATTTATTTCTGTCTAAATGTTGAGATACTCCATTGTTTGGTTTTATGCTCTTACATCTATAAGCGCTCTACAGGCTGCGGGATAGGAGTGCCAGACAAACGCATGGGACTGATCGCAATGAAAGAGAACGACTGTCTTCACTGCACTTCAGACAGATGAGGGATGAAGTACATGGCCCAGCAGGAAGCACAGCGCTTTGGCTGTTGCAGATCTGAGGCTGGTGACTGTAAACCCCTGGTGGGACACTGCTGTCCAGCTCTCTGGGGGTGAGGCAAGGACAATCCTGCAAAGGACACGTGCAGCACAGGAGCATAAGATGGCTTTGCTCAAAACATCTGCTGAGTGAAATAACGAAATTCTTACAAAAAGGACTGTATGTCTGTGTGTGAGGATAAAACAGTGTAAACAGTCATCTGAGCCCCTGCATGTACGCAGTTCCCTTATGCTGGGTAATCACACGTCAGCAGAAAGAGAAGGATATAGGACTCATGTTACACAAGCAGCAGGAAGTTTAGAGTGTCAGGCTTCATCTGGTCCTTCTCCCCTTTTGGAAATGTTAAGATAAACAATAGGGAAAAGTGAAGTGTACACAGACAGACACACACACACACACACACACAGAGAATCCAAAGGATGTTGTTGTTTCTGCTATACAACCAGCACGAAACATTTTTTGGAAATCAATCATCCTTTGGCCACATTCCCTTTTGAAAATGTCAGAGACTCAGAGCTCGGAGTAAATTTATGGAGCACATTAAAATGGTTCTCAAAATGGCACGTTGGCTGAATTGCATTTATTGAACCAAAGCCCTATTAAAGAAGCAGAGGGTCTCTTAACAGTAATAGAATGAGTAACCAACTGCATATTGTCCTTGTAAAATATAATACTTCAGCCCTTCATCCAGCTGGTTTAATAGTTACAACTAGCGTATGTGTAAGAACAACTGTTTATAACACTGCTACCCACAGAGATACCATTACCATGGAATGTGTATGTTATTACACTCATTTGTAAGACAACTAGTGCTACCAATTCCTGCCATTTGTATTGGTTTTGTTACAGTTACTAACCCAGCCACCGTTACTGCTATGCTGCCCTTCCGGCACCCATCTACAGACAGCTCGGTCCTGTCCATTCCTCCCCAGCAGGGCTCCTAATTGGCCTTCACCAAAGAACTGCGGCTACACTAATAACTTTGTGAGAGGGCCGCTGTGAGGCCAGCTGGTGCCCACGGGCGCTTCTTCTGGGCTTCTTCCACCAATTACAGTGTCCCATGGCCCCTTACATCCCCGCTGTCTCATCCACTTGACAACATGCAGACTTGAGTTCACGGCACGGCTTCTGTGTTCATACGTTCTATTCACAATTCCGGGTCTAATTATAGCAGTGGGTGAAGGTGGAGGGTGGGGTTTGGGGGACTGTTAGACAGTGACTTGCTGGGATGAACCCTCTGGGTGGACATGGGGGCTGTTCATGGACTTGATGTGAATGAATCAGTCCATTCTACTCCCAGGTGTCCCCGTAACTGCTTTGCTTTGTAGCAGTGGGGTCTGACAAGGCTGACAGTGGGATAGCCGAGCTGTAAGCTCACTACTGAATGAAGGTGGGGGAAAAATTTTGTCGACGGCAGGGAAACGCTGCTCTGCTCAGCCTACCTGGAGGAGCAGTGCCGTAGAGATAAGAGGTATTTTGCTGCTTCGTTGAATAAAACACCATGCCTTCTGGAACATGCCATTTCAAGTAGTTCATGGTTCTGAAGTTCAGGCACATCCTTGAAAACCCCATCGAGAACCAACCTATAGGGATTTCTTTGTTTTTGCCGACTGAACAAAGGCCACCCTCTCAGTCTGTGAGTGGGGGAGGAGGGTCTGGAAGCCAAGCTAGCGACTGCTCTTCTGCCCTGATACCAGACGCCTGTATTTCCTGTACAGCCCTTTAGACGTGGCTGTCTGTCTGAGCAGCGCGATCTCTGATGATAACTCAAGGAAATAAAGCCATCTTTCATTTCCGCTGACAACTCCCTCTGGTGAGTGATGTCCTCAGGGAAGAGGTTTCCATCGCTCTTTTGAAACCATCGCCCCCTCCGATAAGCATTCCCCCATCTCCAGAGAGCATCTGAGAATTCACATGGGAGCCTTTAGCAGGAAACTCACAAGGAACTGTTATGAACAGGACATGGTGGCAACCAGCAGAGACGTGACACGGAAAAACATCAGGTTAGGATAAAAAAAATGAAGCGACAACACGTTCTCTAAAAGCTTAGCACTTGAAATCTCAGCTCCAGTGACATGGATATGTGCTCTTGCACCTGAGCTTTTTATTCTATGCATAGGAATGTGTGCGATCAATGACACTCACAGCACATGCATACCCCCTCAACTTCCGCTTATGAAAGCAGACGTCCACTGAGAAGAACCATTTCTGTGCTGTCATTATGCTCTGAATGGCACAGATCTCACAGCCTTGCAAGCACAATACTTACAGCCGACAGGGTATCGGCATCATTTATTCATGTCAGTGTGAGATATTTCTTCTAATCAACCCACAAATCTCCACACCACAGCAACAAACATTTAACACACCAGAACTGAATTATATTCCCCATGGCCTCTTGGCATCAACTGAGTGTAGCTGGGAGTGGCTGAGTGTCATTAGCAGTAGATGTCTAAGTGACGATCAGCACATCCACAAAAAATACTGCACTGATTCCCCTTTTTTTAAATTTAGAAAATCTGGATGTATTTTGTAATATTGTGTCTTAGAATCATTGGTATAATCACATGCGTATCAATATTTGTAGGGCTTCGTTTCAGTTATAGTACTGTGCAAAAGTCTTAGGCAACTGTGGGAAAAATGCTATAAAGCAAGGATGGTTCCAAAAATAATTCCATGAATAATTATTCATCAATAAACCTTCTAAAAAGTGCAGTAGACAAAAAAAACCTCAGTCAGATCAATATTTGGTGGGACCACCCATTGCCTTTAAAACACCATCAATTCTCTTATGCAAACTTGCATGCAGTTTAAGGTAGAGGTCAGTAGGTTCTTCCAAACATTTTGAGGAACTGGCCACAGTTCTTCTGCAGACTTTCACTGTCTCTGCATGTCCTCCCAGACTGACTTGATCATGTTGAGATCAGGGCTCTGTGGGGACAATACCATCTGGGGCAGGATTCCTTCTTTTTGCTCAAGATAGTTCTGTATGACTGAGATTTGGTGTTTGAGGTCATTCTCAGGCTGCACAATGAATTTGGGACCAGTCAGAAACCTCCCTGATGGTAGATAAGAATCAACCTGTACTTCTCAACACACATTGAAGTTGCATGCCTAAGACTTTTGCACAGTACTGTATTTTCATTGTTAAAACTATTTTTCTGGAAAGCAGCATTAAAAACGTCTTCAGTCAGTCATTGTTTATTTACGTTACATGACTTGTTTCATATGTTCCATGTATTGCTGTTTTTTTCTCTTTTTTACGAGGCTGCATCTTGAAATGTAGGGTGAGTCTTAGCATCAATGTCACCTCAGAATTGATTAAGTACGTTATTTTGTGCAGTAAGAAATTTCTCACAACGTTCCATCATTTGTGATCCCTGTATGGTCAGTTCTGTCTTCGGATCAACTGGGGTATGTTTTTTAGCAATCGGGTACACAAGGTACCATCGTTCACAGTGGAAGGCAGGAAAAATGAAGCTTTCAAAAGAGCTCACCCCTCCGTGATGACCTTCTGACGGACACTTACACAGACCTAAAGGGTACAACCTGAGCCACAGTATCACAGTGCACACGTTCCGTCAAGCTGATGGCAGCCGAGTGGCACGCAGAGACTTCAGTACCACGGACAGCGGACAACTTCGCCTCTGCTGCCAGTCACCAACTCATCAGCGCAGTTTATAAAGGCGAGTGCTCAGCTGTTCTGTCTCTTTTTAGCCATAAACATGTTTACAATGCCCGTTTTAAGTGTATTTACACTGATTTTCCATTTTCCTGGTCTAGATAGACTTTTAGGAAGATTTTCCGGTTTACACCCATCCCTTGAGATACAAGTCTTTCAGCTACAAGTTTTCATGTATAAAAGTGAAATTATTAAATACAAAGTTAAGACAAAATGAGGCTGATTTTTCACATTTACAAGTAATATGAGCCCCTTGGACTGTAAAGGCTTTTACATCTTCCACTCACCTTACAAGGAAATGACAGGGATGAAATGTAAATAGGGGGATACCTGTATTCATTTTCTATTTCCTATTACCTATTTCCTAATACCAATTTTAATTTTCAAAAATTTGTGACGGGTGAAGGTTAAACAAACCTGTTTTTACATGCCTGGCTGACAGGTGGCAAAAAAGAGTACCCAAATAGAACAAGAGTGCAAGACCACCTTAACTCAGTTTGTTTCCATGGTGTTAACAGCTCCCAGCTGGTGTTCCTGAGTATTGGTGATCAATAACAAATCAAGGACTGCTGCAAATCTTTACAGGACAAATCTTAATCAGTAAATAAAGTCTGTCTGTATTATTAAGCATTTTATGATTGTGACAAAGCCAAAAATAACGTTCTAGTTATAAACAAAACCTGATACAGGACTCCTGTTCCAGTCTTGCATGAGCCAGTGTTTTTCCTAATGGTATTCCTGAAAAACATTTTTCATTCCACTGTAAATAAAAAGGACCTCAGGCCTGACAGAAATGCTATATGCAGACTGCAGGGCTGCTGTACTCTTGGGCTAAAAAGGATGGAACTCAGCAAGGTGAACATACTCAGCAAGGCTGCATGTTCTATTCCCAGCTGAGAAACCAATCAACCCCAACTACTTTCATGCCTGAGAAATAAAATTCCCTGTGTTGTTTGGCTTGAACAAAAGCAAATAAATTTTTGATTGTGTGAAAAGGGTTGGGTTGGTTTTCAAGTCCATCAGTGAGTGTAATCCCAGAACCACAAAGGGGTACAAATCTCAGTTGGTCAAGCTGCTATCGATTCTCCTCCAAAACCTGCTCCTGAGAATAACTGCAATGACATTGTTATTTTTAACCACTAAGCACAACGGTAGTGGAGGGCAACCACAGGATCCAGTCCTTA
The DNA here is from genome assembly GCA_900497675.1 of Arapaima gigas. Lineage (NCBI taxonomy): Eukaryota > Metazoa > Chordata > Actinopteri > Osteoglossiformes > Osteoglossidae > Arapaima > Arapaima gigas. The sequence continues at coordinate 312,620 of UFQX01000271.1, read as the reverse complement.
GAGTCACTCGATGTTAGGACACAGATGCAAATGAGCCAGAATGAACACCACCCCCCAGCGAGTGTGTCCTGAGTAAACTCTTTAAAGGACGCTCAGAAGTAGGAGGAAGAGCAGAGAGCCCATCTGCCACGGCAGAGCTAGTCTTAGGATGCACTTGTAAAGGGTAAACACTTCCTAGAGGGCAGAGAGGCAGCCGAAAAAAGCGGAGCTGCACTGTGCGATTCTCCAGAGAATCACTTCCCAATGCATTCTGTCAAGAGGCCTATTATTCTTACCTTCACAAACCCCTCAGATGCATTTTACATGAGCCCATGTGTCTTACAAGCAGCGCTTCTCGCAATGCTTCTTCAGAACAGAGATGTAATCAATTGCTGTTAGTCCACCCTCCCTAAGAGGAACGGCGATCGACAGGCGCTGCCTGCTAGGGGCAATCGGGTTTGACACTAGCAGGACCGATCTCTGGGTTTCACACTATCATCTTTGATAAGAAATAGGGCAGTTTTCCAAGCGCCAGTTTTCCATGTTTCCTCTGCACACAGTGACGACATAGAAGAAACTTTCTGCCGTCTCCTGGCCTCGGCTCACACCCATCACCGAGCTAATGAGAAGCGGCGGCACTAACAGAGATGTGTTTGAATCTTAAACAGTCCCGGCGCAGATATTGCAGGAAACGGCCGTCACTCCGGCAGCTCAGTTTTGCCCCGGTCTGTTACTGTGTTTCATCTCTCCCATTCGTCTGATGTAACCTGGGTTCTAGCCACCGTTGATAAGGGGCACAAAAAAGGCAGTGGCACTATAACCCCATACTACCGCTAAAGAGTCCTGTTTTATGAAAATCAAGGACCAATAACACGTGCAACAGAAGGAAACCCCCTTCGGTTACCATCATGCCGACGAGTACATATGGAGGGACAACGGGTGCATGGTATCAACGAGTCAGTTGAAACGGGGCGTGAGAGATGAAAGTGCTGGGGCAGCTTTGGAGGTTTGCCAAGGTAAGTGGAACAGCAGGACAAATGCAGGAGCACAGCAGGTTAGGAAAGCCTTTAAGACATATCGCGTCCTGATGCAAGGGTTGTTAGCCATCTCTGGCTGTGCACGAGGCTCAGCATTATGAGCAGAACAACCAGAACTCTGGTATGAGTTTTAGAGAAATATTACACCCACATGAAAATGGTTCGCAGAGCTATAACGGTGTTATATCTTAGCTCTGAAACACAGTTATAATATTATAGCAATCTGATGGCATTTCAGCTTCCGTTGCTACATGAACAGGCAGGATAGACTACCTCCACATTACATTTGTTAATTTAGGTGATGCTTTCCTCCAAAGCAACTTTCAGTTAATTTCTTATTTACACAACTGGGTAATTTTACTGGAGCAATTCAATCTCTTGTTTAAGAGACTCTATTACAGTAGGAGGTGAGGTTGAAACCCCCAACTTCAGTGTCCAGGACGGGCAGCTCTGACCAATATACTACCTGCTGCCTCCTTTGGATGTTGACTGAAAAACAGCTGGATTGTTTGGAGGTACTGACCAGTCAATAAGCTACAACAAGGAAACAGCAAAAAAAAACAGCGTGTTCTTAATCAGGGGCTTAAAACTAGTACTGTGAATACTTGGTACTGGTTAGTTAAGTATTCAATAATGTGGTCTATACTACATTACAGTCATAATTACAGATTATTTTGAGAAATAATCTACACTGAATAATTGTAACAAAGGCAACTTTTACCGTTGTTACTACTATTGAATTATTCTGCTGTCACCTTTGCCCAAAATGACCTACAATGTCAGCTTTGTATAGTATTAGTTTAGGGTACTTACACTAAACTAACATAGTAAAAATAACTATATAAATGGACACTTCAATGCAATTAGCATTGACATTAGTACACAAACCCAACACAAACAACCACAAACCTGTAAACCTCCTTGGCCAACTGGATAAATAAATATAAATGTGCACTAAATTACCAATTTAACAGAATTCCGTTAGAGAGGAATATAGAAAAATTCAAAGTTTTCTCAGCCTCAGCCCTGGTTTTTCAAAGATTCCAGATGTCAGCATTGAGGTCAGGCCACAGTAGAAAAGAAGTAGAGGTTAATGGTTTACCCTCATATACCAGTCCCTTGTTCTACATTTCGAATAACAAAATAATATACATGAATTTTTATTACAGATTAGGACAAATCGGCTTAGGACCAGGAAGCAGAAATAATCTCGGCTGCAACACGGGCCTTAAAATGACTCATCCTGGTTACATGATGATGGGAGATAGATGGAATCTGTAACCGAGAACTGTTCAGATTCTGGTAGGACCAGGGAGTTCACATTTAGGAGCAATAAGCTTTTTTATTCTCCTTCTAAATTAGTGCATGGAGTGTTTCAAAATCAAACTGCAGTAACAAATGCACTGGGTCCTAATGATACAAAGTTGACCTTTTTTTGAAGACACAAACAATTAAAGGTTTTTTTAGATGCATTTTCTTCAGTTTATCTTCAAAAATTTGTCTGTAAATCTGTATTTATGTGCTTAGCCGATAGGCATCAGTAAATCACGCTCTAACAGAACAATAGTGTGAACCTGAGTTAATTCTATAGTCATTTCCTGAATTACGAGTTAATTTGAACATGGAGCTGGTTGAGGTGAGAAGCTCCTTATCAGTTTTACAAGGAGGGGTAATATGCGCTGGCAGAAACTGGTTTTGGACTAAGCAACTGTACTTCCAAAATCACGTCTATGTTTCTATATGTTGCTGATCCATGTGTTTACTCTGAGTTTACGTGGCTTTGAAGAAAAGTATCTGCTGAATGAATGAATGTCAGATGTCAAAACCTGGGCAGCCCTAAGGGGTAGGAGGCAGCAGCAGGGTTTTCTGGAAAAGTACAGAGGAGCACCCAGACTGTCTCTCCCTGTGATGAGGCGTGTGGATGTGTGTGGGCATCCTGAGTCCTGTGGCAGGAACACTGGATATTATTTACTTTGAAGTGCAGACAATAACTGCATCGCTTTGGACCTATAGATTTTACGTGGAGGTGGAGGACGATGAAGAGGCGTCACCTCAACGATTGGCCTAAAATTGGCAGGCTGAGAAACCACAGAATCGTCTACAACTCTCTCTGCTGCTTTTTCAATTTTTCAACCCATTTAAAAAATTTAAAGCAGAGCTTACAATTTGCCATTGTGATCTGTATGTCAAGTGACGCTTTGGCGCACAATTTCAATTGGCGCACAACGTACCATTTTATGAAAAAATAAATACTAAATACTTCTCAGAAAAGTTCATATTCACAGTCATTTTTATGTCAGGGCCCACCTGTACTAATTTCAACAATGCTTACAGCTCATCTCTGGTGCTGAGTGTTGATGATCAATAAGAACATGATGAACTTTGTGTGGGATGAACTATTAATTATTTTGTTTATGCAGCAAAAAGTGAGGTCCTCACAGCCTAATCTGTACATCTAAATAAAGACATTTTTGCATCGATTCATTGGGACAGTGGAAAAGTGATGGAGTTACACACAAATTTAGTTACAAACTAGCTAGTGTATGTACTGCTTTTCAACATGTACCGATTTTAACTTGTATATACAGTGGATTCCTGTGGGGACACATTGGGACTAGAACACTGGCCCAGTTAAGCAGCTGCCCCAATGAAGCAATATTTCATGTTAAGTTAAAAAGGAACATAAAACATATATAAAAACTACCATTTCATCAAGCAACAAATTATGCATTTAAATTAGGTGCAAAACAAATTAGAGAAAAATATTTAATATTAAATATTTAAAGGGTATAACAAACATGCATGTACTTCCTATATGACTATTAGTTCCTAATAGTCAGTGATGTTGGAGGAGTTTATCCAGATTACCCTGTCGTGCACTTCTGATTGACCGCAAGTGAAAAAAAATCAGCAAAAATGCCTAGTGCAGACAATGGATTGCCTTCATGACCTTCTTGGAATCCAACTGTAAATCTTCGAATTGCTTGTGTTGGTGTTTTGATACAATTGTCCAGTTGTAGATTTTAGTACTCCAGTTAACTCCACCAAATGATAATCACTGATGTTGGGTAGTGGACTTTTGATTTGGTCTGTGGCATTTTGCCAAGGGCTCGAAATTTTACAAAATCAAAAAAAAAAAAAAAACAAATCACTGCAAGTAAGATGCCTACGCTGTGTGAATCAGCATCCGCTCAGTAATGGGCACCATGAAACAATTGTGCACAACTGATGGGTCTTCGTGCGCATCGTCAGCAGAGGATGGGGAGGTCATGAGTGCAAATCTGGCAACCCTGCAGCCACCTGTTCCTCATTAAATAGTATGGTGTCCCCATGGAAATTCTGGCTACTTTCTTGACTTGGTTTTGTTCTAAATAAATGTCACGATTATCCAATGGCCAAAATAACTGCAACATACTGTATATGAACTTTTGGTGGGCAGCATCGTGGCATAGCAAGTAGCCACTGCCTAAGCTAAGAATAGGTATAGGTTCAAATCCAAATCAGGATGTTTTCTCTGTGTCTGCGTGCATTTGTCCTGCAATCCAAAGATATGTGTATCAGGTTAACTGGTCACTCTAAATTGCCCATAGTGTGTGACTGTGTGTCTGTTTGGCCACCCTGCAATGGACTAGTGACTCTTCCAGGGTGTAGTTAGTTAACTTGGCGTCCAGTGATTCAAGGATAGGCTTTGGACTGCTGGGAACCTGAACAGGACAAAGCAATTGAGGACACATTAAGGACAATTTTTTCTAGGAAAGGAGATATCAGACAGCGGTTTTGGTTTGTTGGTTTTCCACAACAAAACCCAGTAAACAATGATCTCGTACTTTGTGACACTGGGCTTGAGTCCAACACTGGAGCTTAACCAGTGTGCTGGATGTCTCCATTGTTCTGGGATCAGATGCTGAGCACGTTGGAATCCACATCATGCTCCACCCACTGCTGCTCAAAGCAATCGTGATTTTTATGTCCTCAATATACCAAAAACCTTTGGGGACTCATGGGGAGGGGGGATTAATGTGCTAACATGGAGCTAATGAATGAATGACTCAATCAATCAGAACTCACGCCATCTCTGCCCACCACTGCTTCTCACTTCTGTTCCGAATACTGCGAACTCTGGCAATATCTTTAAAAAGATGTTTTCATCATGTGTGACTTAAACAATTAGTACGATTGAAATGGTGTGGTCAGCCATGTGTCATTTGCCTACGGGTGCCTGTGGCACAGGACCACGGTATTCTCAAATACTCTGCTATGCTCCTGCTCTCTGCATCTGCCCACCACCGTGGTACCAAAGGGAAAGCAGCAAAACGCTTGAGAAGCAGACAGGCGAAAAGCTCCTGTTTCAGCACCATTTGTGGAGCCATTTCTCAACTGCTCCTCTGCATGTCACTTCCCGTGAGGCTCATGGCGCTTCCACGAAATCCCGTTAATGCAGCAGGCGAGAGTGTTGGGTGGAAGACTGCTTCTTGCAGAAATCCACAAAGGCGAACATGTGTGCATGTGTCTGTGTGACAAAAAAAAATGTTATGCTTCCGTGTCGGTGGATCTTTGTATTTCTTTAAATTCATTTACATATATACTGCTTATCTCCAAGGTGATAAGATACTTGCACTGATCTACTCATTTAAATACAGTTAATTTTTACCGTGTCAGTTCAAGGTAACTACCTCGATCAACGGCCCTACAGCAGCAGGGATGTGTACCTGGTTCTTTCCAAGGTGACAGTTCTAACCACTATGCCACCTGCTGCCAAAAGTGTATACTATAACTCTGTGTGTATGTAACTGAGAGGCACACACATTCATGCAGTCCATCATCTAGGCCTCTAGTAGCCCATTCAAAACCACTAGGCCTGGAGGTGAGCGTGCGTGTGTGTGTATTTCCCCAGAATGACATACCGATTCACTTTTGAGTCACTCTTACGCTGCTGACTCAGAGCTTTGCCACCCTCTCCCCACAAGCTGGCTGCTCAGACCTGTCATTCCTCTTCCAAAGGAGTAACAATAGCAAGTCTTTGCAGAGTAAGTCCATTTCACACCAACGCTCACAATAAACAGCGACACACTGTATGTCTCCCTCACGTTAATAAATATACTCCCCATAGCAACTAGAGGAGATTCTTCAAATCATAACTGGGTTCAAACTGGCAAAGCTGAGAACATAATGGTAGAAAGGGTGCAGTTTCCTTCAGCCTTTTTGAATAACTGAAGACAATGTCTGTGAGTTTGGGGTGGGGGCTTACAGTGGGACTGGAAGGGAGGACGAAGAGAACAGCTCAAAAAGGCACATGAAAGCAAGTTCTCAGCTGCCTTCAGGCAAACCCACTCTCCAAACCCCATACATACTCTTTCTCTCTCACACACACACACCTTTGAAGGAACTCTGCAAGAAATTCCCATGGGTAGAGACAAAGCCTCAGCAGTGGTGGGGGGTGCCTATTATGAACCCAGGGTGCTTCCCTGTTCCAAAGGCAGCAAACCCAGTCTCCATGGCAATGAGTTTTGGGGGCGACAGGTGGTGCGGAGGTTCATGAACCGGGGCCTGTGACCTCGAGCTCTTCGGTTAAAATCTCAGAAAATGCCCCGAGTTTCACATAAATATACTCCTGGTGAACATCATATTTTGATGTACGATACATTTAATAAAGCATGGCAGCACCAAGCATTGGTGGGTTTTCTCTCACTCAGTTTCATCAAATGCCACAAGGGGCTCTTGACTACACCAGATCCCAGGAACAGTGGGAGCAAACATCTGCTAAATGAATCAGTGTACATATAAATGAAAGTGGCTGCCTACAGAAGTGACACTCAGAAAATATGAAGATGATCGTGACAGATGGTTCGATGTAAATTTATGTAGCTGTCAGGAGATCAGGAGAGAAACAGGTCTGAAAGAGATGGGCTGGAGACTGTTCTTGAATGCTGGGATGGATTCTGCGGCTCTACATCCTGCATTCATGTGATAGTGTGATAGCAAACTTTCAGTGGAGAAGCCAAACGGGCAGAGTGTTTCAGGAAAATGCTCGGCGAGCTGGCGGTCGCCAAACCACCGAGCACTGAGAAAACAGTACGGCTTCGCTACAGGAACTGAACCTCGGCCGTCCCAGCAGTCCGCATTTCAAGCTGCACCCCGAAGAGGACCTGACGAAATCTTGCGAGGAAAAACTGGTGCCTTCAAAGACACGGCACTGATGTGCACAGGAAGCCCTCCTGCTGAAGAAGCGCCTGCTGTCTGCGATAAGGAAGCACCAGTTAGCACAGCGGAATGAGAGGCCTGCAGGTGGGGGCGGCACCGATATCTCCCCAGGAGCTCTCTGAAGGAAACGCCATCCTCGTATTGCAAGAGCGCGACAGCCGACTCAGCACTCCCTACATCCTGTCGACTTCAGTACAAACACACCTTTACAGCTGCTTGTGTTACACCCATAGTTTTACAAAGGGAGTGAATGTTACATGTGGACTTACATGAAGCAGACAGGGAAGGGACAAAATGAATTATAAAAGGAAGTGAAAATACATCACTTTGTAGCTTCCCTCACATATTTTGCTCATCAATGCATGAAAATGTGTTCAAATCCTGGAAGGGAGGCGGAACTGTGAAGACGTTGACAGAGCTGTGCCCCACTTAACGCTATGTAATACACCTCCTGCAGCACAGCATCCACCGGCGAGGGCAGTACATGTGAGGGGCACAAATCTTAAGTCTCCCGCTTAACCAACCCCTGGCACTGAAAGGGGGGATGATGGGATAAAAATGACATGATAATTTTCTGCAGTGAAAATGTGATGATGGAACTGATAGCATTTAGGATGGCCTCTAACCTGCATCTTTTTTAATCCCCCCCTTCCTATTTTGTTCATTTTCATACAGCCTGGGAAAACAAGAACTACATACTGCAGAGGCATGAAACCGCAATTTATTCCGGCTGGATGTCCTCATGCTGCAACAAACAAACAGCGTGCCTGAGATGTCTCGGAACGGGCCACCAGCAGCACTCCCTTTCCCTTTGACAGCCTGGAGGGGAGGCTGCAGCTCAGGTGAGAAGTACTCATTTGTGGTGGGAAAAATATGACATGGTACTTTGTGCCTGAACAAAAAGCATCTAGGCTTAGAGCCCGAATTATTCTGGAGAATGGAAAATCAATGTAAAATGCTCATAGGAGGGAATGACTCAAGATCATCTTTCAAAAAAAAAAAACAACAAAGTGTTCGCAAGAAGCACAAACTTTAAAGGAGAACATTTACATGAGGGTTTGCACCTCAGGACACTGCTGCTGTGCAAAAATATATTTCTCATTTTTTTCAGTATTTACATTACATGCTTTTTGAGGAGTCCCTCTTTCTGATAGTCTACGCACTTTAAAATGCATCCACTCCTACTTTTCTGCCTTCCCGCAGAGCTAAAAAGAAGGTTTAAGTGTGGATGGGGGCTGTACGGGTATCCGATTAATAGCTCGAGGGCCGCGTGATCTCAAAGTATGTGGGGGGGAGCAAGCCATCAGAATCAGCGAGTTGCAGAGGGAAACCGTTTCCACATCTGCTGAGCTGCAACGCTGAAATTGAGAACCAGGAGGGAAACACAATGGCGTAGCTACTAGCGCCCCCACTGGGCAGAGAGCGTGGGGTCGCACACGACTGTCATGCAGCTGTCGTTTCAGTCAAAGCGTGAAAACAGACAGATTTCAGCTGCTGCTCAGCTGACAGCAAGAACCCACAATGCACTGCATATTCATACAGCAGGGTGTTCTCACTATCACTTCAGAATATACATGAGGATTAAGGGCATAAGAGCAGGAGTGAGATTCAAACCCAGAGCCTTCCAAATCCAGGAGAAGAGCGCTACACACACTACCTGTGGACCCCTGCCACTCCAAGCTGCCTCTGGCATGACTGCCACCAGCAGAAGCCTCTCCCATGTTCTCTCCAGCAGACGTTTCTCACATTCAGACTGAGGTTTTTTTTCCCCTTCACTGAGCTTTTCGACAGGCCGTCTGCTACAGAGCTAAACAAAAAAAAAAGCAATCACAACATTCAACATTGCTGCTACTACAGCAATGTTTCATGCATGTCCTCCTGAGACCCAGCAAAAAGGGGGCTTTGAATATACCTAAAAATTCTAGGAAACTGTCAAAGCCCTCCCCACTAAACATGTGGTATCATTTAAAAGCATAGGCTGTCCTCTGTAAGGTGCATAGCACTGTGTCACGTATGGTTTGGGAGGTGTGCTTAAAATATGTCCTCTCGAGACAGTAAAATGACTTGCCTTGTGCGGGTGGACATAAACAGATAGATAATGAGTTTTTTAATGTCAAGTCAATGAATTGGATTTTTACCCTGAGTTCATTTTCAAAATCTGTTCGTCATAAGCATCAGCCAACACACTGACCCGTCTCAATCGCAACACATTCCACGTCCATGTGGACGCTGCAGTAACTCTGTGTGTTCCATCCAATCCTTACTTTCGCATTCTGGCATAATTCACACTGCGTTATGTGCATTGTTTGCATACACACATGGCTTATACTGTTTACTCACTGACACATCTAGGTGCTTATCAGAGCAGATCGATGAAGCAGTGAAGTCCAGGAGGCCTGGCTTGTGAGAAAGTCCTGAACAATGTAAGGTTTGGACCAGAGCAAGAAGACATAGGGACTTAAAAATATCTTCAGCAGACACTCTGACAGGCTCCACGGTAAGCGCCAAGTAATTAGGAGGATCCTCGGCACGAGCTGCAGCGCTCAAGCATTCCTGCGCTGAGTGGGAGATCATAAAGCACCTTAATCACTGTCCTTCTGGGAGGAGGAGGAGGTGCCTAAACACTGGGAGATGCTTTATTGCATCTGTATCTGTGTGTGAGTGTGTGAGAGACACTGTGTGTCTGCATACATTTGCCTGCATTTCATTTACAAATTGACAGGTTCGGCGCATATTAATTAATATCAAGCCACTAAAACATTATGCCAGGTTCTCCGTTTTCCTCCCGCAGTTCTGGTGTATTTGTGCAACGAAACTGTGTGTGTCTTTCTGTGCGTTACACTCTTCTGCTATACAAACAGCTGAATGACCGCTGGTAGTTCAATGCAGGTCAATGAACGTTGTAAGACGCCTTCGGCAAAGATGTCTGCTACACGCTGGTTAGCGAGAAAAAAAAATGCATGGTTATGAGGTTACGAGGGCTGGACTGTGCGTGTCATTTTGGACCATTCATTGATCATCTCATTTGGGAATCTGTTTAAATCTGCTTCAGTAAAACCGTAAAAAGGCCACTAGCAAGAAGCGCTGCAAGTTCCTGCTCTGCCCTGCCTGTCAGCTGGGGATTACGGCTGGAGAGGATATTGATTTGAACTAATCCATCGCTACACTCCCTCGCAGAGTGCCAAAATAACCGGCCAATTACACGGGTGTCTGGGCACGTTCTGCCATGATTTTATAATCAGAACAATTATTATTTAAGGTTGGGGGGGGGCAAGGAGGAATTTCTCTTTTGAAAGCATGCATACGACAAAAGAAATTAAAGGACAACTCCCACCTCCTTAAACCATCCTCAAGTGTGATTTAACATCAGAACACTTGAGGTGTGTGAAGAAAGCGATCGATACATTCAAATTGTACAACGGCTGCGATTGTCTCCCTCATTTCCCAGCAGCCTTTGGTTCACCCAAAGGGCTAAAAATTGGAGTTAACCACGTGAAAGAGCTCCTTCGTGTGAGGCTGGTGGGTTCTGTACAGAGAAACCTCCCAAAACAGAGTTTGCCAACTGAATCGCCCTTTAGCACCGAGTGTGTGTATGGGGGGGGGGGGTGGCTCGATTACACGCGCCATACAAACAGCATTTAATATGTTCTCCAACTCATCATGACTTGAAAGAGAGGGAGAAGAAAAAGCTGAATTAATATTAATAGCCGTGAAGAGTTTATACTGCAACGTCCTTGCTTGTGGGGACATGTTTCAGGCGATAAAAATTAAACAGTCACACCATAATATACAGTATTTATTTGCATGGCAGAGTCCTTTATCCAGAACTTTATCCGCCATTTCCAGTTCTTCAGTTATTTACTGGAGGTGCAACTGCAGTGCTTCGGCAGAGCTTAAAACTGGACACCTCTACAACCAGTAAACAACAGTCTGCTTAAAACATGAAAAATATCTAAAGAAAACCATCCATCTAATCTAGTCTCACAGACATCTCATGTTTTTATTTATTTCTATTTATCCTTTTTTCTCAGTAACCAACTGTCTAGTCCAAGGCCCTGGTGGCCCAGAGTCTATGCTAAAAACATACGGTGTGAGGCAGGATATATCCTAGATGGGATAGCAATCCATTGCAGGACAATTACACAGTTGTTCACACACACACACACACACACACACACACACACACACACACACACATACAAAGGGCAATTTCGCCACCAATTCACTTGAAACTAATGTTTGGACTGTGGGAGGAACCCCAAGCAAAAACTGGGAAAAGTCTAAATATGCAAAATGATTTGGTCATTAACTTCATTTGCATATGCATTAGAAAAAGCATACAGTGTACTAATTTTAACTGTTCCTTCAACCATTGGGCTCAACAGCTCATTCCTGTCATTCATTACCTGGGTGCAGTGTGTCCTAGTCGCTGTGGTCCATATCTGCATCACAATGAGAGTCTCTCCACCTGGATCAATGCCCTACTACCTGCAAAGTGGAGCTGCGTGTGTAACAGCTATGCGTGGAGCTGAGAGAACCACCTGCTCACACACACGCCTTTATTCAATGACACGCGTGCAGCTCCACAGTGGGCGTCACCTGAGAGAAGCAAATCATGCAGGTGGTGCATGGCGAATTGCATGTGCCTTGCTCCCACCTGTGCACACTCCACACTTTCACACCTGTCCACACCCTCTGACACACCATTACACATGCATGCACACTACACACGCCTCCAAACACGCTCAATAAAAAAGCGCACTCAAATATTGCTCATCACACTCGGATAGAGAATCCCACACCCACGTGTGCTACTCTTGTATAGGGCTGCTTCTCACTCTCACACACACACACACGTGCATGCAAACACACTGACCTGCTCTTCTGACAAGCACTGCAGATCCAGATGCGCTCCTCCTTGCTGTAGGTGCGGCAGGTCTTGCACACGTTGAAGCGGCAGTCCCCACACGGCCGCTTAGGATTCAGCAGGAAGGTGAAGGGCGAACAGCACCGCATACAGCAGCGCTCATTGAACTTCTCCTGCCTGGACAGGAGGGAGCAGCGGCTGCCTTCCTCATCCAGCTCCTGCCTCAGCTCACTGCCATCGTGGGGAGTGGGTGGAGAAAGGGAGAGAGAGAAAGAGAGAGTGAGGCTCCGATACAGAGAGTGAGAGAGGACGACAGGGAGGGAGATGCTGTATGGTAAGAAAGAGGAAGGCAGTGTGGGAAAGAAGAGTAAAACCCAGACAGTGAGAGGGTTTTATTATTTATTATAATTATTTTCTGTAAAAAAACATTCTGTTGGTAAAATTGTAGAACAATTGGCAATACAGGTTAAGTGCGATACATTAAATTTGCCATGCCAGTGAAGCACGCAAACATTGAGAAACAGAGTTGACAGTGAGAAGGACACGGACAAAGAGAGAGAGAGAGAGAGAGAGACCGAGAGAGAGAGAGAGAGAGACCGAGACGGTGAGAAGAATGGACGGTAGGATAGAGCCGAGAGAAAAAGCTGGAGATGACGAGAGAGAGGGTGCCTGGCTGGGTAGGAACAGGAGGGCCGTGTATGAACAGCTGAAATCTGGGAAAGGAGTGACCGCCAGCGTGGTCCCCATCATTCCTGCCCTACTCCTGGTTTCTCCACATCTGCCCCACCGCCTTGCAAGAGACCACATCTCCTCATAATCTTGCCCATTTCGTCATACCATTTGTTGATGTTGCCAAATGATTCTCACGTCATAGTGTTCTTCAGGAATGGGAAAAAAAGAGTGGGGGTGGAATTTCTCCACAGTTTTCCTAAGATGCCATCTCTGAGTGCCCAGCAAGAAAGATTTCAGCACAGGATCATCAAACATATCTTACAGGTTTATTTAAAAGGACTGTTAGAGGACAGGTGAAAGGATCTGGTGTGGATAGAGATGCTGCCCGACACTCCTGGTTCATGTTTTTATAAGGTCATTTTATACTGTTTCATGATCTAATAAAAACAGTCCCTAAGTTCGTCCTATACAGCCTCACACCCGGTCACTCCCCAGCACACCCAACAACCCAACATTTTCTAAAATTTCTGTATAATTTCTAGAATAGATTGAAAAGGACCTATGTTTACTGGCAATGAAGTGTAAACAAACAGTATAGGGCTGAATTAAGAAACTTTAATTCATCTCGCTTCCACAGTGTTTGCAGCTGGTGCCAGATGTTTGAGTGCTGGCGATCAGTTAAAAGACAAGGAACGTTGCACTTGTTTACGAAATGAATGAGTCAAAAACTCGCGTTGAACAGGACTCTGCTGAAGCAAAACATTTATTTTCAGCAATTTGAAAATATTTTTGATTTTAATGGAGCCTGGAGGTAATAGAAAATGCTAAAATAGTGTCAGTCTTTCTTTTATTTATTAAAGCTCTATTAGTGATGTTTATATAACCCAAGTAGAGAATATATAAAGGAACTTCCATATTAACCATATTATTCCATATTATGATTGTGACTGTGCAAAATAAACTTCAATCACACTTCCTGTCCCAGATCTGCACATAAGTCGAGGAGCCAGTATATTCTCAGATTGTCCTGAAGAGCAACTACCTGACATCATGTCCCACGCTCACTAACGTCCTTTGACTGGCCTCCCTCCATTTCAGTTTTTAATGTGGCATTCTTTACCTAAAAATGCCGACTTTTACGTCAGCAAAAGAAAAGTGTGGTCTTTGGCTCTAAGCAAAAAAAAATCAGCATCCCATGAGCATCTTCTGGTTGTTGACCCCAAAGCTTCTGTGGAGCCCAATGAGCAAGGGGCCACAGTAATAATGGCCCTCATGACGACTGTCTTCTAACAGCTGAAGGTCAATGGAAACACTTTAAACATTGAGATGAAAAGAAAAGTTCGCAATGACTCTTTTGAAATTGGATAAACATCGCTAACAATGTGGCAGTGTTTTAATTAGGCTTTAACTATGTGAGATGGGCCATCAGTAGAGCCGTTAAATCTTCATCATTGACCATATCAGTACGGCTCTACCCCCCACAGTCCCCCACAGGTAATCTCTATTGGTCAGCCCTCATTCACAGTCCCGGTCCCGGTCCCGGTCATGGACTGTACCACGCAGCTTGATGTGGTCAAAGAAGACAGCAAGTGAGGGTAAGATCCTAAATCCTCTCTCCTGCATCCCTGCCTTTCAGCAGATTGTAGCTAAATAAAGGCTGGGGGGGAGGGGCAATGTGGTACGGTTGTTATGGGTTAAAGGAGCTTACAGAATTACCAGCGATTCTCCTTCACACACACTCAAAAACACACACACCCACACACGGAGCCAGTACCACATCTGTGCTGAGTGGGTCTGATTAAGCAGTCTGATGGACAGATGTGAGGTCACCATGTGGGATGGCCTCTCCATTAGCATTTCGCAGAGCCGCTGCTGAGAGGAAAACAAACATAAGACCCACTAGGTGTTTTCTGTGCTGCTCGAATAGCCGTCTCTGAATGTAGGACACCGTGGCGGGGAAAGACTGGATAACTGTAAACAGACCTCTGCTGGGCTTCCGATGCAGCGATACCAACAAAAATATGGACTGAGAGTGCTGCCTGAAGAGCCAGTGCATTCTTCATATCTTTGCATGGTTTCTCTATGAATAAAGTGTGTGTGGCTTCACGTTTGTCGGTTTCGCCAATCCATCAATCCGACTCGTGGAACATGGCCTCAGAGACCTGTGTTGGCTTGAGGGAGTTCCTGGTAGGAAGGACCCCAGAGGAACTGGTGATTCCTATTTCACACATTTCACCTGTGACATGAGTCACCCAGGAATCCGATTAGCTGCATTATCATCTGTCACGTTAGTCAGAAGCCCATAAACCAACAACAGCTGACTGGGTTTAGTGTTTAAAAAAAGGAGAGTAGTGTACATAGCGCCAGAGCTGAGGCTAGTGCTTAGGCAGTGTCTGAGTAACAGACAACAGAGGGGTCGCATCACTGAAACAGTGAGGAGGTACAGGTGGTGAGATCTAAGCCTTTCATCCATGGCATGACTACTGGATTTCTCTCTATCATTAGCAGGTGGGCTAAATCCACCATTAATACATAGTGTTTGGTATAATAGTTCTTGGTCATTTCCCAAATGTTGTAAGCTAAAAGTGGGTTTCAGGAGGGTTAAAGAGCCCTCACATAGGTTGACGATCTCTCTCATATGGGTTTAATTTTCAGTAGGACTAAATACTCCTACCATGAGCAAGACGGACCTCAAATGGGTCAAATACTGCTCTTATATGAGTAGACCTTCTCTTCCACTGGCTGAGGACCTCTGTCTGATGTAGATCCCCTTCACATAGGAGCAAGGCCTTTCTCCTCCTGTTGGATGCACTTGCTTTGCCAGACACCCAAGGGTTACACCTTAATAACAAAACAAACCTTAGGCCTGATACTGCAACAAGAAAATAAGATGAACACAGTACTATAGGTAGTAGCAGCAGCTGGTAACTGAAGTGATTGTAAATCAAATACACCATCTAATTCGGAGCTGTAATTATGTACTAGGAACCTTTTATGTATATCTGAGAACCTGTTGTAAATAGGGAAGCATGGGGGCACTCCCCTTTAGAGTACCTTGGTTGTTCGGGTGTGGGTTTGAACGTTTTTTTAATGTCTGTATGGGTTTCCTCCAGCTGCTCTGGTTTCCTCTCACAGTTCAAAGACCTGCATTTCCAGTTAATTTTGTGTGCATGTGTATGAATGCATGTGGCAACCTAGCAATGGACAAGCACTCATCCAAGGTGTACTTTCATAGCCTAGGACCTAGTGATTCTGAGATTGACTCTGACCTTCTTCAAGATGAAGCGGTTAATGACAATGGGTGGATCTTGCTGTAAACAAGATCATGGCCAGTGGTGAGAAGAAGCTCAACATCTTGGCTGTGTCACCCAAAACAGCTGGCCATGTGTTCAGCAGTAGAGGATAGTCTACCTCTTCTCGTGTGTCATGTGTCTTCTTAATAGGCTCCAGAGCTGTAACATATAATCCCAAGTTTTTGTTCCCCTCCATCTTCCAGCTGATTCCAGTACCCGTGGGAAGGAAGCCAAACAGCAAGTCTCTCATCTCCTGTCTCTTTTCTTTCTCATTCTGTTTCGCTCACTCTCTTACAGTGAGCCCACATTGTCAATGCTGCCATTCCTATTACGGTAATAAAGGTAGAAAGGCTGACAGGAATAAGTTTCCACATCCAGTTTTGCAACCACTGAACTTTCAGTGGTTCTGGGAATTGAACACTTGAGAAATCTCTTCATTAAAAACTTTTGTAAAAAAAAATTTCTGAAGAGAAGCATTAGCCCAAACCTCTGGCCATACATCACAAGTATATGCATAAAAGATGCATTTTACTATGACCTTTGTAGGTGCTGTTTTTCAAAAATCCACCTCCACCCCACTTCCACCTCTATTTTGTTCAATAGGTCCAAACTGGACAGGCTGAAATACCTTGCCTGATGACAGGTGCAAGCTCTCCAGCAGACTCTAAGACCAAATGGAAGGTACACCAAGCATCCGCCCAAATGCATGACCCATCTATTACTTCTAAGTCCTGATTACACAGTTGTACCAAGGTCTGAAGTGTAAAACCAAAATCTATATGTAAGCAACGTCGGCTCAAAGAAGTGTCAGCTAAGCAGCTGAAACGTATTTGCTGAGCTATCCATCCACCACACAATGGTGCTGCAGGTACCAGGGAGATAAAGGCTTATCTGGGACCCTGCAGAGATAAGGTAACCTGAGCTCTTCAACTGCCTTTACAAGTCATGTTAATTGCAAACTAGTAGCCAGTCTTGACCGAGGGGCTGCAAATAGCCATTAAATCTTCTAATGCAGAAAGAAAAACAATGCAAAGAAGCCGCTGCACTGGAAAGACGCTCAGCTTTTTCCTATAAATCTGACTCAAAGTTTTGGCCACAAGAACAGATCAGATCCTTCTGCTTAGAGTGGCAACTCCCTGAACCCTCTTCTCAGTCTTCAGGCAGCATTTGAGGTCTTCAGCCACAGCAGTGGGAGTTCTACTTACAATCTGTCCATGAATAAAAGATGGCCACAATGTGGGATCTGTTAACAAGCATCCAAATCTTGTCTGCATGCAGCTGATGTTATCTCATTGCATTAAAATGCTGTGAATAAGTCATGCACTGCTCTGTGTGCACAAAGCTTATGGTAGGTGCTGCGTACTGAGTTTTACGGGATGACTGGGCAGCGACACAATGGGGAAAGGAGCGAAAAGGAGCGGCGAAAATGGAAAGTAGATACAGGTGATTAATAAGCTAACCGTAAGCTGATGGTCAAACATATAACTGCAGCCCATCCAAAGCAATCCATAATGGGATGGGAAATGTGATTTTCTTCTTTAATTGTAGAAAATTACTTGTCTTACTGAATTTCCTCCTCTCTACTGCTTAACCTTCCTGCATTTGTTGTCAGGCGATTTCTGTGCTTTTAATAAAGACAGACTGCACTGATTCACTACTTAAAAAAGTCTTCAAACCCTGACACTCATAATAACCTTTGCAATAGCAGGAGATCATTTTTTGTTATTTTTGACCATTCATTCCAAAGACCTGGTGTTTACAAACACTGCCGGTGACAGAGCCAACACATCACCTGGGAGTTTCCATTACTAAAAATAATGTGCCTCAGTTCTACATTCCTCTGTGACTTTCAGCAGAAGGACCTCAAGCAACAGGAAGGACAACCTTTGCCCACCACACTGCATTTACCCCTGGGGTTTTAAAAAAGCCTCTGCGGAAAAGCAGCACTGCAGGGGGTGGGGGGAGGCAAACGTGCAGGTGAACGGCCAACCGAGTCTGTAAACACAATGAGTCACCGTCAACACAGCCCCTCAACGGCCCCGCACCACAGTCCACCGCCAGCCAGGAGAGCTCTGTCAGGCTGCGTGAGTTATTAGGCAGCCAGTTACACTGAGCTGTATGGAAGAAAAAGGCACACACATTCTGACACACACATACACACACACACACACATACACACACACACCATCACTTTAAAGGGCTTATGGCCCCTTGAGGAGATGTCAGCCCAACTGGAAGATTTGGTTACAGTCATGCTTACAGTTTCAAAATGATGAAGCCACATTTGTTGCAGATACACACCTCCTCCCAGTTTACATCAGAATGGCGATTCAGTTTGGGTGAACAGGTAAACACACCCATAAAAAGGTTACATTAATTACCACCTACATTTTGACTCCCTTTTCCCTTTGACTCTTTTGAACATGCAAATGGCTCCGCGGGTAGCATAGTGGTAATAGCCAGCCCCTCAAACTGGAAAAGTGGCAGGAAGGGGCAGGAGATCTCTCTGTCCCCCATCATAGCTATCAGTGTGTTACAGGTCATTGTATGCAAGCGATCAAACATGCCACACAAGCACTTGCAGGAAGGGCAGAGCACATCACCCACATGCAAGTGTTCCTGTACTCCTGGACCAGCTTTTCAGAGGTAAAGAAAGGTTTTCTCTTTGCTCAGTCTCGCAGTGAAGGGCATTCAAGTCGGGATGTGAATTAAGAATAAAATGTGTCAGCTGTAGATAACATTTTTCAATTAAAATGTTTGCTGAAAGACTGTTTTGTGTTCCTTTTAGGAAGTTCACCCATAGTTAGGAGCCAGGAAATTTGTTCATACGTTTAGCTGCCTGGCCTCTCAGGAGCCATTCCCAAGACTGCAAATCCTCTTTAATTATTCCTGAGTGATAGCAGAGACAGGAGAAAGCATTTCAGCATCATAATACACACATCCGACAAATTGTTCCTCAGATTAAAACAATTATCCCTTGTTACTTTTTTGCATATTAAAATAACCACACAAGCAATGAAGTATAAACTATCGTTTCACATTTTAAAACTGAAAAGGTGCATCGTGTATCTCAGCACCTGTCTGCTTCAATCTTAGATAGTCTTCAGGTTTAACTTCCTGTCTGTCATGCACATTCTCAGTTTGTTAAATCCCACTGCCTCCATCTCTTTCCACCAGAAAACTTTCTTGAAGGCCACATCTGTTGTCTCCATCATCAGTTTCTTCATCTTCATCTCTTCCTGTCTCCATCAATCATTTTTGACTCAATCTCCTTCAGCCTCAGCCTTATCTTCTGCTTTTTCAACTCTGTTTGCATCTTCAACTTCAGCTCCATCTCTGCCATCTCTCTCATCAGTTTCTTCATGTCCACCTCCTCCTATCTCCATCATTCTTCAGCTCAGTCTCCTTCTCATTTTCATATGATTTTGTCGTCTCCTGGTTCGGTTCCATCTTCTCCACCCTGGTCTCCATCACCTGTTTCTTCATCTTCACCTGCTCTTGTCTCTATCATTCATGTCTTCAACTCTCTCTTCCACACCTATCTCATCATTAGTGTTTTCTGTTCCATCTCCTGCACTCATCTCTATCATAAATTTCTTCAACTCTATCTCTTCTACATCTGCTTCCTTTATCTCCCACTCCACCTCTTCCACCTTTATCTCCATCATCAGATTGGTTAACTCTGTATGTTTTACCTCTGTTTCATCACCAGCTGCATTTGTTTCCTCCCTTGCACATATGTGTCGACCTTCAACCTTTTAGTGGTCAAATGTCACCAAGGAGACATATCTTCCCTTCGTGTTCTGAGTGCTTCTTCCTGCAACTGTTATTGTGTTTGATCCAATCTTCCTACTGTTTCAGTTCAAACAAAAATGAATGTGTCAATGTGAATGCATCTCTGCTTGAGTATCACATGCAGGAGATTGAACAAAAAAAGATCAGAGAGAGGTGGGGCTGGTGAAATCACTGGTAATCGAACGATGCCTAAGAGAAACATAAACCAATCCACATAGTGACTCACAAATGTCATATCTTTCTATATCACTCTTGACATTGACTCCACCGATGCTCCTCTTTCAGGAGAATCTCATATGTAGGTGTAAGAAAATTAAAGCAAACACTGGAATTTGTCTGAAGGAGTGAGACTGAAGACCCCTGGTGACTGCGGTGAGACTTGTGTGTGATTGGTTTAGTCCTGTTAGTTAAACCTCACCCCACAGAGAGCTGAAGACAGTCGGATGGAAGTTATTTTAAAATTGTTCTCACTTTATTCTAGCCTGCAGTTTATATAGAGATTAAATTAACCTACCTTTATATTTATTACCTTTATATAAAGATATTTAACTGGCACGGTTGCTCAGTGAATAGCAATGCTGCCTCATAGTCCCTGGGCTGGTTGGGTGCACATTGGAATCCAGCTCGGTCTGTGTGGTGTTTGTAGGCCCCCCCTTGTCTGTGTGGGTTTCTGCTGGGTGCTCTGGGTTCCTCCCACTGTCCAAAGACATGTGTTTCAGGTTAATTGGTGTCCCATTCAGTACTTTCATGGCTTTGCGACCATTACTTCTGGGATGGGCTCCGGTCCCCCGAGACTCTACTGAGGCTAAAGTGGTTTTGGGAATATAAAGAAACAGACAAAAAGAGATCTGAATTATGAAGATTTTTTAAATTAGGCCTTCATTACAACGTCATTTTAGAGTTACAAACAAAGAGACTTCTGTGTTTGTAATATGAGAGGCCAGTGTAATGTCTTATGTGGCTGTGGGTCCCTGAACTGTCGTCAGCACACAATACCTAGCATAGCTCATGCACTGGAAGTCAGACTGGCCACATATGAGCAGCAAATAATAGAGTCAATGTGAGTTTTTTTTTTTTTTTTACAGTTTTTTCATTCTTCAAGCCATTAAATGTGACGCAGAGTGGTTCAGTGTCCAACAATGCACTACGGCTCCATCTAAAAATGAAGGCCATTTTGGAGGCACTGGGAACACCAGACACCTGGCTGGGAGCACAGGGAATGGAGTAAGGAGCAAAATAAGAGTGAGTAGCAGAAATAATGGGCTTTGGCTCAAATGAGCAGTGCGTGTTACTACACTGGCAGATGCCAATTTGATTATGTAGATGAGCGGTCTGGTTTGTGCTCCGGACGGACAGGCCAGATCTCAGCTCAGCGGGAAGAAGAGACAGAACTATGGATTTTCTTACTCTCTTCCTGTCTTCCCAAGCAAAGAAAGCATGACTGTAAAAAATCTGTATTGACAAAATGTTCCGTAGCTTACTGAAGCACAGAATGTCAGGTTCCTCTATAGATATGAGACTCAAGATCAAAAGGTTGGGGCTTCAGAGGCTAAAATGCTATGCTCTTAAGAGCAGCACTTTACCAAAAGTGCTCCACATCGAAAGGGTCAGTCTTAGAAATAAAAAAAAAGATTAGCAGCTCAGACGCTTGAGGATAATGTTGAGTTGTCACCAAGCTTGGCATTTTGGGTGAAAATGTTTTATATGACCAAGTGAGGTGATACTCCTTAGCATTCATCAAATAGTAGACAGCATCCATATCCACATTCTGGTTGACTGAATCCTATCTGGAGATCCAGGTTTCCACAAACTCACTACCCTTTCAGTAGCCAGATCTAGGCAGAACCCTTACGCTGTCCCAACTGAAGGTGTGTTGAGTGTCATCATCATGAACTGAACTGATTAACAGTGGCTTGTGTCCCCTCATTGCCAGCTGGTTGCTTGTGTAACCATATTGAAAGACTCTCGCCAGTTTGTCTCACGTGGTGATGCTCAGTTTCTGCACTGTATGTAACAGATTACATTCCTCTTTTCCAGGTCCCTGATGGTCAAATGTATGAAAGAAGTCAAACGTGTGCCACATAAATGGTTTGTGTGCCACTTGAATACCATGTGAGCTCAGAATCTTGCCATCCATTACTCGAGTAAATAAGCAGAGGTAACGCAATGACAGTTATCTCATTACAAAGTTCTAGTTTTTATTAATCTATAACTCATTAAGTTTGCTTTAATTTTCAGTGCAGAATGTGAATAAAACAGGCTGCAGTAATTTGTCCGTATTTCACGCCCGATTAGGAATTTCCTCAATAAAAAGACGATTACAGAACTGAGCACAGGGCCATGTGATGCTGGACAGATAACAGTGATGCGGAGTAGTCCTCCTACCATGGAGTTCGATCTCAGGGAATAAAGCAAAGCTGCATCCCAACCATTCCCTACAACATGGTGGTAAATGTTTGGCAGCATGCAGACTTCCCGCATTTGCCTGCCGCACCCGAGTCCTGGTACGCCTTGTTGTGGTGCTGACTACCTCTGCCAAATGTTCTGCTCAAGAGAGAATCATTCTCTTTCATGTGTGATGGATGAAAATCCTTCGGCACCTTTGATGTCAATCCCCAGATGGGTGGTGCATTTCCCCAAAACTGCTTGAGCACATGAGGAAATCTGCAACTCATCTCTTAACTGGACAGCACTGACATTGGAAATGGCAGAAATGTCGTTAAATATTTATGAAGGAAAGCTGTGAGATTGAATTTAAGAGTCTGTAAGGGACAGTGCAGTTTTTCTTTCATCATTTTGATGGGAAGCTGATTGGTGTGTTGTGTCACTTCACTAAAGGAATGCACATTGGCATGCCACTGAAATTATGCAAAATAAGCTACCAACCTCTCTCAGTGAAGACTGATTCAGGCATTTTTCATTTCATTAAGTCTTCGTCATTTAGCCTCCACATACCCAGTTGGAATGGATGGAAAAATTATTGATGCAGCTTAAGCGGCTCAAGAGCACCTTTTCAGGGATATGAACCTACAATCTGCTCAAACAGTTTCCCAGCACCTTAGCCATAAATATATTCAGTATAAAAGATGAAGAAATAGTGACAGAAGGTCATTACACTGTTTTCTTTAAGTACTTTTTCAAGTACTTCATGCTGACTGCCAAGTTTTGCCTTACTACAGTGCCCAGTGTACAGTGTCCAAACACTCTATATCTCACTAACGTGTGAAATGTCCTGTACTATAGTCCTGTACATAGGGCACCACATTGTATAAACATGCAAATTAATGACAACATAAAGTGTTTTCTAATTAGATAACTGGTGTTTACTGTGTTTTATCATGCTGAACTGGGTTAATACATGGTTTAATAGTTACATAGGTGTTTTCAGATGGGCTGGGAGCGCATTATTTTCCCATTTAAAATGATGGGAAATAGGCACTTGGTATCCAAAAATTCAGCATCCAACAAGTTTTCAGGGACGGATCAGATTTAGATCCTTTACTGTGTTTATCATCACCATGAAACTTGCTCCAGTGGACCCAGTGATAGAAGTCCAGGCCAACTCATGCCGAACCATGCGTCAGCATAAGAAAGGACAAATAAACTGACAGCAAGCAAATAGATAGGAAGTAACTGACCCAGAAAACCTACAGCAGCAATGTGGTTTCACCATTTGTGTGTCTCCAAAGCTATGGACGACCGTACACTCATCCCATTAAAAACAGGGTCCTGCATAATGATGATAGGGGCCTTTGGCTCAAAATAACAGGATTATTCCTTGTCACTTGGATCATTTTTAACACAATATCAAATTGGGTCATAGTGGACAGACTGCAAAGTCCAGAGAACTTCTTCAATGTGCAAGAGATTAAAAACAACACAGAAGAAATTGATCAAGAGGCTCCATATCAGAGAATTCACCTGAATGGATGGAACAAGTGTGACTTGCTGCACATTAGCTGTATGGTTTAGAAATGCAAATACAGTGTAGGCCTATTTAAAAGTGAATTCATTTAATATGGAGTAGGATCACATCCCCCAAAGCTTCCAATGTATGTGACGTGCTAATCCTGCGCAGTAGGAAACTAAATATGCATTCAATAACTTTATCCTGAAGGTTAACACTGCATGAGGCTACAACAGTGTACATATTTTATTTCACCTAAAATAAAGATTTTTTTTGGTAAAAAAAGTGGGGGACCTTTTATATTATTATGGTCTGCTAGATGTTTTCCTGTCCAGCATCATGCTTCATAGCGCTTCCTATCCAGTTGCTAATCCTGTCTTTGCTGACCCCACAAACTGCGGTAGACACAAATTGGGGAATTGAAACAGTTTAAGAAGATGGTTTCAATATTGTGTATTTACCAATACATAAAATGCCATATCTTGTATTTATGGTCATCTGTTTCGCAAGCATCTAATCATCCCACACTGCAATTTCCTCAATAACTAATTTAATAAATTGCTACCTTTTCATTACTTGCAGACCATTTTCTAGCCAAAACTAATTTCCGTTGTAAAAATAGCATTAGCTTCCATCAGATATTTCCAACAGAAACACATGCTGCCATTGTGATGTCAACATTAAAAACAGGTCTTACTGAAAATGTGCATAGGAAACTGAATATTTAACCATCTACCAGGTGGACTGAGTTTAAAATGACTAATGTAATAAATGTAATAAATACTGCTATATTTCATACATGTGCACACAAGAAAGTGTCAATGAAATACGTATTATTCAAGGTAAGAAAGGAATTTGTTGGGGGAAAAGTTGAAGAAACATCTCAGACCTTCTTGAACCCAAAAGAGGCTGAAAAACCAGGCAGATATCCAACCTTCAATGCTCTTCTTCCTCTTCCATGCCCTCAAGAATAAAACACAATATAATAACTGTTGTCACCTGTGTCAAGTGCCATAATTAACTCCTCTGTTCTCCAAATGTGTCTTCAGTGGTTGTCCACTGTCACCGTGACCAACTCCATCCACCTGATTGCTGGTCATCCTCTTGCAGCTTTTCTGATCAACATCCTTTAAAGAGAAAATCAGATCTTCTCATGACGTGTCCAAATACAATAACCTCAGTCTCATCATTTGTTGTTCCAGTGAGAGTTCTGGACTGATTTGATCCACAACGTGTCTGTTTGTTTCCCCGGCTGTTCATAGGGTCCTTAAAAGTCTCCTTCAGCATCACATCTCATTTTCATTCTTAGAAAGATTAGCATATTTAAGGACCTTTTCCAAATCTTTCAGTCTTCGTTTTCAGCATGCCTCCTGACTAAGTTCTTGTCATTAATGTTTAATTAGCTGTCCGAAAATTCAGTGTCTAATCAGTTTTCTGGGACAAATTAGATTTAGATACCAAGGAATTACTGTACTGTGTTTACTGACACCATTGCACCGTTGCAAGTGGACCTGGTAATAGAAGTCAGTGGAAGTTGTACAGTTTTCTTTAGATTTAATCATAGCCCAAATTTCACTCGGCCTTAAAATAGGATTTTAAGGTCTTCTGCAACCTCCTTCATCAGTGTGGTGTCGTCGGCATATTGGACATTGTTTATGTTCCTCACACCAAGTTTGAATGAAGATTTCTTTTCTTTCATAACGTGTCCCACATAGAGACATCCATACACACAAATAGCTGAAATACAAAAGCTCAATCTTAAACACACATATGCAAACGCTCTCAAATGCAAGCCCTGCAGCTCAACTCAGACAGTCTACACTCAGCAGCAATATCCTTTCCTCTTCCAGCCTCTTCTGGTTGGAGGGAGAGAACAAGAGCTTTATTACAGGATTAATCCTGGGACAGAGTGAAAGCATGAAGAGGCGTTGTTCAAACAGCTGCAATCTGGGAGCAAGAGACAGACCCCTTAAATCCCACCTCACCAGCAGAGCACTCACCCGCCATGGGGACGCTGAAGGCTTTGCAATCAGATGCTGTGAAATGAAAAGAAATTAATGGACTCATGTTTTACTCAGGTCCTTTCTAAATCCCACCCCAACCAAATCTCCCTTCCAGACGCTTTTAACTCTACAAACAGCTCATTAAAACACCATGGAAGCCCGGAGAAAGTGAGAGGCTGATGAATGGTAATGGAGTAACGCCTGCAAGGTGGTTCTGAAAACCGAAGAAACAGTACGCCTGGGTAAGCACATTAGAGCAGACTCCGTAAGTCCCAAGAGCACTAATACAAAGGCCTTATGGGCCTCATACTTCATTTTACACATACCCAAAAAGGGAAAGGAGAAATAAATGTGCCCACACAGTCAGAAAAAAAATACTGTTCCAGAAGCAAAAAAAAAAAAAAAAAAAAAAAAAACTTGAAGACATTTCATTTATCCTCTCTCAAAAATCTCTTGCCCTTTTTACGGTGGCAGTGGTCCAGAGTGTATTCTGGAAACTTGGGTTCCAAGGCAGGGTGCACTTTGAGCCGGGCACCACTCCATTACAAAACAGTCTCACACGCACGCTAGGAGGAATTTACAGTCAAGTGTATCTGAAAAGTGCTGTCTTTGGATTGCAGGAGGAAGCCAGAGCATCTGGACGAAATCCTCCTGAACCCAGGGAGAACATGCCAACTCCACACAGGTTGCGACACACTTCAAACTACCTTTGAACCTACAAGCCAGAAGATGTGAGGCACCAGCACTGTCCACTGTGCCACCCAGGAACCAAAAGGCTGTTTGAATGTCACATGGTCATGCAGCCCAGACAGCAGCACAGCCATAAAGGACAGATAATCAGCTGTGCTTAATCGCACACACTGCAGACATACAGCCAAGGACAGCGCTAGCATTTTAAAAGAAAAGGCACAGTCCTTAGAGCTGCTGCCTTTCAAATTAGAGGTCACAAATTTGAAGCCTGCTTCCTGTTGTACTACCCTTGATCAAGGTACTTACCCTGAATTCACAGAAGGAAAATTACCCAGCTGGGTAAAAGGGGGAGTCACTCCAAGCTGCTTTAGAAAAAAAACTTCAACTAAATGAATAAATGTAAATGTAAAGAGAAAAAAATACAGGATCCACTATAATCAGACTCAAGAAAAATCAAAGGACCTAGAGGAATGGCGTTGCGAACGTGCTCGCCAATTAAAGCACCTTAATCTCAGCTTGCCAGTACAGCACTGGGAGCTCTTAGACTTCATTAGGGGCCGTCCCTGGAGGACAGCGCTTTGACAAACAACACAAAGGGCTGACGCAAATCTGCCCGCCACTTCCTGCAGGTTCGGTAAACTCATCTTTGGAAGAGGAAACTGCGAGGCTTGGAGAAGGAGGGAGAACGAGAGCACTGTTTGTCACAGTTTAATTGCTCCTCTGGGAGAAAAGGAGATGGTCTCTGAAGGACGAGACCTTGAGAAGGAAGCACGCTCTGGGTTTTGAGTTCCACTGATCCAGCATGGCGTACCTGCGGTGGTCACGGTCTCGGGCATGATCCGTGAGTTATGGTGGCATGACCATGTTTTAATAGATACACTCGCAGCAGTCTCAATAACCTCTGGCAGTCTATATGGAAAATGACGAATAGGGTGGCATAAACAGCGAAGCTGTACAGCCTTGTCACTGCTGTGGAAAATTTACGTGTGCTGATATCAACTAATTTTTCTTTTATTCTTTTGGCTGTCGGCATTTGTAACGTGTGTGGTTCTCAGGGTGTGTGTGGAGCTTAGAGAAGATGGAGGGTTGGGGAAAGTTTGGTTGGAATCAGGCTGAATAAACATAATGACTGGTGAGGTCTTGACTGAACACACTGTACTGGTCCCGCTGTAGCCTGGCTGCTGCAAACCAGAGTAATCAAAAGTGGACTGAGACCAGGAATGACAACACAAGCAACATTTTTTTGAGCAAAAACCTTAGAAAGGAGCAATAGTACTTCAGCACTGCTGGGTTTGGACAAGGGTTTGAAATTTTGCTCAATCTGTGCAAAATTTGCAGGTTGCAGGTTTCCCCCACAGTCCAAACACATGTGTTTCAGGTGTATTGGTGAGATTGCTGTGTGAGGGGCTGGCATCCTGTCTGAGGTGTATCCTGCACCACACCCTGAGCTTATGGGATATGCGCCAAGTCAACCAGCAGTGAATGGATAGACTTGCAGAACATGTGATGTAGATGCTTTTGAATGCCACTGTTTGGAATGGACATGATATGATCAGTTCTGCAAACAGACTTTTCTACAACACTGTGGGGCTATTAAAAAACCACACTCACACTGAGTGGGGAATTAGCACACAACATGTTCCTCTATTTGTTAAAATCTGTCTTTAAACATCCACAAAATGCATAAAATGTCAAGATGTGGGAAATCCCATCAGTAAAACAAACAAGGGGGATTTTTCACAGGGCTGAAGTGTCATACAGTACTCGGTGCATCAAAGGAGCCTTCTGTTGACCATCATCATCATGTCTTCTATCCAGAAAGTCATGCCAGTTGTGCCTGATCAGCTAAAGAGTCCTTATGAGCTTCCCCTTTTTTGCCTTCTCCCCTGGCTTCCTGTAGCTGCAGGCATTAAGTTCAAGACTACAGTTATGACCCAGAAAGTGGTGAAAGGGTCTGCACATCAATTTCTACAAAACCTGATTGCTCTTATACCCCAGCAAAAGCCCTGTGCTTCTCCACCTCTGGTCATTTTGTGGTCTCACTGATGAAGAGTCCAAAAATGAAAGTCCATTAATTCTGTTTTGGCCCATATGTTGTGGAATGAGCTCCCTCTGTCTCTCAGAAGTGCTCTCTCTTACAACACTAAGAAGGGATCTCAACAGATGTTTCTCTCAAACCCAGTACTCTACTGATCTCCTAAAAGCTCTTTAAACTTGCAGCTCATCATCTGTCATAATCTCCTTGGTATTTCCTATCACCTCTACAGGCAGCTACTCATGTAATGTGGACCAGCAAACGGGGTGGTAATTGACTGACTTCATCAATCGTGTATTTCTATCTGAAACTCATCATCTCTTCATCTGTTTACGGTCACTAATTTAAATGCAGCAGTCAAACTCCGCAGAGGTCTCAGCAACCCTCTGAGGGGGACACCTCAAAAGTGTGAAAGACAAAAACATTCAATTTTCACAACATTAGATGGAAAACGGTTAATAACGAAATTGTACACACCTGCTGAAATCCACTGAAGCCACATTGTAGTGGGTTGACCATACAAACAAAGGGAACAGTGCAGAAAACAAAAGCAGAGGAGTCCAAACTGTCTCGTCCCGTCCTCAGCACCCAAAGCAATGAACGTCACTCCACCTTACAGCACCTCCACCCTCCCATCAACCCAAAGAAATCCACGGCAATTAAAGCTGTAAAGATTTTCCGGAATTTCGGCACACACTGTGAATCTGTCCACAGGTGTCTCTGTCTCTGCTGTAATGCCCAGCTCCCCCCACCACCCCTGAGCCCTGATGGACAGTCCACTGTACC
Source organism: Arapaima gigas (assembly GCA_900497675.1). Classification (NCBI taxonomy): domain Eukaryota; kingdom Metazoa; phylum Chordata; class Actinopteri; order Osteoglossiformes; family Osteoglossidae; genus Arapaima; species Arapaima gigas. The sequence continues at coordinate 283,355 of UFQX01000271.1, read as the reverse complement.
GTGTGATTAATTACGAGGACTGTTAAAATGTTGGCCACGCCCCCCAGCTTGCCACAGGCGTTCAATCGTCCACAAGACTGACGTTCAGCCCAAAGTGATTCATTCTTGCCTGTCAACGAGGAGAACGAGCGTGGGACACACTGATTTCACCTCTTCCTCCCACACACACCAACCCCCCCACCCATTTCTCGAACCCGCAGGCTGACGAACGAGCTGCCAGAGCCAGATGGACTGATCAATAACATAAACAATGTGGCTTCACACTCTGTGGTGACACCTCTCTTTACATGAGGGAGCAGTGGCCAGAGAGGTTTGGGCAAGGTGGGGGTGGTGTGTGCAGGGCTGAAAGGTTACAGTGTGAAGAAGGAGAGTCTAGCATGATCTTTGTACCATGATTTCTTCATAATTGCTACACAGACAAACATATGGCTGATACAAAGGAATATAAATTTAACATATATTAACACAAAGACATAAACAGACAGAAACGAGTACAACTGTGTAACACAAACACTCAGACCAGTCAGAAGTTTGAGTACACATTTCTGGAAACTACAGGATGAGTCTATAGTCCTTCAGTGTGTTCAAAATTAATGTGAACAGTGTCTGCAGCTGCGTTTTGCTCAAAATGGACAACACAATACACACATTCTGTGAAATGTTCTGAGTTCATGCTTGCGTCACACTCAACATAACTTAACCTAAGATTTTGATGGGTCAAACTTTGTAACTAATAAAGATATCAAAAGATGGACTTCGCCATTAAATATCTTTTGACATTTTAAACGTTAGAGTGGTCACATGATCCCCTTTCCATTTGGAATTACTGTTGGCCACTTTGAAGATGGCAGAGGGGTGTTCATATGTACTTCACAGATACACACATTGGTTTAATGCAAAACGCTATTGTTTGATCAGTCCAATATTAGGCATCTTAAAAATATTCGAGTGGTTCCAGACTTTTGACTCACCATGTAGCCTGTTTTCAAGAGGCATTTGGATAACAAGTTTCATGAGAAAGTCAGTCTCCATGTCTTCCCAGAGATGTACACCGGTTTTTTTGCTTTGCTTTCACTCTTCTGTCCAGTTGGTCCAATAGAGGTGCTGCACAGGTTGTCCACATGGGTTGTAAGCTAGTATCCAATTCAAAAATAAAAAGGTTTATTTATATAAACTCTCTTATACAGACATAATCAGGCAACCAAAGGTCCTGTCTGAATGCCTCAGTGGATTTTGGACTTAATCTTCTTCACATTGCTATTTTTAGGAGAAATGTGAAAGAGCATGAAATTTCATTTATGGCTCCATCCCTCATTTGCCCTTCCTGCTAAGTTTATCATGGGATATAAATCATAGCCAGCCATCTCCTCATCCGCCACAAACACCACAGCTGTGGTGAGTTCAGGCGGGGGTACGCAGTTGCCTTCTATCCTTCCCTTCCTCATCGTGTCCTGTTATACACCTTAAAATATGAAGTGTCCACTTGGACTCACCTTCCTTCCTCTGTTGGGGTGTATTGGTGCTTGGAAGTAGATACTATTTAGTACTCCAGCTTTTCACCTGACTCAGTGCAGGTGTTCTAATTCACTAAAGAAATCAGTAAAAACTAAGCACTCTATACAACTTCTGTACCAAACCATGGTAATGTTCCACTTGCACTACTACAGCTCCATCCTGTCTAGTCTTCCAGCCATCAGGCCTCTCCTATTATCAAGAAAGTTGCAAGCATAAGGGTGTGACTTGGCAAAGCGTCCCTATGTATCTCCATTGCCCATGTCCATCTCCATTGGTTTCCTGTTGCTGCCCATATCGAGTTTAAAACTGTGGTTACAGCCTTCAAGATCATCATTACATCTTCACCTAACACTTATAGGACTTGTTTCACCCCATACACACCAATGAGGGCACTGTGCTCCTCCACCTCTAGATTTTTTGTGGTCCTATGCACAAGGGGTCTAAAATCCAAAGTCCATAGTTCCTCGGTTTTGGTTTCACTGTGATAAAATATGTGAATCAGAATTGCTGAATGTCTTCCCATATTCAAGAAGATTTTGAAGATTTTGAAAACACACCTTGTTCATACCCACTTGTCTCTTGATCTCCTGACTGCTACCTAAACTAGCATAAATTTGCATCACACCATCTGCTGCAATCATCTTCATATTTCCTGTCTGACTGTCAACTATAGAGAGCAATATGAGTAATGTCCACCAGCTAAATAGTGCTATCAGTGGCGGGTTACTCCATATTGTACACCACTTAGGGTAAAGCATCTGCCAAATGCATAAATGTAAATGTATCAGAGAAATCAGCTCTGCTTCAATAATCATGTCTGTATCTAAAGCTCTTTGCTGTGAAATTAATTTGGTTTTACCCTGAGTTGCTTTCCACTTTGGAGAAAATCATCCGCTAACTGAATAAATGTAATTAACAAATGTAAAAAAATATAATCTGCACCTCTGCACTCTTTGTTCAAAGCCCTTGCCCATGTTTTTGTTTTCCAAACCCTCTCCGACTTGTGTGAAGATTTTTAAACCCCCAGGTTTCACCCTGAACCCTTGGTAAAGAACGTCAACCTCTGTGCCTTTGTGTTCTGACCTCTGTTCAAACACACACTTGCGCTTTGAACGACAGATTGAAAACATTCATATGTAACCAGCCTTAACTTCATGGATGTAGACAATAAGTGCAGAGTGGTGCTGGAAAAAACTCTTCTATTGTACTCTGGTTATGTGAGAAAGGGTACAGTGAGATGTGCAGCATATTCACCCTATGAAGCTGAGAATAACACAGTGGATAAGGCGCAGTCGGGTGCTAGTTACACAGCTTCTCTGGATGCTCATTTGAAACTGGGGGATAGAGCTTGTGATCCAAAGACTGAGAAAGCTAATCCACTCCGTGAGCAGAGAGCTGAAGGAACACACCCCTCACCCGTCCTTATAAAATGAACTACAATGAGACACACAGAGGGACGCAGGCAAAGGAGATCCATAGCCAAGGCTGCATTATTCATGCCCTACTCCTGATAAAGGTTGATCTGATCCTATTTGCTTCAGCACACTTCCTGGAGCATGGCGGTAAGAATGTCCTGCAGGCAGGAAAAAATATTCGAAAAACATTAAGGATGTAAAACAGCAGCAAGCCCAAAAACAACCATGTGAAAGGAAAAGAAGGAAATTAAAGAGACAGAGAATACATGGTGTGACAAAGCAGGAAAAGCGCATCAAAAAGCGAGGGAAAATGTGCATGCAACACCGAGCAAGAGCACTGCGGCAACAGTCGGCGCTGGATGACTGGAGTGTGTGACTCCACGTTAGAGTCTATGCCGCAGCAGCAAACACACTGCGTGCTATATATGAAAGCTGAATGCGTGACACAGCTGAACGGGTGAGCGCAGACACCAGTCGCCCCATTTGCGTTTAGCGATCTTGTGACCAAAGGTAAAACTGGTGGGGGAGTTCAGTCAAATTTTAGTTGTTTAGCATATTCATTAAAACACTTCTGTGTTCAGTGCTTGAGTAAGAAGTGCACCACAAACAAGAGCGCTAAAGGGTCGCATTGGATTGAGAAACAGCTATCAAATTTACATGCCCTTGGGAAAAGAAATAAAAGAATGCTGTGCTGCAGGAAGTATTCATTAAAAGGATTTAGCCTTTGAACACATACATAAGGTGAAAATATAAATTTATCAGACACAAAAAACTATAGGAAAACCCTTCAGGCTGAAGGGCCTCGGTAATAATTGATAAGGATGTGAACAAGTACCAGTAGCATTTTCCTGTTCAGATGTTAGATCTGCTGATCCATGCAAAGTCTGGCCAGTGCAGCCCAGAATTCCTCTGCAGCAGACACAACGATAAGTTAGTTAAGGACTTGTTTAGAACATGGGAAAACAGAGTGATGCTCTCAGTGATGCACTGTTTTTAGTAACACGGCTTTCATTTGCTACAAACCAAAGGTCAATCAACAAAAACCTGCATCCATCCATTCAACCATCCATTTTCAATAACCACTGTCCTGACCAGGGTCGTGGTAGTCAGGAATTGCCAGGTGCAAAGCCAGGAGAGAGTACAACCTTCATACGATACCAGTCCAATAAAATACCTTCTAAATATATCATTCTATACTTTAAGTTTATAAATGATGAAATTATCACTGCACAACTACACAATACTTTCTGCAACAATGACATGGGTGAGAAAGGGTCACTGTGGTTGCTGAGACAAAACTTTCAGAGGTGACAAACTGCATCTGATGAGGATGTTCCCAGTGAACCGTGTAGAACAAGATTGTGTTAATGACTCAGAACTTTTCAGGACAGATAAAGAGCCAATCCAGTGAATTAAAGGGAAATGGTTTAGCCCAAAACAGCCTGATAGCACTTTGGGTCAGTACTGATGTCTAGCTCACAGGGGTGACCTGGAGGGACGTGGGCAACGTGACCTTATTTCACTAGCTTTTCGCTTTCAGAGGAGTCGTTAAGTGTGGATCAATTCCTCTGTTGTAGCGTTCAATATCTGCCCAATGCCAGAGACTTGGTTGAAAACACGTCAATGTCAGCACCATTGGATTTGTCCCAAGGGACGTGAAAAATAAACCTGCAGCTCCGTTCTGTCTGTTGCAGATTACTTTGTGATCAAGTGCTGGCTATTCCTCTTCAAGCAGTGCCTTTGCTTGTCTCATCTCCCCTAAGCCTTTTTTGGGATTAAACAATATTAGATTCATTTGTCTTGCAAACAAAATTTGCACAATTTTAACTCTTTGTCCACCTGGTTCTTTGAAAAATCAAGCTGTCCCTGCCAGTAACTGAACCCACATCCCCTTTGTAATAAATTTGCCCATCCACTTCCACTTGTCCAGCTCGGGCTACACTCATCCAGAAGGCATTCTGGGAAGCAAAACAAGGTGGATCACACATCATATGATGTGCATATGAAAATAAACTGTATACAATTTAATTTAGAATTCAGTTCTCAGAATACTGATATGCAAGGATCAATCTGCAGCACACAGATGTGACAACATAGCACTGCTTCAACAGAAAGCAGGAAGAATCAGCAAACAACCGGTCCACATTCATTCGTTTTTTTCCAGCACGACTAGACCAGAATCCAAATGAAACCCCCTTGTTTCCATCAAATTTCTGCAATCCATTCCCAATGCAAGTTTCTGTAACGGAAGTCAGGAAATAACCACACATATCAAGGTGGTACATTCCTGTAGCATCCAAACGGGATTTGTCCGACTCGCCAGAGAAACAAAGGGACATGTGTCACGTTCTGTTAGTGCCAGCAAAGTCATACAAATACAAAACCACAGCCACTCGGCTGAAATGCTTGGGGGCCCTTGTTAAAGACGCCAATGTTTGATCAGCCAGATAAGATCACCTCACAGGACCTCAAAGTTCTGACACAAGTCACAAGTGAAGTTCTTCAGAGCCTGGCACAGTAAACAGCCCTGAAGATGTCATCTTGGGACTCAACACTCAAAATCGAGAAATATTTTCCTTCTAGATACATTTCCCATTTTTACAGTTTGGACCACCTATAAACCCGCATTACTCATCGTTACATTTTTTTAAACCCAAATGGTACTCTTTCTCCATCCTACACATTACCACACTAAGCCCCAAGATGCCAGGAAAACAGCCCTTATTAAACTGTCAAATCAAACAGCATCAAATGGTACAGCTGTTAATAACCTAAAATTGAAACCTGAAGAAAAATAGTTTTGTCACAAGAAAGGGCCCTGTAAAAGTCCTTTGAGTACCTTAAATAACCAATTACTAAGTGTGAATTCATGGAATTACTAGCTGAGATACCCAGCACCACCCAGGACATAAACTGGAAAGGAAAATAGTTATAACACATTATATATCTCCAAAGTGTATTATGTTTAAAGCGGTAGCATTTAGTATAAGTATTGTTAGTGCTGTTGAACAGCCAGACACTGCAGAAAGAGACAAGCTGGTCGTAGTCTAGCCAGAAAAGTGGAAAGGAGAAATGTATTAAAAAAGTATACGGCACCAAATGTAATTACTCTACATTAATAATGTGTCCATTGCTGGCTGTGTATAATTTCTTGTCCTTCCAGTACCCCACCTGTGCACTACCTTGGTGTGTGTCTGTGTGTGTGTGTGTGTGTGTGTGTGTGTGTGTGTGTGAGAGAGAGAGAGAGAGAGAGAGAGAGTAAGCAGAAACCTGACAGTTTGCTAAACTTCAATTGTCACGTGAAAAACAAAGCCATATATAAAGAACAAACAAACAAACAAACAAACAGAGATTGAGCTTCATAGATTTAGAAATCACCCCCTCTTGTGTATCTTGTCACATGAAAAAGAGAATAGATTATTTTAATAACACATTTTAAATGCACTATGCTCTGGCCACCATTTACCATTTCAGGATTTACTCGCAGACCCTTAGGGGACTGTCGACCTCTCTTTGGAGACCACAGACCTAATGCTTTTATTTGGACTGACACCTGGATGCTATTTACATTTTTGCTCTGCTATATTGCTATATTTATTCCTTGTCTTGTCAGGATGACAAAGCTGCTCTGGGCAATAAATTTTAAGGTAAAAATGGGAAAACTCAATATGTGATATGATTGGTCAGCCTCTGCTAGTCAAAGGTCACTGATGCAGTAGGTTAGCAAGATGAGAACGAACGTTCAGAGCAGTCTGGCAAGGCTGGCAGCCAACAAATATTTTAGTATGTATTTCTGTGATATTTGAGGCTGGTTGCAAAAAGTTGACATCCATGTGCATTTCACAGAAACCATGGATGGTCAAGTATACAAAGAGATCAACAGAATATCACAGTCTGGCCATAACACTTGCGGGAATCAAAAATGATGAGTCTGAGGTTATCATACTTTGGACATGTGGTGAGAAGATCCGACTGAAGATCATAAAAAAAGGTGGTGATGACAGAAAAAGTTAGATGAAGATGAATCAAGTGGATGGACTCAATTAAAGGATATCAGACACACACCTTTGGACATTCAGGACAAAGCAGAAGACAGAACTTTCTGGAGAAACTATATATAGTCATCTTTCAATTACACATTTAATCTGTGTCTGAAAAGGTTTTGTAAATGGAAAAAAGTAAATCAAGACAACAATTTCTATTATTTTTTACGAGTAAAATAATAATGCTTTTCAGCCCATCTGAAAGTCCCCAAACCAACATTTGTAGCACACACGGCACAGCACATAGGGGATCATTACACAGCACGCACACACACACACAGACGCATGCAGGGACCTTGCTGGTCAGTGTTATGAGTTGGTCCAATGTGAATGAAATGTATTGTCACATTTGTAACAAACAAAACAAGTTTACTGCCATTGTGGAGTCCTTTAGGAACACAAGTAGGTGGGACGTTTTATGGAACTTCTATTAAGTAATGCAGAATATTATTAACTTTGCAAAAGAACCAAAGCAGAAGTTGGTAGACCAACACAGCTTGAGCTCATCTCATGACTAATCATGCCCAAGACACACATCTCCTCTTAAAGACATCACATCAACCTTTACCAGGATCCAGCACGCCTTGTCACAATGCTGCCCTCTTAAAGATGTATATACTTTATATTGAATGTTCATTATATGCAAACAAGCACGCGTGCACGCACACACACACACACACAGATTATTTAATTTATATTTTTATACCTTTTTACATGCTTGGACAAAATTGTGATACCGGAATTCCTTTTTTCAGTGGAGTTTTTGGTTGGAGTGCAATCAAGTAATGGTATTAAAAATCAAATGTGTTGCAGCACAAACGCATAAATCGAGGGATGACTCCATACATGGTTGGCAAGCCCTGACATTGACTCCACGGCACAACAACAAGGTCTGACTTGCTCGGTCAGATCTATAATACCACCAAGCTACAAAAACAGGATTGCAGTGTAAGAAGCATGGGCACCAGGTAATGTATTAGCATATCTTAAAGGCAGAATCACCAGGTCACATCGACTCATAATGGAAAGCAGGTTAGTGTTCCCACAGAAAAAGAGATTCACAAGTGCATGAAAAAGGAAAACCTTATCAAGAATAGCATATAAATGCCACAATTCAAACAGGTGGGTTTGTTATTTGCACATTCGCAGTACCACTCCAGCCCAGCTGGGGTCAGTGCCGTAGGACGCGAAGCAGCGGGATTGTGACAGCGAGCCGAAGCAGTGAGCTGGCAAATGACTCACTGATACCATCTGCCACTGAGCGTATGCATGCAAACAATTAATCAGCACTTATCGTATTGTTCACGGCCCAGCTCATCAGGATGAATCCGCAGCCAAAACATGATTTCCGCAAATACTAGCTGCTTACAAATATGAAACACAGTATAAGACTGCCCCACTGAAAGGACGACATTCACGGTGACAGCATCCCTTAAAGGAGATGAATGCCTCTCAGGGCTTTAATCTTTCTTATTAAAAAGTATTTTTCCCTCTGAATTGGGAAGGAGATGCTTGGCCTGCCACACTTGTTCATTTCATTTTCTCTAAACCGTACGCTGTTGAGAGAATCGGCGCTGGCAGCAGGGGAATACATAAGTCTGGTGAAAAGAAGAAACAATTATTCACACTTCCCAGTATATCTGCACAACATATTATCGGGGAAAAAAAAACAGCAGAAAATGGCCTTGCCTTTAATTTGGTCTAGAAAAAGACTGTTTGGGTGGGAGATGGAGTGTTGTGTTTAATTATGGTATTGTGCATAAGGGCACCAGTAATGAATGAGGTGCCGATTTATGAAAAGGAGAATGGAACCATGGGAAAAATAAACAGGCCCCCATCCAGTGGTGCAGCCAGATAGCTGACCTGGTTGGAACAAGCAATAGAGAAACTCTGCAACGGAACTAGTGAATAAAAACCACTTGAGAACCACCCAGCTTTTCTCACAGGCAGCACACATTGCGGGGTGATGTAACGTGGTAGGAGGATGGTGCCATTCGCCCAATTCCACCCGCAGCCATCACTGTGATTGATACGGAAGAGAAAACTGCTGCCGTCTCATCATCCCCATCCCGAGGAACACAGGCCTCCTCACAAAACTGACAGCTGGTGTAACAAAATTGGGCAAGACATTTAATTTGTTGTGAATTTCTCCAACAGTACAATCCAAAAATTTTAACTTAAATGCTCCAATTATTTTTGTATTATTTTCAGTGTTTCCCACTGTAACAGGATGATGGTCTTAGCTTTACTATATATAGCAATAACTTGCCAGATGAACAGCACAACTGCAGTTTACAGTTTGCAGCAAAAATTATGTTCAACCAAGGTCTGTGAAGTTTTATCACATATTAGTAGTATATGACATATTTTGTAGGTTTACTTACATGTTTTTCCACCAGTTCTATGAAACTGATGAGCTGATGTAAGAGACACTAGTGCTAACATCCCTTTTTTATTTTCCATATAAGAGCATAGTTGGTGTTATTCGTTTGAGCAACGAATGAACAAAGAACGTTTTCATGCAGAGAAGGAAGAAAACTGGTCTGTGTCTAGTTTGTTACATACAACACTACACACGCTGTCACTGCCATGGTGCACCAAGAACTCAAACCAGGGAATGGGGCAAAACACAGTCTGAGAGAACAGTGTTAAGCAATTAATGCGTAAAAAATGTCAAATGACGACACTAACTAATGCGTGAAGGTTGTAATTTTATGCGCCACTGTCCGCACCAATAGCCTGGACAACACTGCTCCCTACGGGCCACTGTGAGGAAGGTCAGCAGCTGACAGCATGTCGGAGGTGCCCATAACGCACCCTTTCAAACTGTTTGCGTGTATATTCAGGTATATAAAAGTATTTAAACAGACATTTCAACAATAAAAACCTCACACTCTGCCTGACAAAAGGCTCCAAACAGACATCTGGGGGCTTTTCAAGCCAAGTCACAGGAAAACAAACAACAAAAAGAGCAGCATCAATGATGCCAAGACGATAATCGGCATATTCCCAAAGGGCCCTGAAGTCCGGTAAGTGAACAGGAGTGCCACTTTTCCCCATCTGCGGCAGCCTTGCCCCAACAGGGCTCTGGATGTCAGGGAGGACTTTGTGGATCTGTAGAAACATCAACTGCACCATGATGCACGTGTGGTTTGATTGGACAGCTACTGACAGCCGTCAAAAAGATGAACAAAGAGATAAAAACATGGACAGATGGATACAGAAATATAGAGCTAGAGAGAAACGAATCGACTTTTTATACTTAGGGAAAATGTTCATCCAAACCAAAGAACCTCTAGCTATTGGCCACCTCTCATTAGAACCAAAGGCTGTTTCTCCACATGGGACATCACAATAATATCGTTCAAAACAAATTGCCTGAACATGTGAATAGATTCTTCTTCCCCTTTCCCCAACCCAAAAACAGACAAGAGCAGAAAGTTGAAAAATCTGTGCTGTTAATATCTAACGAAAACCAAGTCACACGAGAACGTGCAGCCATTCTCAGGAGCCACAAAGCCAAATGTCAGTTCTAGGACTTCCAGTAAAATGCATACTGAGGGTAATTCAGACACTTGGGGAGGAATCCAGGCAGTCACGCTCATGGTGCATGGACAGAGAACAGGGACCGAGATAAGGTGCTCTCCTAGAGTCCTTATGCTAATATATTGTCATAAAAGTGCTGAGATCTACTAGTTGTTGCAGCGATCCATGTATTCAGGATACTACATTTCATCCCTTAACAATGATCTCACACTCCCAGAGTGCTGCCCATGTGAGACTAACTAAGCATACACATGTGCTCCCCACCTGTGCCACCTCCCTGCAGGGGGTATAATTAGCTCAGTAAGACCCAAGTTGCAGTTCCAAAGGTCGGTGCATTTAGTGCAGATTTACTTTTTTTGTCACAAAGAAATACAAAGTGCATCTGCTGAACACTTTAATAGTAATATAAACATGTAGTTTAGCAATAGTAACGTAACAATAATAAATGTGAAAAAAACCTATGTAAAGATGACATTGACTGTATATTACTTTTCCATTCATCACGTACTGTACAAACACACCTCTACAAAAGCACCACAAACCAAATAAACAACAGTATTTCCATGGCAACTATCCGAGCGCACCCATGTGTGACACGCGGTCACATTGGCCAGCTGGAGAAACCGATGGCACCTTCAGATGTTCTGCCTCCATGCTCAAAGAAATCAGACGCTCTGTCTCTATCTGCAGTAAAGTACAATGCTCTGCCACCATCTACTGCACCTTTACATGCCCTGCCTTCATCTGCAGCACTGCTAGATTCTCCCTTTCTCTCTACAGCACCTTCAGATGCCCCGCCTCCATGCGCAGCACTACAAGATGATTCTCCTCCTCCATCTACTGCACATTCAGATGCACCACCTCCATCTGCTGCAAGCCCTGTGCTACTGTGGTGTGTCACTCTTTAGGAGCAGATGGAACACGAGTAAAGACAGTATCTCCCTCCTGTCTGTGCCTCCAGCATTGAGCTGCAGGCCCAGCAGCTGTTACCTTTGGACTAAAGGCCTAGGGAAGGACTAAAGGTCTTTGCAGCATTGGGGGCAACAGCACCATCTTACTGACCTGGGGCCAGTTTGTCCTGACAGTCATCTGGTTATTAACATGGCATGTCAGAGCTTGAGAATTGGTGCCCACTTGAAATTGCACCCGAGAGCACTGCAGGGGTGCAGCGTCAGGTTCTGCGTCCCAGCAGGTGGAAGCAGCAGTGGCTGGGAGCTGCAGCAACCTGCACCCCAGACTGTTAATCAGAATGGCTCCAGGTCCATTCCGTGTGCTGGTCAAATCAGCTGACACTGCTGAGCCAAGGGTGTCAGCAGTCTTTGAATTTCTGTCTTTTAAGTATCTGCTGTGACCATATAGTGACGTCAGCAGGACCAAGCAGAGAGTGGTTCAGATTCCCAGGTTCACCTTTCCCTGCCCTTGATGGCAATAAAGCCTGATGGAGAGTTGCAGCATAGGTGGCATAACAGTATTGAACAGGAAAGGTCTGTGATCTCCGTCACAATGTGGAGCTGCTGCGACTACCTTGATTCTGGAGGGTACCTGACGGAAAAAAGGCATTCTGCATTCCTGAGAGGGGCAGCACTGAAAGGATAGGTCATACAAACATTACATCCCACGGGAGCGAAGATGGAGAGACAAGGAGAAATAGACGAGGCAAAGAGAGAGGAGAGAGCGCAAGGGAGGACAGAGAGAGAAAAAGAAAGACAGAACAAACGTGGGACAGGTAATAATGGAGAGATGGAGAGGAGATGAGGTAAAGGGAGAAGAGAGGAAAAGGGAGATGTAAAAAAAACAGAGTGAGACAGAAATAAATAGAGGAGAAGGATAGAGAAAAGGAAGAGAATATAAGGACAGAAAGAGCAGAGAGGGAGTGAAAGGGAGGCGAACAGCAGGAGAATTAAAGATGAAAGCAGAAGACAACAGAGTAAGAAAGAGGGAAAGACAAAGGTGGAGATGGATTTAGGTAAATAGAGGGAGATAGAAAAATGGAAAGGGAAATTTGGAGAGACTGTAAGAGAAATGAAGAACAGAGACAATGAGAGATGGTGAGAGGAAGGCGTAGACGGAATCCAGACCTAGGGGCAAAGCCAGACAAACCCTTAGTGGACAAAGCGAAACTTATCTTGGGGAGGAATATCGAACAGCTGAAGATATCAGCCACTGGCTATGAAACCAAAATGATGGACAGGAAAAGAAAAATCGATGCTCTTCTGAGCTGGGATGAGAGGTGTTTAGCGTGAGGCGCAGACGGGTGCCATCCCTGCACCGGTCTCGATCACACTCGATGACGTTTGTTTTGCAGATGAGCCTCATTAAGGCTGTAAGCATTTCTCTGTTCCATTTTCGCTGGGATGTTTGTCTCATATGTGTTATGCCTCTTGCGGTGCTCAGTAGAAAAGGAATGAATTAAGGAATTCTGCTTTTATTGCATCATATGTGAAGGGGCCTTTCTCAGTGCATCAGGTGACATCTCAGTATGAGATGGCAGAAGTGGAATCATCTAATCTCGGCAATGTGCTCTGTGTGTGTGTGTGTGTGTGTGTGTGTGTGTGTGTGTGTGTGTGAGAATATAAACAAAACATTTTTATGGGACACCCATTTATAGAAACGGGTAAATGGCTACAGCTGTCGAAATCCCATCTTTATACAACATTGTACAATACGTAAAGAAATTTGTTTACCAAACACCACATCTATACATGGAGTAACGTAAAAAGCAAAAGAAATTAAAGTGTTCCCACGCTCTTGCTGCACCTCTGGTTCTCTCTACCTATAAGCTCAGCAGCTGCCCCTCTACCTGCCTCTACTTGTAGCAGGAGCCATAAAAAGACCCTCCTCAGACAGACTTATAGCAGCACTGCAGGCACAGAAGCATCATTCCTTAGTACTGCTTTTATATCATCATTAGTTATTAATTTATTTGATGCTTTTGTCCGTGGCAACTTACTCATTTTTACAGTGCAGTAACTTTTACTGTATCGATTCAAGGTACCTTGATTAAGAATACCGCAGTACAAGGAGAGGAACCAGGATGTCCTGCTCTAACTGTACACATAAAAAAGCCCCTGAAGACTGGAACTGCTAATGTAAACGTTGAGGTGTTATTACTTTCTATTAATTACACACGATTGTTGTGTTCAGCACAGCAGTTAGAAGGCTAAGTATTTAAAATAGGTAAAAACACAAAAGTCTCCCCTGGAATTTTTTTCTAAATAGCTAAAAAATAAGTGAAAAAAGTACACTGCTGTAGTTATATGGCTCTTTTCTAGTGTGCTGAAGTTAAACGTGCTGTGTGTGCCGCTGACAAATTTTACCACACGTTTTACCAATTTGTTAAAGAATCGGGAACAACTGTATTATAAAATATACAAGCCTTGGCAAATGTAAATAAAGTTCCTTGAGTAATTGGTCACAAGCATTTGTATAATGAGCTGCAGCAACAATTGTTTAATTGACTATGTAACCTCAAATCACAGTCATTCATTTAATTAGCTATGCCTGTCAACCCTGCACTCTTGTTAAGAACATTTATTAATTTGCATGCATTCATTCAGCAGACAGTTTTAGGATGAGTGACTTACTTTGCTAAACACACTGAATCCCAAGTGCGAACACTGCTACTGAGTGACGCAGCAAACACAACCCAGTGTCACTATCAGCTGATACGTACTTGTAAAGTTGATTATCGGAAGTTGTAAGTCTGCAAGCGTACATTGGCGAAGTGAGGCTGCATATTAAATAATGGTTGACAAAAATGTAAAGCAACTGCAAGCTTTTAGACTTTTCATAAGGTCTAGTAGATTTGAACGTGAGGTGTTCAGACACCCAGGGATAGAGCACCCATCCTCAGGGGAGTAGGGTGATTCAGGCAGTTAAAGACTGGGTGGGTGTACAGTGAGCATGGTGTTTGAGGACCAGTTCAGGCTCACACACCAGTTCCTACCCCCACTTCAGCTCCGCCCCCTGCAGCCGTTTCCACAGGTCCGGAAATGGGCGTCACACAGCACCGAGTATCGATTGATGGTGGCGAAGCTAGATAAAAATAGCACCGCCTCCACAGAGTCACGGAGTCACAGTTTGCTCTATGCACCCATGAGTGGCACACCGCAAGAGATTGGGACACAGACAGCACCCCCAGGCCTGAATCTGACTTCATAGTGTGGGTAAAAAATGCAGAATCACTAACCCTCTTGCCAACACAAGTAAAGACTTGTATATTTACTGTCCACTTCCGCTCCTCGAATTAGATTACAGAGCACTTGACTGCTCTTGCACAACAAAGGCTGTAAGTACTAATTCCATCAAGCTGTGATAATTATCCAAAATACCACCAGTGTTGTTTTGCCAACGTCCAGCCACACTGATTGTGGTAGGGTTAGAACAGGAGAGGTCTGTGATTTCTGTCACAGCATGAACCTGTTTCCACGCTAACTATGCTGAAATGTAGATCACATCTGGCTTTTTCTATACCGGATTCGCCTGTGCCAAAAGTGCAATTAATAATGGAGCATTCAAACAACATTACATTTATAATTTTCTCCCATCCATTACTAGTAACCACTGCATCGTGGTCAGGGTTTCAGCAGTCTAGAGCCTACCCCAGAATCATTGGGCACCAGGATATGAAACTACCCTGAATGCGACACCAGTCCATCGCAAGGTGTTCAAACACATATTTTCGAACTGTGGGAGGACTCCACACAGACTGAGCTGGATTCGAACTCATGCTCAAAAAGCCCAGCTGCTCTGAGGCAGTAGCACTACTCAATAAGCCATCATGGCGCACATATAAATGCAATAACAACTAAAAACACTGTAGCGCTGGAGGTAATTATATTGGTTTGACACATGAAGTCACTGCCTTGCAAATTCTGTGTGTGTTTGTCATTGTGTGTGCATGTGTGTGTCTAAGATTGTGTAAGGGGGCGGTTACAGGCTGTGGCCACAGCACTGCATCCTGGGACTTGCTTGTGAATCAGCAGAACAAAGGGGAGGCAGAGGATCAATACAAACAGATCGAGTTCACCGCAGTTTCCATGTCAGCTAAACTGTGGGCAAAAAAATACACAGGAGACTATTACTGGGGCATGAGAGAAGGTTTCACAAGGGCATCTGCAGCCTCTCTCGCTTCCTTAAACATTTTCTCCTCTGCTGGCAAGTGTCAGCAACAATTTGGAGCAGAAATATGGAGTGCGGCTCACCTCCTCCTTGCTTCTTTTTTGTTACAATATAACCAAGTCAAGGCAACTTCAGCACCTCCTTGAACAGGCCTTCGAGGTCCATCAGAGCCAGGCTTCTACTGAAGCTACTTCATGTTCAAAATAAGCCTTTACAGTTTCACACATGGGCTCCTCATCTTATCAGCACAATGCGCACCACAAGCCAGTTTGTAAATCTTGTTATTTGTAACTCTTAAGTCTCTTTTATCCATTAATTTGTAGTGCCCGTTCTTTAAAAGCCTTGGATATAGCTATAACAGACAAACTACTTAATATAGTTTTATTGCTTTTTTAGCTTTTAGCTATATCAAAGATATAACTAATTTTAAAGAACTGAAAATTCACCCCATAAATGGGTGCACTGTTCACCAACTTGATCATCAAAACTAGACAGAAGCTGTAAACACAGTGGAAGTGAGTTGTGTTAAGGTCTAATGCTCTATTCAGTTTGGGTGCACTTTACTCCACCTATATATAAAGTACGCTTTTTTACCAACTGACATTTTAAAAAAATAAGTGGAAAAAAATATACAAATATAACAAATAATAATCATTCATTTAAAGGGTTAAACTAGAAAATGTGACTTTGAAACTTTGTAATACAGGGAGCCAGTGCAAAAGGAAACTGAATAACAATAACGAAACCACAAAATGTAATTGAATTTTTCCAAACAATTGGCTTTAGGGACAGATTGAGAGCACATTCTTGAATCCCACTGAACACTAGGAAACTGCTCCTCCAGTTTTGAATTTACAGAACCAAGTCAGCTGTACTATTCACTTTTACATTTATGTGTTTGGCAGACACTTTTCTCCAGAGTAAACTGCAACCATGGCAGATGGAGATGGACTCCTTTATGCAGCTGTCAAGAAATCAGGAGAGAAATAGCTCTGAAAAAGATGGTGTCTGAGACCCTTCTTGAATACTCTGAGGGTTTCAGCATTTGAGGGACAACAAAACTCATTCCAGAACACAAAGGCCAGAAGTGAGAAATTCTGGGCCGTTTGTGAGAAGGGCAAGCTTTTGACCAGAGATGGAAGACCACAGTGTTCTTGCTGGAATGTTGCGGGGTGCTTATCATTTGTCCAGCACTCTCCGTTTGAGTGTTTACTAGAGGGTTTATAATACTACCTACTGTGCTGCCAACCCACAGTAAATCTAAGCTTTGGCCTTCGCACCCACATGATTAGTGATCAACAACCTCCTAAGCAGAATGCACAGAAAGTCAATTGTTCTCTTGATCCAGACCCCTAAAGGTTGGTGAAAGAAGGGAGCTGTGATAATCCAACAGGATCCTTGTGGAACCACTTTCATCTGAATCTGCTTGCTTGCGATTAGACCCAAATCCTCATCCACGGTACCACCCAGATCCCCTGCCAGCAAAAGAGCATGTCAAGGGCTAGAATTTCAACTGAAAACATTCAGGTTCCATGTCCTATTCCTTGACCTCTGTATGGCCTTCTGTGGTCACCCTGATCCTCTAAAGCAAATCTGGGCGCAACACTATATCACAGGGCTCAGCAGTACACCAGGTCAGACCGTAGTTGGCTTCTGAGGGGTGGGAGCATACAAGTCGGCTTGACTGCTCTCTTGACCTCTTAAAGACCCCTCAAAGACTATAGCATTTAGACTTCCAAGTTGTGCAAGCTATGAACTATGGGGATTAAGCACTGTGGCACTTGTAGGCCCCAGAGGAGGAGCTGCTGATGAATAAACAGTCTGCTGGCGTACATTGGCAAAGTGAGGTGTTTCTAAGCTCACAGTGTGAATGTACAGCATACTGACAGTGAGCATGGCATGTGGAAGAGTGTAAGAATGCGTGATCACGCACTCATTCACAGCGACAATGAGCCTACCACAGCTGCCCTTGGTGCTGCCATTGTGCCAGTTACCAAGCAACGTAAAGAATCACCACTGCTTTACAGCACAAGGATAAAGGTATAGAGTAGAGTGAGAGAAACCATCGCCCTTAATGGGCAGACAGACAGACCGAGAACTTCACTGATCCTGAAGGAAACTGCATGAGGTTACAGCAGCATACATGCAACATGTCAGAAGGCACAGAAATCACACCAGATTTTTTTTTAAATCACACTTCAACAAGTGTATAAGCAGCAAAGAAAAAAAGAACATAAAAATATCTTATAGAAACAGAAATAGTTCCAAATGATTCCATCAGTTTCCATTATTAATATGGATGCAGAAGTCTGATGGTGCTAATTAAACTTTATTGGTGAAGCAGGAAAGACAGGAAGCTTAATAAATGTGTAAAACACACAGCAAACAGTGAATCTAACCACCACCGACAGGTGAGTAAAGACTGAAAGATGAGTGGCAATTGTTGCAGCATTATAATATGTTTTTTGTCAGTTAAACAGTAACTTTTAACTACACACAGTCAGCTCTTAACTAGCTGTAGCTATTTACATTTGTTCATTTAGCAGACCTATTAATAATAAACTATCAACAATGAATTATGAATAATGAAAGTTTATACAGCAGAGCGTGTAACACTGTCATTCACTCAATCACTCACAGGCACGTACACACAGAAGCAATTTATTGTAAATAATTCACCTGAAACCCAGAGACTAAGCCAGATTTAAACCCACAGTCTGGGAGCTGAGGCACCTGGGCTACCTGTGGTGGCACCATTAAAAAACTGTAGAATCTTTCAACAAACACAAACCAAATTGTAAGTGGCACATTTTCATGCCTCTGCTGCAGACAGAATGATAATGCTGCTGTTTATGTCCCTAGATTTTAAATGCAGTGCGGCTGTAGCCGGCTGGGGGGGGGGGGGGGGGGNGGGGGGGGGGGGGGGGGGGGGGGGGGGGGGGGGGGGGGGGGGGGGGGGGGGGGGGGGGGGGGGGGGGGGGGGGGGGGGGAGCCTCAGTACCTTGAGCAAAACCTGCAGGAGCAAACTAATCCAGGCAACCAAGGCAGCGTTCTGTTCAACAGTGTTCTCACACCCCAGGAAAGACAAAGCTCTCTGGAACACACAGGTTGTCCACCATATTACTCTTACCCGCTGTCAGCCACTGACATTAAATTACTGAGCTTTGTGTTTTGCCGAGGTTCTCGGTTTTGGTGGAGTAAACTCACTCTGTCCTTCTAAACTGCTGAATCTAATTCAAAATTTAAAAACTGGTTCAAAATCATTTCCTTGAAACCCTCTTATCTTTGGGTTTTTTAACAGCTCCATAAACTTGCATCACGCTATCAGTTATGATCGCCTTTGTATTTCCTATCAATTCGATTTGTCTATTTGAATTAGAAAACTTCATCTATCACATCTTCATGCTACATCTATTCCTCATCTTTAGATGTGTGTCACTGGCTTCTGCTAAAAGAATGCATGTAAATGTGTGTGAAAGGTACCATCATGGTCTTTATCGGTTAGTTACAAAAGCCTGTGAATTCCGCCAGAGCTGATGAAATGTGTGAACATCTGGAATGAACCACAAACTAAACCCACAGCTCTGTTCAGTGTAGCCATGGTCAAGTTTGTACACGACCACAACACAAGAGGGCGCTGTTTACTGAGGGTGGGTGCCAGGGGGTCTAACAATGTGGTCTTGTCTGAGATGGACAGAAGAAGCTTATTACAGCCCCTAGTCTGAGAGACACAAAAAACAAGACTCTGCCAGTTCAAATTATAGGAGGTGATATTATACCTTTAAAAGGGCACAACTATAATTACAGCCAGCAACATACTATGGTAAAATCAAGGCACAATGCTTGAAGTGCAAATGTCTGCAAAACAGATAAGTATCGGCATGAGTATACAAGGCAATCGTTAAAAATGTGGATACAAATAAAAAGGCAAATGCTAAAAACAAAAACACAAAATCCAAATAAATACTGCAGATGTAACAAACACCAACATTCCATAAATCCTCTAGTCCAACGGCACTGCAAACCCTGTAATGTCCTTTGAAGGGGCACATTTTGTTTGAAAAATGAAAGGAGATGAATTACACAATCAGATCATTTACATATGCAAATGATCTGTATGTCTATTTATGTTCTGAGTATTTAGCAGAGTCGGATGCCTACTGTGATGGCCCGAGGAGTACTGCGCAAACCAGTCAAAACGCTGCGGTGTCAAAAACAGCTGTCGGTGTTAGAACTGGCCTCTGACACAACGAATTACACTGAGTCACCCAGGAACACAAGGCTAAGCAGGCCCAGTCTGCGCCCGTCAAACTCACCGAGAGAACAAACATCGCTCTTCGCTTTATCGCTGCGGGACCTTGTCTTTGATGGACGCTCACTGATTGCACTTATGCGCTAAGTGCTCCATTTGGCGAGGTGCCTTTCCTTCCCATTAGAGACACAAAAACGAACAGCGCCAACCTCCCATCTCCCTCAACACACAGTAGGGTACTGAAGGGAGCTTCATAACACACCGTCCTCAAAACCCATCTGAGAAGAACCATTAGGTGTAAATGTCAATTCAATAAAACCAGCAGCTTGCCTTTAACAGAGCAAGTGTCCTCTCATCTACTGTTGTCTCAGGAGCTCAACTGACATCTGTTTTATCGCATATAAAAGTGTTGTGTACGGAATATGGCATATGTGAGCAGCGAGACATTATGAGACACCTGCTTATGAAATGCTTATGAAGATCAAGCAAGGTATTGTTATACTCGTGTATTTTTCTGCTAAAGGCAGCATAATAGTGCAGCAGGTAGCACTGGAGCGTCACAGCTCCTGGGCTGTCTGTCTGTCCAGATGTGAATCTG
The DNA here is from genome assembly GCA_900497675.1 of Arapaima gigas. Classification (NCBI taxonomy): domain Eukaryota; kingdom Metazoa; phylum Chordata; class Actinopteri; order Osteoglossiformes; family Osteoglossidae; genus Arapaima; species Arapaima gigas. Next base: position 262,865 of record UFQX01000271.1, on the reverse strand, counting down.
AATTTGGCTCATTCTGTGTGGAGTTTGCATGTTCTCCCCGTGCCTGCATAGTTTTCCTCCAGGCGCTCCTGGTTTCCTCCTACAGTCCACAGACATGTATTTTAGGTGAGCTGTTGAAATAAAATTGTCCTTTGCATGTCTCTGTTTATGTGTGTGAGTGAATGATGTGTGGGATTACCCTGTAAAGGAATAGTGCCTCATACCGTATGCATCCTTGATAGGCTCTCGGTCACCACAACCCTGCATAGGACAAGCAGTAATAGAAAAAGCATTATAGGATACGCAGAATGAGCACTTCACAGCCTGTTGGAGAACTCCAGTACTTCCAATGTATGCAGGTTCTTGACCCACCTTTCAACCCCCTAGAGAGAAAATAGCAATTTTGCATTTTATGGCTTTAATTAAGAAATTAGGAGATAAGAAAGAACAAAAATGAGTGCAGCAGTAGCTCTGTGTGAGAGGGACTTGGCTGGGAGAAGTCACTGCCGTTGCCACAGTCAGTGATGGATAGGTACTTTCAGTATCTCTGCAGGAGCTTGGTTGAATTTACCACTGATCTCCGCTCTCTACTTCACGAGTGACATCACTGGAGTCTCTCAGGTTCAGCCAGTAGGTAAGCGCTTCACCATGTTACCTGGGAAACCATGACAAAGACTGCATCTATTCAAAAACCTGAAGCTATGCTTTTTTTTACATTTCTTTGATGTTTGAAGTTCTGTGTGATGAGTTTCTGTACTTGTTTGCTGTATGTGCTTCTGATAAAACCACAAACAAACAAGCTTCAACGTCAATCTGTCTTGGCCCATACTGTCTGAATAACACATCTGTGAACTTAGAGAAAAATCGGCATGAACAGCATGTGAGTGGAGTGGTCACTGGTAGGGGGAACAAGACCCTTACTTCACAGGTTCTGAACTGCTACACGTCCGCCAAAATTATAACACCTATTTATCTGAGTGGTCTTTCTGTACACATGCAGGGAATCCCAAAAGAGCACCACCCTTTGGAGACAAATCAACGGCCTGCTGTGGATGTTCAGGGAAACCCAACTGAGTTTCCTGCGTTTGAAGCACAGGATGAGGCCTCCAGAGTCAAGTTTGTGACTGGTCAAATTTTACAAGTATGACACATGTGCTGACCTGCCCAATACCATCACGCCCCGCTCTGAACCATCACCACACAGTAGACACAGTCTTCAACCCCACCATTCTGCACACATTGATAAGACACCTGTTTGGAATCCTATGAAAGCCAACAGGGGACCACTAAAACAACCACAAAGAGCGCCTGACAGCTAAAGAGACCTTGGCCGCACACCAAGCTACATCATACACACTGATGTGGAAGCACCCAAAAGGCAAACAAAACACTGCAAACACCGCCGGATCACTTTCTAATCTTCCCAGGGTCTCGTCTTCTCCTCCTGCGGGAATCTGTGTTTTCTTCCCCTCTTTGTGAAGCACTTCTAAAGCATCTCATTTTCACTCACTTTTCCAAGCTGGGCTATAAAAAGCAGTGTGCTGTTGTTCTGAGTAGGGGAAAAAACCTCTCTTATGGCAGGCAGCGGGGGGAAGGACCAGCCTTCAGATCTTGTTAAGACGTATAATTGGATTCTCCACATTCATCTCGTGACGCCCACTGCTGGCCTAAATATCCCATCGACTGTTACCTTAGCCTTGTCATTTGTGTCCTCATTTTAGCCATGATTCATTCATATCTGAGTTTTTAGCACACTGCTGAACCTGCAGGCTACATCACATCAACAGCATTCACCTTACTTTCGTGTTACACATGCAAACATAGCAGCTCCACACCACATCATGGCATCTTGTGAAGTAAATCTAGTAAGTTTCATCCAGTTGGCAAACCAACCTGCATTCTAAGTCTGTGCAGCTCCCCCACTGGACATATGATTAGATGGCTCTCATCTACTAGTTAAAGCCATTAGCATTGAGTGACCCACATATACAGTCTCAAGCCACTTTATTGGGTATGCCAGGCAGGTGCAGTCTGGTATTAGTAGTGGGTAATTGTATAGGGAATGATTCCTTTGCATACATTTGGTTTTTCTATTACTAACCGAGCGTTATTTGAATGCCACAAAGTACTAAATCATTGTTTCAGGTGCATCTCTTCGTGGTCTGTCTGCCCTATTTCAAACTCATCCTTCTAACAGAGTAATATGACATGTCACAAGACCGGCATCATCTCAGGATAGTTCCACAAACACCACAGAACCTTTACTCCAGTAGCCTTCACAACCCTCACCTCTCAAGCCAAGAGAGCATCTTTGGGATGGATGAATGTGCCACCAAAACAGCTACAGAAACTATAAGCTATGAAGATGCCAAGACACCATGGACCAAACATCCTGTGGAATGTGTCCAACACCTTGTTGCTGAATTCATGCTGTGTTAAGGAAAAAGGAGGCTCTCACCCAGTACTTGATACATGCACCTAATAACATGGCTGGTGAGTGTAAGAAACTCAGCCCAAATCTATATCCTCTTAATCTGAGATTTCTTTCATTCACTGATTTCAAGAGGGGGGCATTTTCTTTAATTTTAATTAAGCTGGTTTTGCTGTAATTGCCAATTTTCAGCTGCAAACATTTTTTTCCATTGTCTGCAAAACAAAAAATTAAAACAGATGTAAATTTGATTAGAGCTTATTTCTGGTTGCTGTTCAAGTTACAAAATAAATAATGCAACTTTAATTAAACAAGTCTCTCTTCATTATGCTGACATGGTCCAGCAGCCTGGCAGGGACAGTCAGCTGAGAAGCAGACAGCCTCAGTGTACTAAAGCCAGACAGCACTGTTCATTCAGACCACAAGAACACCTTAACACCACCACTACCATGATACCTTGAACAAAATGGCCCACAAATAAATGCAGCAAAGCTATTACTTATCGGGTAATTGATCGAAAACCCAAGTGGAAACTTGCTCTTGTAATCATAATGATTATAATCTGTTATTCTTATTATCATTATTATCTTTTGCAGTTTCACCTGTTGCACATCCCTCTCAATTCATCAAAGTGGCAACTGTGTTCTTTATCACATACAGGTTCTAAATCAATTACTCTAACTATTTCATACTGACATGCACATATGATGTAAAAATGAATATAAAAATACATGAGAATCCTGTGGGGATTATAAGACTCCTATGCTGACAATCACCTGGCATACCAATTATCTCCAAACTCTATCAGCTTGAAAAAGGTTATACTGAATGATGTGTAAGGTATATCAATAATACAAATTTCTTTACATGACCTAATCAGCAATGCATTTATTAATTGATTTATAACTTCTATCAGTTTAAGTACACACCTAAAATATGTGAATGTTTATGTTTATTACAATAACAAAACAAATTAACATGGTGCTTTAACCTTTTTATGGACATTCATGTTATAAACATTATTTTTTATGACTGTGACATTGAAGCAGTTATCGGTTGGTCATTTACATTTTTCTGTCAGGCAGAAATTAATGGCACAATTAAAGATTTTTAGTCCCAACACAAAAACAAAGCTCATTAAACCAACCCCCAAAGGTACCAAAACACACGCATAAATTACCATTTCCATTCATAGGGAATTATGGGACGCATATTTAATTGTACAGGTCTTTCACTGCAAAACAGCAAATGCAAAAGCTATGGACAACAGACCTGACAAAAATCAGTCGTTTTTTTTTTTTGTTTTCATGTTCATAATGTCACCTCACTTATCCCCCGTCAAAACTTAATTTTCCCCAACTGCAATTTAGGGAGCTGTTACATATAATGATCTTCAAGTGTAAACATGATCTGAAAAGACTGCTAAAAAAAACTTTGTCTAAAATAAAAATTAGAGCCATTATGTCCACATTTTTGTTGCATTTTTAGCACCAAGGGAGAGCTGCTATGTTGGCCAGTGCCAGGGGCTGCCTCAATGTGCATTAACCACAGTTAACTGCAAGGTCCACAAACCCCGTTCGACAAGTACAGAAAAAACCATTATTCAGCCTTAGAGCGCCTACAGATGAAAAAAAGTGGAATGTGAGTTTGTAATCGTGGTCACGAGGGTGTTATTGTGCTGATTTAAATCTGCCCATGCTGAGCTTGGCTTTTCTGGACAAATTAAGGTGGTGTTACATGACTGACGGCGCCGAAATCGCAGACCTGCCCTTCTGCTGTTTGCCGGGTGCAATCAGTCACCTGGAAAAACGGGAGGGAGAAGCAGACATTACTAGATTAGCTAGAAGCAGAGAGTGTTAAGTAAACACACCTTTAAATTATGTGACCCCGGTCATGCAGAGGTGGGCATGATAGATGCAGGGAGGGGGGGCGCTGTAAGGAGAGAAAATGAACAGGAAACAAATTGAATTGTCTTGAGCGGTGGAAAGTCAGATGTTTTTCCCACTTTTGTCTGGAATGTGTGCCTATATATATAAAATACAGCTACAATGACCACTTGACCCCCAGTAATCAGTCCTCAAAAACAGGATAAGAAAAATACAGACTCCTTTCAACTGTGGTGATGGAGTGTGGTGAGTTTTAAGGATACTACTGACTGCCAAAAAAACATTTATGTTGGAACAAATCAGTCCAGAACTCTCAGTGGAAGAAAACGTTGAGACTGAGGTTATCATGCTTTGGACATATCATAAGACTGGATTCTGCCGAAAAGACTGCAACAATAGAAAAGGAAAACAAAGTGGAAGACAACCAGCCACCAGACGGATGGACTCAAACACACTGACAATGAACACACCATTTTCAGCACTAAGGACACAAATACAGAAGTTTTTGGAGAAACTATATATATGTGGTCAACAAGATTCAGTATCAACTCAATAACACTGAACAACAAAAGTAACTGCTCTGAGCCACACTTCCCAGTACTCAAGTTAATTCCACCCTATTTATTTTGGCTTTCCAGTTTCCACAGATGCCCCGCTTCTTTGTAAACAGTTTCCAACAACAAAAAAGCTTCAAAATCCAAACTTTCTCCACCCTCAGTGAACACATCAAAGCAGGATGAGAGGCAACGTTTAGTCAATAAAATGTTTTCAAAGCTGTTTATTCTCTGCTAAAGCTGGATAATGTCAGCTTCTCATTGTCCAATGCTTAAGAATCCGGGGTCAAACCAGTGAAATATGCAAATGTAGGAATTTGTTTAATTTCTCTTTGTTTCAGCCTCACAGCAGCTCTTGTTTGAAAGCATCTGAAGGAGAGGAAACTGCCAGAAGGAAGTTAGCCACTACAAAACAGGAAACAGTAGGCTTGCTTTGCTTCTTCTTTGGAAATTTTGGCGGTATTTTAGCCAGCGGTGAGCAGCAGAAAAACTGACTTAAGTAGGTCCTTAATGCCTCTAATCTCATCCTTACACAAGTTGCTGAAAAGCTGCCTTCAACAGGGGAAAAAAGATTAACAGTCCAAGACCCAGCACCAAACACCCACTGGCTTTTAGGGTTAATGGTCTGCAGTTGAACTCAGAACCTCTCCTGCCAGAGAATGGCTTTAGGGATTTGTAAAGGAGAGGTTATGGTATATGTGTGGTGGGCAAAAGTACACTGTTCACCCTCAGAGAGAGCCAGGGTTCATGTGCTTTCCCCTGTACTGTACAGTTGCTTTATTTTTGTCATAATTTGTTATTTTACAGCTGTTCTAATCTTATTTTTGCACCACTTGGCCTATTTATTTGATTTATTTAAATCTTAAATAAAATCTGGCCTGTGTGTTCACACTCAGTTCTCTGATGACACGATCAATCCCCCTCCAACAGAGTCAACAAGAACTCAGCACATTTGGAGGAGTGTGGATAAATGTCATCAACAATCTCCACCCAAGAAAACAATATCCGCCCACAGTGAGCACTGTTCACCCACAAGAAACGGTTCGGGTTCCCTGTTCACTAGACCAAGCTCACCTTAGCCGCTCTTCCTCTTTCTTGCGCAGTTGCATGTCCCTCTTGACCACCTGCAGCACATGCTCTGCCTCATCATCCGTGAGTCCGGACAGGTCCAGCTTCCTGCCCATCTTCCACGGTTGGGACTCCTACTGGCTGTACTTGAGGAGGGCAGAGCCAGGTGAAGCCTTAAAAGAGGGAAGGAAGCACGTGGAGCATGAGCCACACAACACAATGTGATGACACTGCAGCTATTCCATGGCTGGATTGTCAGACCTGTCAAGCTAACCACAAGGGGCATGTTTGATGCTCTTTCATCTTCCACACGCTAATCTCTACTCTCCCTTCACAGACGCACCCTCATCAAACCCCTGACAAGCCAATGTGATGGAAAAGTACCACAGCAGACCGAGAAGAAGGAAAGCAAAAAGACAGTCACTGAGCGCCTATGTCTAATACATTATTGATTAGTGTGATTTAGGATGACATTATCAATGTTTACTCTTTCTGCTTCTGAAACATCACTGAAAAGTTTTACTAAAATATTAGGTCATTACTTTGTCAAACAACACACCCACACACAGACACACACAAACACACCTCTAAAGTACTTTGGTGACTTATAAGCCACATTGAAAGCTTTCCTGTTAGTCTGATTAGACCAACATGAAATGCCTTTATTTAGAAGTACAGGAAGCCCACCCTGCAAAGGCAGGACAAACCCTCTAATTGAGTTGGCGTGCAACCAGCCTCTTCCCCACCCTCTCTGTGAGGCAACCCACTCCCTACAGGCCCTCCTCATGGACAAGGTGACTTACAGACATCTCTGTGTGACAGTGATGCAGACTGTGTTCAGTGAGACGAAGGCTGTCAGTTCATATTCCAGTGCAGGGTGTGTCACTGTACTTTTAAGCAAATATTTCATTTAAATCATTATAGCAAAGCTCCCAGATTAACAGTTAAATTGCAAAGTTCACATTGGATAAAAGCATTCTCTAAGTAACTTAACAAATTCAAAGTTCACAGAGTCTGAGATGTTTTCATTAATCAGCACGTGAACATAGTTGCATATTTTACATTTTGTCCCTCTGGAAATAGGCAAACAATGGCAGACAGACAGATATTAAAAGGGAAGAAAGCAGCTGGCTGTGTAAGAAAAATGCTTTTTAAAGATCTAATTCCAGTCTCCCTGGAGGCAGCTGACATGAAGAAGGAAACATGTAGTGTCACTCAGAGCTTGCGGGAGGAATAATTATTCAATTATGCTTTTAATAGCTGTGTCGAGGACACTGTCGCAGGGTGTGTAGGGAGGAGGATTTGGTAGCACTGGAATATGTTCAGTTCCTATGGACCTGTCGTTTTGACACAGACTGCTGCGGTACGTTCTAGTTATAGCTCTAATTATGAAACAGAACTGGTCACAGCATCTTACAAAAACAGTCAAAGAAAAGCAGCGTACCTTCAGTTCTTGACACACTGAGCCATTAATGAGTTGAATCCTCGCTTAGGTGACAATTGTCCTAAGCCACACAAGTCTGCTACTGCTCCAAGAGCTCCAATTCATAAGACTGGGTATTTGATAAAAGAGTTCATTCAGTTTATATGTCAGGCTACTGTTTTACCATTCTGCCCCGTTCTTTTAAAATGCCGTTTGGACTTCCCAAATCTTTTTAGAGCCAACACCTTGACACCGAAGGGCCCAATTTCCACTACTGTTATAGTACCAATTGATCTAGGCACTAACCTTGAGCTGCTCCAGTAAAAATAACCTAGCTGAATAAATGAGTAAACAATTGTAAATAGCCAAGTGTACAAACCTAAAGTTGTAACTCATCCTGGTTAAAGGCATTTAAATACAAATAAATAAATGAATAAATGACATTAACAATAATGAGGCAATATTAAGTGAACACTCTGCACTGATTTCAGTGAGGTAGTTCTACAAGGCTTATGTTGAATGCCTAAAACTATAGCTGTGTACATTTCATATTCTAAACAAATGCTTTCACAGTGATCAGATTCCAGAAGCAAACTATTCTCTTCCTCGCCTTGCATGCTGGAAATAAAAGTGAGGCCTGCTTATTTTTTTATATCACATGTTGTGCAATGCACCTGAAAACATTATCAGTGGGCACAGAAAGCAAAGCTGTTCCTGCTTCAAGGTACCCCAAGCCACCTATAGAGATAGCAGCTTATCCTTTTCTCAGGGGTCTTGAATAATCATATACAGGGCTTTGTAAACCATTAGTGACAGCAGACAGTGGCAGCAGACAGCTGTGCTGATGTTGATCTGACTTGTCCACTGTTGTTAACCAGCCCTCCAACTCCTCGTAAGCTGGCGGAATAGCTACTGCATCTCTCAAGTTGTTGTTAACATGAGGTAAGTTGTTTTTCACTAACTTCTCCTAAAATTGCTGGAATGGTTATACTTCCTGTTCTGAAATGGTACTTATCAGTAGGCTTCCCTGAACTCAGCACCAGAGATCTGGACTTTGATGGCTTGAAACTCATCATAGCCCACGTAATGAGCCCTTAAAGACCCTGCAAAATCCTCCTACATCCTGCGATTGACACTGTTGTCACCATCAAGTGCTCCATAAAGGCTCTCATGGGTGGTTGCAATTAAACTTCTCGATTAAGCACTGCTGTTACACTTCACAAAAAATGCCCCTTGGCCTATAAAAATGTAAATTTTGCCACACGTCTGTGATATACAGTACTAGTGAAAAGTCTGGTCTCTGTGGGAAACCATGGCAAAACAGGACAGAATAATGAAATCAAAGCCGCTCACGAGCAACCTGTATCTCTGGGGAACTGCTGCAGAAGAGCTGGGAAGACATGGCACCTTATTTCCTGAACTTGTTATCCAAGTGCCATATAGGAACAAACTAGTTTCTAGCAAATGGATTCACACATTTCATTGGCACTGTATTTCAACGTTATTCCTTAACCACATTTGTACTCATGTCAAGTGAATAACCCTGCAGTCCTCCAAACACACTGCCTACTCTTCTATATTCAGACGAGACATTATAATAACCTTGGTAGAAGACAATGTGCTCATTCCAAACTGGAACTGTTTTTGTGCCTTTCTAAGTCTGTAAGTTGACAACTGGGCCAATGAGTGATTATATGAAGAGGCTTTGCACTTGTGCTGCTTTTGAACCATGTGCTAGTTATTTTACAATCCTCTCTAAATTGTGCTGGTTAGGGGGTGTCTGCCAAATGAGGGCGTACCAATCACATTACCCGTCTGTACCCTTTCCGCTGTATACTGTGACTGGGTTGACAGCTGTGTAAGACATATTTCACAACGTGTCTGATTTTTCTTCTGTAAATAAGCCATACAAACGGCAAAAGTCCTGGTCTCTCCAGGCTACCGTCTGGAGAACTGGCTTGTGGTGTTTACTTGATGAAACAATGCGAGTTGCGAGCAAGTTGAGCTGCACTGAAAGGCTGGCCCATTCTAGGACAAGAGTGGTGTTTTGATGGAGGCTTTGATCTCAAGGAGGGGTTATGTTTATCATTCACACTACCTCTGTTTGTCTCCCTAGCTCTCCCCTATAGACTGTAGATGCGTGGACTCCTGAAACGGTTGGCTGACAGAATAGAAAACAGTAAAAGAGCAGCTTGGTAGTGGATGAATGGTGCTTCTAGGTCAAGCACAGAGACTCACAGCTCTGACAGAGATCATTCGTTTTCAGTCTGGGTCAACTGGTGGATTTAGATGAATGACACAGCAGTTTTGTAACTTGTGACTTGCAGTGTGAAATATTTTCCTCTGCCATGAAATAGAAAGTGCCTCTTTTACCGCAAACTCAAAATCTCTGGTCCTAAATGCAAGTGAGTTTGTTCAACTAAGGAGTTCTACATTTAAACTTACAATTATTCATTTAGCAGGCACTTTTTTCCAAAAGTGATTTACAACTCAGAGTAAACAAAAGAAAAATTCAGAACAGATGAAGAGCTTTAGATACAGACACGAGATTTTTAAAATACAACTTTTTTGTCTCCTGTCACCACGTTGCTGGTTCACTTCTCTCAAATAACTGCTTATAGAAATGACACTGAAATCAACAGGAAGCCAGTGGGAGTGAGCAGTAGGGAAGTTCTGACCGATCTGATTTCACAGTCTTTCTGTTGTTATGTTTCAGACTTTAAATCCAGGCTTAGGACTCATCTTTTTGCCTTGGAGTACACACCACAGCTATTGTGGAACCCTGCACGCTGCCTCTCTGTGCTTTGTCTTTTACTGTAATAACCTCTGGATTGTAATGTCAGGTTCAATTCCTGGAAGAAGAACAGTCTGGGCTTCTTCAGAAATAGGTAAATGTGTAAAAATCCCATGAATTATTGTTTTATAGACTGCTCAATATGAGATACATTACACAAACTTGGAGAGTAAATGGACCTAGAGGTGCCTGGATCATAGAGGATGAATTGGACAGAAGAAAAATGAGCTAGTCTGTATAATGGATTATGAAGCCATGTATATTCTAAGCAGAGACCCTTATGTTGGAACACACCATTGCATACACAAACACACACATCTCCTTTACTATTCTAACCCCACCCTAAACAATCCCTAAACAATGTTTTTTCGCACTTTGTTATTTTTACATACAGTCAAATTTTAAAAACTATTTTGTACAATGGGGATATTTCCACAAGGTCTGTTTTTCAAACTTCACTGCCCTGGAAATGTTTTCCTTAAGCATGCTTCCATAATACACATACAATCAAAAAATGTGCAGTTATATCTGCACGTATGAATTCCCATTTTAACCCCCCATTCATATAATGTGGCAGAGCCCATAAGGAAAAAAATGCAGCAAAGCAACATCGATACAGAGGAGTTAAAAAGTAAAGGTAAAAGGAGGTGCCAAAGAGGACTTAACAGACACAAAAAAGGCATCAGGATGTGGATGTGAACAGGATGGGTGTAGCTGACCAAGTGTTAAACTGATGCTTGTTTTAGTTTTAGTATCTTTGTAGGTCTGGCATTTAGGAAACACCACCTTACACCCAGATAGAAAATGGTCATACCTGACAGTATCCTTTATGACTGAAAATCCTGAAGGAGCTTAAAATGACAAACTGAACGACTGATTTGCTGTGTTTCAGTTGTTGTTGGGAGTAGACCACTTTACAACATACACCTTATTGTCAGTTTATCACTTAAGATCTGAACAAGCAGGAATTACATAAAATTCCTGCCTAACTCCTGTCTGAAGTGGAGGCCTTGAAAGTTGCACCCTAACTCAATGTCCCATGATTTACAGAACATAATTCCTAACAATCATCAAATAGGTATTCCTATGGCACTAACTGCTCACATAAGTGTACATTATTAGTTTCCAAGTTATCTCATGTCTTCAAGGAAAAGCACCCACATGCAATTTTTTCTCCAACAGGGACAAAGAGAGGTTCTGAGCTCTGTTAGTGACTTTCTAATAAAAATAATGAGGACAGACTTTCTGAACTTGGATAACATGTGTCTCCTGAGGGGAGCAGAATGAGAATGAATCTTCATCATGATATGTGTGACACTTTATGACTGCTGAGAATAAGGTGTTTGCTCAAGGTCCAGGACCCTCCCTCCAAAATCATATTGTTAGTCAATAATCTGCCATTCATCAGAAGTTTAGTTTCACACAGCTTTCTGTTACCTATGCAAACACCTGTCATTACTGTGCCTTATCACTCATATCCTCTTCAGGTACTTTGTAGTCAGAAACATAAAATTTACAATGTCTCTCATTCAGAAAGCTGCTGTATTTAAGGCACAACAAAAAGGACTAGCAGTGATGTCCAGTTCCTTGACAATGTCACAAAGCTCAGTGATTTCTTCCACTTTTTTCTAGACTCATATGGCAGGTATACAAAGAGGTACCAGCAATTGTCCTTTGAGAGTCTTCTCCTGCACAAAGTCTGGTTGTAGTTACACAAATGACCACGCACATGAATTTTGATGCAAGATATTTCTTATTTGTATGAGCATGGGACAATCATGGATTAAGAACACTGGGGTTAGAAGGGAACCATAAGGGTTAAAAAATGGGCTTTTGACCAAAATGTTGAAGATTTAGACCACAGGTTTAAGCTTTAAATAAATCCCTTGTTGTAACTACAAGGCAGTACTAAACCTCAACTGTTTTGAAACAGACCAAATCACTGCACAAACATATAAAATTACACATAAACACTGTAAGCTAACACATTTCAGAAAAAGGCATCATTTCTGTTTCATGCAATAACAAGGTGATGAGTTGTCGCCTTCATGCAACACTCACAGCTTTCATGACTGATTGTGGAGCTGAATTTATAACCACAAGTTTGCAAGCTCAAATCCGAAGAAGGGACTATAGCAAATACAGCCTTGGGCAAAGCACTGACCCTAAATTAATTCCAGCAAATATTCAGTAGTATAAATGTGTAAAATTGTAATATCATATCAGTTACTTTGAATAAAGGTTATTAGCTAAGAAAATAAATTATGGTTTGCAAAGGAGTTCTCTGACACGTTTTATCAGTACACTTGATAAAACATTGATTGTTACTTGAGAGTGGTCTCCAAGCCAGGTTTGTTGTAGTTCAGTCGTTCAGTTGGGTCCTACCCTTTATGACCTCATTGACTTTAGCACACCAGGCCCAACTGGCACCTACTACTTCTGTCAGAACTTTCAAGTTCATGTCCATCTCCTTAGTAATATCCTCTATTCATCTGAACCTCTGGCATCTCCTTCTCCTATTCTTTGCAGCATTTCCCAGCTGGAGGGGGCTGCCAATTCTTTTCTCCAGTGGATTGTGTTTAGTTCAATCTCTCCACCATGACCTGTCCTTCTAGAGTGGCCCTACATGGTACAGCTCATAGCGTCACTAAGATACACAAGCTTCTTCACCAAAACAAGGTAGTTATCCAGAAGGCAGGTATAATCTCCCTTTGGTCAGGGCATGTATCCATCGGCAAATTTTTCCATGTGAAATAGATCCAATCCATCCACACCCCCTCTGAACACTGCCCTAAGTTCACGTTTGACAACAGAACACCATGACCTAAGGATTTTTATCATTTCGCTTCTAGACAACATCAAGTCCAAAACAGGCTTATTTGTCATAGGCTCCACTTTCAACAGCATTTGGGGTGAGGATCTGTTAAGATGAGCCTTCAGCCATCAACATTTTGATGCCTATGTTGCCATGCAATGTTTCTAATTAAAAATATTTTTGTACAAAAATGTTTATCAAAAAGTGACCTAAAAACAGATAGTTTTTGCCTCTGTAGTCTACATGAGGAACACATCAATAGAGAAACTCAAAGTCCTTCTTGCAATTTAAACAGAACATATCTAGTCCTCCAAGAAGCCTTTTTACATTTACATTTATTTATTTGGCCAATGCTTTTCTCCAAGGTGACTTACAAAGTTTAATTTGTGTACTAGGCAGCTGTAATCTTTACTTTGAACTGTATGAAAAAATGACATGAACTGTAAACTGTTTTCACATGAACTGTAATTACATGAATGTGCTCAATTGTTTTTGCAGGAGCAGCAGGAACTCTAATTCAGGAATTTGCAGTTGCAAGGAGATAACCACAATATCAATCTTAACTGCTGTACCTTTAGCCGTATTATACAAGTCACTTTAACTTTATCTGAACTGATACTTCAGATGCAACTAAAGATTTATAAACTTAGCAAGTGAAGGACCATGCTCGTTGACGGACATCAAAGAGCCTTAAGTTCCTGCAAAAGCAGAACCCACCAGATATATAGCGTGTAGCATGAAATACAATCCTCTGATACTCTCCTTATATTGCCACTATAAACTCATCTGTGCTTCTCACAGATGGATTTTGCTGAAGAAAATCTGCATGGCTTTCAGAAGCTTGCTGTCTTCTTGACAGAGCTTACATCACCATTCCGGAAACTGACATCTTCTCAAAGGACCAGAGTGCAGATGCAAAATTGTTTCCAAGGGCCAACCCCATCTTTTCTAAAAGCATATGACACATGACAGCTTCTACCTGAGGGAAAAAAAAAAAAAAAAAAAAAAACTTCCTGTAGTTTTTACCCAACAAGCTGAGATGAGAAGTCAAATGCAGGGGCGTTTCCATCAAAACCTAGTGGCCTTTAAACAGCCACAATGCGTTTTTTATCTGACTCAATTTCCTCCTCCTCTTTGTTCCATCAGAGTGACACAAAGAGCTCTCCCTCTCGTCCCCCTGAATGCCACTGCCTTCGATTCCATCGATCCAATTAGCTCTGCTGTAATTTGGAGTGTCTCCTGCTACTCCGCCGATTGAAAGCTCTGGGTGGCTGTTTACGAAGCCAAATAATGAGTAAAATAAGAGCTCGCAGTTAAAGATTTTCAACATCAAAATGTTTTAACTTTTAAAAAAAAGGCCTAAATACCCTTTCAGACCTCACCATTAATTTTTGTCCACTATAGAGGACGTTAGCTTGTATTTCTCAATCTGTATGTATCACAATATTGAGTCCTTATGCACCTTAAAGAGGACTTTGCATGTTTTTAAATGAGACTACATGTTTTGGGGTGAGGATTGTACAGTTTCCTAAAAATCCTAAAAACATGTCCAAAAACCTTTTCTTGGTGGCTTTCAGGAGGACATGCATCTCAGCAGAACTTGTAATATCCAACCGTGTCTATCATCTACTACAACTCAATGCAGCAGGTTTGGGCCAAGTGTTGTAATGTAATTTACCACACTCAGCAGACGTCTTAGATGTAGCGCCCTGTTCCAGCAGCTCTTCATTACTGCTAGGCCAGTGAAATCTGAAATTTTAGACTAGTTCTTCACATGATGATGTGCATCTGATGATCGCAGCTCTTTATGAAACATATCCAGTAACCACAGTAATTTAGGGAAAACCACAGGTATAAGAAGTAGATGCTATTAACTACTATTTGGGTTAATTACAGCAAGGGACTAGGTTGGAAGGAAAATTACCACATGCACAGCCCTTTGTTTATTGAGATGGGGACTCCAAACAAAGAGATAACTTTGTGTTTTGGGTACTAATAAAGGCATACAGCAGTAGTCTCCTGCCAGCAATGAGTATCAGTGGTAGCTACATGTCAACTCCTGTTATGAAACGTCTGCACATATATATTAAATACATTAGAGTAAAACCAATCGTCACTGAAGGTGGTAGCAATTACTAATATGACTGCTGAAGAAGGGCGGCATAGCAAGCAGTGCTGCTGCCACACAGTACCTGGGCTGTTTGGGCATGGGTTCAAATCCAAGAAAGGCATAAGCATATATGAGGTAAAACATGACTGATTATTTCCTTTAAGGAGGAATATACATTACATGACAAATGAAGGCACTGACATCCATGGTGATCCAGTTAATGGAATCTGGACAGCAGCTAATCACCCAGGTGACAGGGGTGGTTCCAAATTGCAGCTCAACCAAATGAAACGGATGGAGAAGGAATCTGCTGTAGAATGAGTCACGTGAGGAGCTTTGCGCTCCCCGGAGCAACGCACACACAACTCTGGCTTCTGTATGATCGTTC
The DNA here is from genome assembly GCA_900497675.1 of Arapaima gigas. Taxonomy (NCBI): domain Eukaryota; kingdom Metazoa; phylum Chordata; class Actinopteri; order Osteoglossiformes; family Osteoglossidae; genus Arapaima; species Arapaima gigas. The sequence continues at coordinate 247,417 of UFQX01000271.1, read as the reverse complement.
TTCTTGTGTGACACAGGGCGTAGCTGTTATAGTTGTTCTCCCCCTTCTTCTGACAGGGTACAGTTAGACAACAAATAATAAACTATGGGTAACATCTGCAGGCAGAGTTTTGCTTTCTGCAGCAGGAGCTAAAGATCTACTGATGGACTCTAAACATGCATCATTTGTGCCTGGCAGCTTTCATTCATTCAAGAGGAATCTGTCTTCAGTAAAAAAAGGCAATCAGCAAGTACTGTACCTGAAACTTGTGCTAACATCTCTTAATTCCACACCCACCACACTACCTACTACCTCCCGCTGGTCTGGACCAATATACCAGTTCGACAGCTAGCAATGCAACAGAAGGATGAAGACAGTGACTAATTTGCATGTGTACAAGAGGTGGGGTCATTCATTCTGGTTGGCCATCACTGGTCCATCTTTCTTCCTGTACATCTCCCAGAAAGTATAGCAGGCTCCTGCCTAAATTTTCTATTCAATGAGTCCAGTGTACTTTTCACTTTTCACATGTATTGTAGCCCTCACTGTGTACACAGGCTGGTATTAAATGTACCAGCCAGTTACAGTGCTTTTACTTTTAACATTTAAATGCAGATGTAGTGCTTTATAACAGCACAGGTATCTTTTTCTACTTTACAAACCCTTGACAAACGTAAGGGTCCAGTGATGTAACGGATAATTTACCAGTGTTTGGAGCTGGAGATAGCAGGTTCTAGTCCCACCTACTTTTAGCTGGTTGTTACTGTGCAAAAAAAATCAGGTGAGATTTTTTCTCATTTGAGAAAAAGTCACAAACAAGCCGAGGAGTTTCCAACTACATCTGGAACAGTTCGTTCTAATCCTGATGTCTCTCATGTTGCTTCCTACCTGAAGTCCGCCCCACGAGCAAAGATGAGGACAGAAGTACAACATCCAAAAAGCAACGTCTCCTGGATACCTGTTACCCTCACCTTCCAAACCTAAGAGCCGTTTACATCAAATGATCTGGTCCAGTGGAGCTGCTGGTGCTGCTGCTTCTTTATCTGCACACTCTTGAGCTTGGGGTGTGAGATCACCTGTTGCTGTGCTGCTACAGTGTCAGGACCTTGTTATATGTGGGCAGCTGTACCCATAGGAAATGTATTCAATAAAGTATCTATCTATCTATTAATCTATCTATCTAACTGTCGATTCATTGGAAACAGTACAGCCCTGTTTTCCTGTTTCTGGTGCCTGTATATAATCCTTATCTAAATGAAACATTTATATCACTTTTTCAAGTAACTTTCACTGCACAAGAAAGCATTACCGATTTGGAGCGAAGAAGGCGCCTAAATGCTAATTTTCCTCCTAAACTGGCCATTTTGATCAGACTTGTCGCTTGGGGGGGGTTCACCATTCCCATCCCTCACGGCCCAGAAAGCCACGTCTGCAGTCCGCGCTCCCGCCAATGAGCCACCTGCCTCTTTTGAGCAGCGACCAGTGGTCTCCGCACTGTGAACGCGCGCACGTGAGAGAGGGAGCGAGCGCGCTTTTTTTTTTATCCTCCCATAAATGCGCCGCAGCGTCTCTGCGGGACACGGCAGCGAAGTCTCCCGATGAGAGTGATGACAGTGTTCGTTCTTCTGTGACCGAGTTGAGGTTTGCGAGGTTAGAGAGGCTGTGCGACGCTAATAAACACTTACATAGACGGGGCGCTGGGGATGTCGCGCGTCCTCCAGCCGGTCGCCCTTTATTCGCCACAGAAGGTCGACGGACGCCGTTCAAGTTGGCGCCGCTGCGCAGAGGAGAAAGATGCGAGCGAAGTCACAGGTCAGGCGACGGGCACCGCGGGCTCAGCTGTCCGCGCTCGCTTGTATTAGGTACAGCCACTAATTCCTATCGGTCGCCCTGCCACGGGTCCGCGGGGGGGATGGCGCCACTGCCGGCGGCGCTCCTGCGCGTCTTACTCAGGGTCGCCGTGTCCGCGCGGCGCCGCTGCTCCCATCTTTCTGCCGGCACCTGCCGAGTCTCGAGCCGCGCAACCAATCGCGGGAAGTGAGGAGCGGTCCCTCGCCCCCCCCCCTCCCACCTCGTCTCGCGCAGACCCTCCCCGCCACCTTTAAGCTCGAGGTTTCCGCCACAGCTACTTTTAGCCCGAAAATTATTAGGCATCTATGACTATTTTGACGTGATTTGCATATTATTTCGCACAATCAAAAATAGCTTTCAATGAAATCCTCTCTCAAGCCACAATCATTCGCTCAATTATCAAACATTTCCCCTCTGAAAAAAAGTTGTTCAGTTTGGCAATGTTCTCTGAATTATAAACATGCGCCTTTAGATATATTCTTAAAAGCATCATGAGAACTTCACGTTTGTGAGTGTGCGCGGCCACCCTGAACGCTGGTCGTCTATTTTATTTTTTCATAAAAAATTGCTATACATTCTAATGTATAGTAATTTTTTGTTGTTGTTGTCGTTTTTGGTCATTTTTGTATATCTAACTCAAAACAGTTTTCTGTGTTTATCAGCTTATTAGTTGCGCATGCGCAGTTTCCTGTACACAGTATACAGATATACAGTATATTACTGTATTAATGAATTCTAATAGCGCTGTTAGAGCACTAATCGAGGTATTAGTGTCATCGTAAGTTATCTTCAGACCACAGCACCATTTTAGAACCTTTATTAACTGTTCAGGCCTTTTACAGGTATGTATGCGTTTAGTGTATTGAAATGTTCGGGACAAGTGATTGTGGCATTAAATAATGCTGTGATGTATTTTTAAGTCCCTTTAAGTGCTTGTTAATCTGCTTAAGTGCTTGGTAAGAGAATCCCAAAATAGTGTATAGTTATAGTTTTGTAACTCATAGTTATAGTCTTGTAATTGTCCACTCTACAAAGGATTTAATCCAGATAATTTTATCCAGTGAGGCTGGTGTGTATGACAGTCTTATTATTTTGCTGCTAAGCTGATGTTTTGTTTTAAAATATTATGCGATTCAAATGCAAAGTGTGTTTTCTCAGGAAGCAACCCCCCCCCCCCCAAATGGCTGGTGTTTAGGGGAAACAAAGGACTGATAAGCTAATTAGGTATATCTCTTTGTCCTTCCCTTTTGCTGACAGTTCAAAGAACTCAATTAAAGCAAAAAATTAATAAATAATGTTTTCAGCCCCAGGCAGTGGGAGGAGAGGACTTCTGCTTGACTTCGCTGAAGAGGTCAGTTTTAGGTGACGCAGAGAATATTGGGCTTGCATGCAGTATGTTAAATCTCCATTTAAGCCATGGCAACAACCCCCTGATGTTTATATGAAACATGTTCACAGTTATTAGACAATACTGCAGTGAGTCATCTGTTAGCCTTGAAAGAAGCAGAAGGCCTTTTTCTGTCAGCTGTAAAGCTACAGGATCTGCCTGTATGACCATTACTTTCCTGCCAGAAAGTGTACCGACTGACATGGGTTTCTATTCAAGATTGACCTTTTTCTCCCTTATCAACATGTATTTCTAAGATTTCTCATGTATTTTGGGCAGGAAAAAAACCTAGTAAGCTTGGAGGGGGGTGGGTTTGGGACGCCAGGCCGCACTGCTGAGCCATCCGGAGGTGTGTGGGCCTAAGTCGGCGAAACGCCGATGAAGGATGGTGCCTACCTGATGACCCCGGTGAAGAGCTTACAAGGTGGTTTATTAGGGAAGGAGGGGGGTAGATAGGTAGGGCGTTAGATGGGTATGGTAGGGCTCTATGCTACATCCCAGGCTGCAGGGTATCTGTAAGTTTATCCTGTATATTTGTAATTAATTGGGCAGGAAAGAACTAAAATGAAACAGAACCAGTAAGTGTATGTAAATATACCCCGGGGGTTGTGTTGATGGCCTCCAGGGAGGAGGGAACACTACTAGAAACCAAGAAGCTTTACGGTTGTTTTTATTTTTTCATTTCTAATCAGAGGACCATTTCTTTTAAAAGGGTAAACTAAACAGTAAAAGAATGGTGTGCAGTCTCATTACCAGCTTATTTTGGAAAACAAGGCCATCCCAACAACAGTGCGAAGGCGGAGATATTGAGCTGTGGGATTACCTACACTGAAGTTCAAAGAGTAACAGTTACGTTTGACATCCTGATTTTGTGTAAACGTTGTGCTTGTGTTGAGACATCATGAAAACATTCTATTTGCCTAAAGTGTGCAGTAATTCTGAGATGACTAATGTTAAGAATTGTGTACTCTTTTGGACAGTAAGGGAATACACATCTTTCAAATGTAGTGTCCAAACAGTAACACCAAGTTCTATCTCCTGTAGCCCTGTTTTGCGATGATGCTCTTTTGTGTTAGTGCTTTGGCAATTTATCGTAATAGTTTGCTATGTTTTTTTTCATCAACAGATATTTTAAACAGATATTTCCAATGCATAACTTAAATATTTTCTCTTTCAAGGTCTTATTAAAAATGTCTGGAATGATTTGTTTTGATTTCAATCTATAAATCAGTGAAATCTAAAATTACATAAACGGTGTGTAGACCTTTGATGTCCACTTTACAGTGTTTGCAATAAAATACATCTTTTATTTTGACCACGGCAATGTTTTTCATCCCCTGATCTCACCACCATGACTGTCAGGTTGTCAGTTGGTGAAAATGGATGGGTGTTTTTTTTTTTTTTAATCATAAGTGCATACTCCCATACCAACATACTGCATAAAAGAATTTAATGGCATCTCATTATAATTCATTCCAGGTGGGTGAGAGGCTTGAGCTGTTCGGATCCAGGGGTGACGGCTTTGTAACAAATCACTCCGCATCATTCAAGTGCTGTTTTACATCAACACTTTAAAAATGTCACTGAGGTATTTTTTCCATTGTCAAATGCTGTAGCATCAGGACATTTTCAACCAGTCCACTAACCTTCTTCACTGGTAGTACTGGCCCCGTTGTTTGAGTAAACCATCTGCATCATTCTGGTGGACAAAAAGGCGGCACAATTTATAATAGGACATTAAACTTGTAAATTCGTTATGTTGGTAGTAAATAAATCACTTCATCTCTATTTCACATGGACATATCCAAGGATGGAATTCAGTCCCATTTCTTTAACTTCATTTATGTCTTCAAGTATATACTCAAATACAAACCATTCTGTGAACTTTTTAACACATTTTTAATACAATTTCAATTTATTTGTGGTGGAGTTGTATATCTGCATGTCTTACAGAGTTCTTCTTACTATTTCCTGTCACAAGCCACTGAATCAACTCTTTAAAAAAAAACTCAAGATATGAATAAAATTTTTTTGCCATCACAATCCTTGAAAGACATTTAATCCCTCAGTTTTTAAAACACTTTCCAAATTGAGTCCCTACCTGTATGTACTCCAGGCTTTTCTACAAGGGGGGTCTCGCAGGGTATAGTCCTCTGTTTTTCCTTGTTTAACACATTAAAAGATTTTCATCCAGTTCCCAAATCCCAAGGGACTATCCTGGACTGCTATCCTTTTCCAGTGTTGAAACTGTACATTTTTGCTTCTGTTGATGACAATTTTATGGTATCAACTTGTCTTGCTGTACTTTCTGACCAGGTTAATCCACATCTTTTACAACCTGTCGTTAAAAAAGACTATTCTCACTGTTATATCAAAACACAGAATCGGTGAAACCAGAGCAATTTCTTGAATGTTGTAAGTAGGGTGGGGGGTTAGTGCTGCAGCCTTAAGGGTTACGAGTTCACATCCCATCTCTTGATGTAGTTTCCTTGATCTAGAAACTTGCCCTGAATTGCTTTAGTAGAAATTTCCCAACTGTATCGGTGGGTGAATAACTGTTAGCAGCTCAACATTACAAGTCAGTGTGGGGAAAAAAGCATCACCTGAACCAATAATTGGGTGTTCTTTAGCTTACTGTGGAACATGCTGCTGAAATCTAACTACAAAAACCTGCTGGCTGCTGTCAGTGGCACCTCTGATCAGATTCTTGATACATACCTTAAAAACCTTATTTCTCTACACGCTTTCCCAACTTCCTGAGCTTCCAGAAACCACGGGCATTAAACTGAAGATTTTACGGATTGATTCATCTGGTCAAACCCAAAAGGGATTCCCTTAAAGTTAAAAAAAAATCACAGTGTATAAATCTGAGCAAATTTTTTTGCATTTTGTTTTCTTGAGGAATTGTTTCTCTCTTTCAGGAGTTGCAAGTATTAGACTGGCTTGTGCATATGGATCGCTGTGTCCATTGAGGGTTGGACTCTACTTGAGGGCTCCCACCTGCCAGTCCCCCATTGGGACTAGGTGAATAAGGGAGAGCTGGGATGGTGGTGGGGATGAAAACATCACCTTCGGGGTAGATGTAGCAGGGTGTGCTTATACGTGCATGCATGTAATTGATAGCTGCGTGTGGCCAAGGTTTTGCTTAAATGCTTCTCTCCCAAAAATAGTTTTTTGCAAAACTTCGATTCACAGTAGTTTTTGAAGTTTTTACAGCTGCCAGTTATCATGATAGTCGCCATTTTAGATGCACTTTTGCGCTTTTATGCTTTTCAACAGATGCTCTTTCCTGTGCTACTGCCAAAGCACCAAATACCCTAGGAGAGGTCAACTGACGGAAAGTGATAACTGAGACCTTGTCTTGTTGTTCAGAAAATCCCCTAAATCCGGCATCAGCAACATTCTTATCACTACCAAATGAAAGCCTAGTACACGTATCTTGCTGATGCGTGCAAAGATCTGATTTGGTGAGCGGCCAGGTTTTGGACCTGAAGATGGCTGGAATTTGTTTCATTATCGCTGCTGTGCAGGAATCAAGGCTCTAAAGCCGTTGGGAATCCACGCAGCATTCAATGCCAGAGGACGCATGAAGATTAAGGCAGGATTGCAGGAGCTGAAATCGATCATTTAACTTTGTTTGAAAATATACAGTTCAAAGCAACTTGCATACATCCCAGTCTCTCAGTTTATGCAGCTTGATATATTTTCAAAAGAATTTGAGACCCACTCCTCTCTCAAGGGTAGAGAAGAAAAAGCCTTTCTTGGCCTTGAATGTGTAACATTTTATTTCACAAGTTTGGTTCATTAACCTATATGTCACACAGTATATCTCACTTTGTCACTTTTGTAGTTGGATTTGAAACTCATAAGAACATTTAGTGTTGCAAACATAAATATTTTTTAATGGATGGTTGACAATACAGCAGTGATTAAAGACTCTATCATCATATTAGCAGCATTTTAATAGCTGTTTACAGGAACTATAGATAACTGATGATCACAGGGAACAAAATAAATCCAGTTTATCATTTGCACCACTTGTTTGATGTTCCTCTTCATTTCATTCATTTCAATTTTGTCATAGGAAACCTGTGAATATATAGACAGCATCCTTTTTATTATGACGTTACAGGTTTAGAACCTGTGCAAAAATGTTGATCGATGAATAGTTTTTTAATTTTTGCTGTAACCCAGAACTAATGTATTACCTCTTACATTAAAAGTTCAATATTTTCTCTGCATCTATTAATCACATTCTCTGTTTACAGAAGACTTATGTTCACCTCTGTCCAGCAACACACCGTTGCAATGCTATGCTACTTCAAATGTGAGAACATCTACTGTTACAAACATAACAAATATGTTTTAATGGAAGACTGACAGCAGAGCAGTGAATAATTAAAGACAGTGATCATTTTAGCAGTATTTTAATAGCGGTTTACAGGAAATATAGATAACTGATGATCACAGAGAACAAAATTCATCACAAGAGAAAATATTCTTGGCAACGCTTGTACCTTTATGCTTTATGCTAGACATGTGACCTAATAAATCTGAATTCTTGACCTAGTAACTTAAGGTTAGTAAGGACCTGTCTCAGATTTAAAAAAGGTACTCAACACATAATCATTTCCCTAATATTCGTTGTTATGCAAATGAGTAAAGCTGTGAATGAGTTCCATTATGAGATGTCCAATATACATGCATTTGGATGAGCATTTCTGCAAGAGTATTTAATCCAACTCTACAACTTGAGCTGTATCTTTCACTATGGGGCATAATATGCATATAATTGCAGCTAAACTTTATTATTCCCCAGAGATGCAAATTAACAGTCATGTTTATTTAGTAGCTGGAAAATTATCTTAGTTTTTCAGATGCAACAGAATAACTTGTATGCTGCACCTCAAGGACACTTTGCTAGTACTCAAGTACCTGGATGATTCTGGAATAAGTCGAGGTGGGTTTTAAGACCCTCGCCTGTTGCACAAATCCCCCTTTGTGACAGCAGCCTAAAATCCATAGACTATTTCCTTTACAAGTACAGGTTTAATTAGCTCCTGTCTGTCACAAACAATGCAGTCAGTGACGTCCTCGAGTAATTTCAGGACACAACCGCCGCTCTCCCACGCATGCTCATGCAACTCATTTGCAAAGATATCTGTCAAAATATATTTACAGCAAATTAGCTTTTATGTTCACTTAGCATCATATCATTGCTTTCTGGTGTGAGTCAGAAAATGGTCCAATGCATTACATTTACAGACATCTGAGGCCCAAGGAACAGTAGCCAAAGGGCAAAGAAGCTCTGCAGCCGAGGGATTCATTTACAAACATCTCATTTATTTACAGCTTTTGGTTTGAACTTCAATTTATGCTGAACTAAAAGTACATGGGCCTTTGCTTGGTGTATTTTTTAAAAAGGGAGGGGGAGCCAGTGGCACGGTGCCACAGTGGGCAGTATTGGTGCTTCATAGCTGTGGCTCAGTCTGTGTAGAATTTGCACGTTCTCCCACTGTTCATGCTGGTTTCCTACCACTGTCCAAAGACTTGTGCTTCAGGTGAATTGGTGTCTCTAAAATGTATGCGAATGATTGAGTGTGTGGACTGGCGGGGCGCATCCTCACTCACACCCTCTTGACCACTGCAATCTTCAACTCGACAAGCGGTTTTTGATCATTCATGGAGTAATTGATGGAAAAAGAGATGATGCATAAGTAGCAAAATTGTCTGAGATGAGACAGAAAAGTGAGAAACTGCCTTATGTGGACTTCTGGAACCTTCTCTTGCAGTGCATATTGTTCAGAACCTCCACGCCAGTGGCAAAACAACATGTTAATCCCATCCAACATGGTCTGTGCTTCTCATTTTCAAATACCAAAAGGGACTACCAGCAGATAAATGTTTTAACCAGATCAGTGTGGGTGCAAGAATAAGGCCTTAATAAGGGTGACTCATGGAGCCTGGCCAGAAAAGTGAGTGGCGGCGGAATCCTAATGAGCCCCTTACTCAGTCAAACAGGTGGTGCTCAACTGAGCAATACAGGCAGGAGGCTCCTTTCATTTCACCGTCACGACAAATAAAGCAGCATATAAACACAACAGCTTTTTTATCACCTGATCTCACCTTTTTTTGTTCATCTGTAGTTGGACACAGGTGTGGAGCTGTTATCAGTAAAGCGGATAGACTCTTGTAATACAACATTCCTGATATTCTTTTACTGCTACTCTGTTTTGTGTCACGGTGCAGCTGGGATGCAGAAATGTGCCTCAGTGGTACCTCTCTGTGGTGTCTTTAGGATGAAGGATACCTGGAGTGAAGTGCTGGTGACAGAAGTGGGATCACAGGGAGGTTAAATGTACCACAGTTATTCCCAACGTTTAGGCCATGGCATATACAGTGAGGAGCTGGATGCAGCCTTGGCCACCACGGGGGGCTATGATGTGGAACTTGCGGAAGGAGAGATGCGTCGTTTTGCGTGGGATCCCGGGAGTGGCAGTGCAGTCGGTTGTCCTGGAGAGTCTCTCTGTACAATGGGCAGCCTGTTCTCACAGAAGAGCATTATAGGATCACAAATCACAAATGCAAATGGTTCCATGTTGTGTTTTTAATTCTCAACCCGGAGAGTTAATCTTTCCTTTTCACTTTCATGTTGTTTCTTCAGCTGTGGGAGCTTCTCTGCTGGGAATATTTGGAGTGCCCTTGTAGATATTAATGATTAGAATTAAACACAGCAGTATGGTATCTTTTCTGCACAACTTGTAATATGTACATATTCAAAAAAAATTGCACTCCATAGCAATAGTAATACATATACAGAAACTAAAACTAATATGCTGTCATTTTCCACGTCAACTGTAACTTAAGAATGTTCCTTATTTGTAAGTAAACTAGACTTATTTCATTCATAAAAGGTGTTAGCTGTACCATACAGGAACTTACCAATTAATTCAATTTTAGGAATTCAACTTGAATCACAGCAGTAAAGTAGAAGGGCAACAGGTAGTTAGAGCTGCTCCTTTGCATGTAGGGGGTTTTGGGCTTGACTCTCTCCTCCTACTAAAGTAACCTTGGTGAAGGTATTTTTGCTGAACTAATACAGCAAAATTTATTCAAATACTGTAGTAAACTACTTTGAAAAAGAGTGACAGCTCCCTAACTAAATAAAAAACATGTAAAAAAGGAGGGACAGACAGTGAAGATTTTGAAAAAGACTCCACATTCTTCTATAGCTCAGATCCCAGATGGGATTCCGCTCTCATAACCTTATGACAAAATTTGTGGCAAACAAGGTCTGTGGGTTTTTGATCTCCTCTGAAAAATGTCCTGTCCCGGAATGTGTGGGAGGTAGACGTTTGCTTCTCGACACCTCAAAGTCGCTGTGTCTCTCTGTGGCATATAATCACTATTTTGTCTGGTGGAGAATCTGTGCCCTCAGATCAAAGTTGAGGAGAGATGTGGGAAGGAGGTGTGAGAAATAAAACACCATCTGGCCAAGCACCTGCATTTTATGTATGATTTAGAAAGGACAAAAAACAAACTACAGTGGAAAACACACCCTTTTGTATGCACACACATTTTCAGCTCATTAACCAGTTAAACAGTAGTTCAACAGCTGCCAGCTTTTCTGCAGGTTCTTGGAATCCAGTCCATTTCCTGCTCCATCTCCATCTCGCCAAGTTCTTTGCTGACATGTAGATGTGGTCAGACATGCCAATGCGAATCCATTGCACTTGTGACAGCTGAATTCCAAAAAGCAGATTTATCATGTTTGTTTCCCACCTCGGGAACCGTGCTGGTCAGTGAGAGCATGGGGGAGGGACTTAGGCTGAAAGCCAAGGGGAGATGAAGGTTCACGTCCAGGTCAGGTATCCAAGCCCTTGGGGACAGCTAGGCTCTTCACTTGCTAGCTTGGCCTAACTCCTACACTGATCTTCAGACACATTCTAACCATGTTTTAACTCAGGAGGCCCTGGGACTGAACGTTCAACTATGCATGCACTGACTGTCCTCATTGGGTAGTATGATGGTTAGATTTGCTCCTTTACACTAACCAGACTGTTAGTTTAATTCCCACTCCCACTGATGCTTTCTTACAATGTTCAGGTGCCTACAGTTATTTATCCATTTCTACAGCTGGATAAATTTTACTGGAGCAGTTCAGGGTATGTACCTTTTCTCAAGGATACAACAGCAGGAGGCAACATTGGAACATGAAAGCTCCAATTCCAAAGGTAGCAACTCTAATAACAGCACCGCATACTCAAGCAAAAAAGATGCAGAATGATGTTTATATGGGTAAATCACGGTAGATCTGCTTATGTAATGTTGTAAGCCACTGTGTACAAAAGTGTCAGATAAATAACATATATTGTATTTTCTGTACTGCAGGCACAACAGGCCTCACCTTATTATCAAACCATTTAGCTACTGTTATTCAAAGGAGCTATAAATGTTAATGATTCATCCATTTATGAAGTTACTTTTTTCATACAATATCAATTCCAGGTAAAAACTTTAGTCCAGTATGTCTAATGAGCAGGTGAAATCCGAACCTGTATCCTGGAAGGTAGCAGGTCTAATCGGGAAGCCGTGTTAGCTTTTCATTTCCCTGTCTGCTCACATACGATGAGTCTACATCCTTGAAAGGAGATCTCACAGGACATCACAGTGACTGCTGACAAGGACTCATATCTGCAAAAATATGATTGGCAGCACAATCAAAACTGGTGTCAGACATGAATGATGGGATGTCACCTTCATAACCTTCATCTCTCACTTGGGCTGGGAACCTATTTTGCATAATGACAGAATGTGACTGGTTTAGCGCCATGCATAGGCAATAAACAGGTCTCTGATGGAGGGCTTGAATCATTATGTTACATAACTCATTATGACTGTACCCACTTGCCCTCCGTTCAGCTGTTTACCTGAACCTTCATAACTGATTTTATTTTTTATCATTGTTGGCAGGCTTTTTTTTTAAAGGAAAGTCAACTTATTCTTTGTTATTAAGCCAACACTTTTATCCAGTATGACTTACAAACCACTCTAGGTACTTTATTCAAAGGTACTGTAGCAGTCTGAACATTCAGTGCGTGTAGTTGCTACTAAAAAAGTGTGGTTGTTTGTGTTTACGTTCACGCGAAGAGCAAGACATGGGCGTGTAGCGCCCTTTATCCCAGCCGAGTCAGAACTGTGTAGCTGGAATGTATGCAGCCATTGTCCGCCGGCAGATTCAAATTGAGGGTTTGAGCTGGAATCTGGGATAAATGTAGGGAATTACGCCGACCGCAAGCATCTGTGCCACAGCCGTTAAACACAGTGAAAGTTCAACCGTTCCCTTTTACTGTCCCGTCGCCTTTTTGAAAGCCCTCGCTTCCAGTTGATGTGGTTCTCTGATTGAATACAGCGGTGAGGTTCAAGTGGTGGAACTTTTTAATATAGTTTTTACGTAACTTAATTGAAACGTGTTCAGCAAGCAGAAAACGCTAAATGTAAAGAGAATATTTGCATGTATGTTTGGTTTTATAGCTGGATAAGGCAGGAAATAAATTCTTTCTTTGGAATGTATTGGAAGGAGCTAAATATTCAGTGAGGCACCAAAGCAGTGGCTGGATATTAGTTGACATCTGCTAGAGATGCATGTTAATTTCAGTGTTTCTGTTCAGGCTTTTCATTTATTGTGTTCAACGACATGTTCTACCCTGCCTCCCCTCGCATTCAGTGGCAAGAACCCCACGTGCAGTTTGGAGAGGTGCTCTCATCGGGGGTGCTCGACAATGTTGAAAATGGCTCAAAGTCAACACCGAAAAAATGCAGTTGTGGGAAAGTGACAGATGGGCGAATATATCCAGCCAGGTGGGGAGACTGATAGAGCTATCCATCCACTTTCAATAATTACTAGTAGGGTTATTGGTGGTCCAGTGTCTACCCCAAAAGCACAGGGTCTGAGGCATGGTATGCCCTGGATGGGATACAGACTGAGAAATGCAGCAACTAAACAAAATCCCTGGATAGAAGGTGTGCTTTCTGAACCAGTGTTGTAGTGTGGAGAAAGGAGGGCTGTAATCTCAAATGCAAAGAGACACACTGTTCATGTGGCCTTGAGCTGAGTTTTTAGTTTAAATGGGTTCGGTGTGCTATTCATTCAGCTTATAAATAGATAATGTTGAACAGTAACTGATGCACGTGGCTAAGGATCAGAAGGTCTGCTGACTAAATAAATACAGTAATGCGGTGCTCATCGGAACACAGAGAAGCTGCCTTGATACGGTGGGGCTGGAACGTGTCCATTTTCCACACAGACGTGATTACGCACTTTCTGCAGCCCATAAACACTGACTCAGAACAAACTGGGAGATTGCAAGTGGCCCCAGTAGGCAAAAGGCAGGAAATATCAAATAACTCAACAGTTAATGCTGCCAGCTTTTCACAAGAAAAATCTGACAGTTGGCCAATTTTTTTGGTGGTCATGAATATGATAAAAGCTCAATTTAATAATACCTAATAGAGGCTAACAAAAAAAAGGAAAAAATATGAACACTCAGTCATAAAGCAATTTTTGGAGCCGATACACCTCTCACTTTTCATTTCTGTGGACCATGAGCGATAGATACCTTTTGGACTTGTCTTTTTCCTCATAGGCCCAAGTCAAAGTCCTGTGATGATGATGATGATGATGTATTCTATGGTGAAGGTGGTGAGCACTATGATCATCCAGCACTACAGCTGGAGGTGGGATCTAAATCAGGATTACAGAACCAGCACTATTCACTATACAAAGTTGACAGCCTGACGGTGTAAATTTCATACAGGACTAACACAACTAATGATAGTCAATAACCTCAAACTGGTTATTAACTATTATTATTTTCATTAATCTGCATTTAATGAAATTTTACAGGGGTGTTTCGTAAGTAGCCAAACAAACCCCCTTTGCTTGTATCCGGAATGCAAAGCCACCCAGACACAAACTGTGTGGGGAATTCTCTCATGAACCATAGACACTGTTTCGAAAGCAGCAGTCTGGACATGGCTGAGTTCAAAATCAGATCTCTCCCTCTTCACCCACCGCATGCCGCCTTAAGTGGGTTCAGTCATCCACAGCAGTATAAACCATGCTGGGCAGCTCATTTTTCCCCTGCTGTTGTGTGATGCAGTGGGCGGAGCATGGTTGAAATGGAGGCGGGGCTTGGACACACACGCCTATAATGGTGCCAGAAAAAGAGCTCCCTCACAAAGACTGAGTCACCATGTGTTAGCAACACACAAGCGCCACTCACATGAAAAACATTTGCGTGGGCTGTTGGCAGGGTCTCTGCAGTGCTGTCCTAGGCTTGGGTGAGAAAATAGGAAAACAAAAACAAATAAACTGATAAATGAACAATAAACAAATAAATGCATCCACTGGCTCTGCATCCAGACCAGGTTGTTAACTGTCAAAAGATGACAGGCGTGGCTCTCAGTTTCTCCAGGTGTGACAATGTCACCATAACTGAAAAGTATCTGAACAAGAAAGTAAGTCATGATTACAGAACCCCGGTGCTTTTTACAGACTGTTGATTTTTAACTGCATTCCTGACACCTACGGTTGAACGTGTGAAGACTATTTAAGGCTGAGCAGTTTTTATTGACACTTGGAAAATGTACAGTTTCCCACCTTTTAAACACTACACACAGCAAAAAAAAAAACTGGTTGTAACAAACATTTACACAACATGGTGCTTTACAGTAATACACAATGAGATGAACACGCCATATTTGTCTAAGTGGGAAGAGAGCAAAAATGGAGAGAAGGTCAGACTGCAAGTTATGCTTGAGACCCCCCCTCCCCAGGTCCCAGTTTCCCACCCACTGGGCCATTTTCACCTTAACAATCCCACAAAAGCCATTTCCACCTCTACCTGCACAACCAGCTGCAAGCAATGAAGGCCTTTTCTGATTTCCCCACAGCGTCTGAAATGAATCAGAGCCAAAGTTAACCTCCTCAGTATCCACTTAGTAGCACCGTGAAGTTGCCCAAATATGGGGCTTACTACTTTTTTTAGTTTAATCCTTTCAGTAAATGGGAGCTCATAGTCCAACCAAGTGCTGCATTCAATTCAAAGCCGTGAAAATGGCATAACTACAGGGCATAAAAGGCAATGAGTCACATACTGGAATGTGAAACTGGATATATCGTGTTTAAAGAAGATTTATAACTACATATACAATCTTCTGTCCTTTCATGGCCTCAGTTTATCTAGGTTACCAGGACAACAAAGAAGAACCCTTATAGTGTATATGATTTTTAGAAATTAGTTTGACTCATTTTCTTGAATATGCCCTTCCAGTTCAATTCAATTCAATTCAGTTCAGTTCAGTTTGGTGTTTTTTCTCAAAAAAGTGGCATAAAATGCTGAAGATGACTGACAAAAATAATGGTGAAAAAATCAAATAGATGATAAACATAGAATGTAGTTTGTTTAAATACACTATCTGGCAAATGAGGAGAGGTAAAAAAAAAAAAAAATGCCCAAAAGAGTAAAATGGTGGTATTTTCTAGCCACAGTATCCAGGAAACTCTCTAAATCCCTCTTTCATGATAAAAGTCACAGATTTTTGGAAGTCACAGAGTCCTCTTAATGCTAATTTTTAATTTTTTTTACTATATGACAATACCACTATACCACTCTTTAACCCAAAGTCCAAATACTGTATATTTTTAAAAAAAGCATCTTAATGAGTAATGAATGCTTTCAAATTCCTCACTGCTTTTACTGCAGAACAATTTTTCTGTACAGCAGGAAATGCCCGACACACTGTGGTTTCCAGTAGGCCCCAGCAGAACCTTCTGGAAATGTCCACTGGGGAAGTAATTCAATAAGCAATTTTCATATGGCCACTCAGAGTAGGACGGGCTGTGAAATTACAGTAGAAACTGGAATCAGTCCTAATTTTCATTTGCTTGATTAAGCCATTGGATGCCTGAGATGGAGTTATTTTAAGTTATTTTAAGTGAATGGACCAACACATCCTGCCAAATGCAAACTTTGCAATCAGCGTGTTGCTGCAGATTGAAAAAAGCCTGATATTTGCGCCAAGTCTTTCATTACTTTTTCCAAATTGACATTTTCTAGTAAAAACCTGGTCCTTGGCTCCCTTCAGAAATAACACACAGGTGTGTTGATACCACAGGAGTAGGACAGGGAGCATTCAAGTACTCAGAGCAGGTCCTGCTGTCTGTACAATATCCTGATGCGAAGCTGCCGAAAACACACAGACACACCCTGAAACGAAAACACGTGTGTTTCTGAAGGGGTGAGAGGATGGAGCTAAACTGCTCCTGTGAGCCAATAAGAAACCAGGAAATTGGCAGTATGGTCTGTTGTTCACTGAGGCCATGATGGAGACCCAACTGCAGCATTACTGTCCATAAAGTCACAGTTTCATTAAAAAGCAGCTCTTCTCTGGTTCATACTAATAAGTAAAGTATAAATAGCACTTTCAAATGACGGATGAGATTACAGTGATAACAAATGGTTTGAACAATAATGAAGTGGAGATAATGGACTGGATGGTAATGAGGAGGCCTGAAAGATGATATGTGGCACAACTACTAAACTGATGGAACGAAGCTTGAAAAAAGTCGAGTAACCGCAATGGTTTTGAGTGAATTTCTTTTTTAACAACTTGTTTTTCACTTCATCCCCTCACCTGACAACCAGTTTGAATTGGTTGGTTTACATTACGCGTACTGTATATTCCTGTTTTAGACACTTCACCAAAGTGCATATTGCAAGAGTCACCAAGCAAAGCAAAAAACAGTCCACAAAACACACAATAACAGGGGCAGGGAGCGTCTTGAAAATGCATCTGTTTCTACACACAGACACTGCATTACCTCAGTGGCCCAAGAAGCCACAAAACCTAAAAAAAGTTAATTCTGTACACAGGGCAGGTTATTCCTGGACACTTATTAGAGGATTGTTTTCCTATGGATGTGGCATGAAGAGGCCTTCTAAAAAAAGGCACATGGTCGTCACATTGGCTTTCCTTTTTGAAGTCACCTAATAATCAGTGTAGAAAGACATGAAGATGACAATTACCCTTCACAAAAATAACATACTCCAGTATGCTTGTGTTGCTCTAAAGTAGACATGTGCACCAGATCTCAGAAAGGTTTACTGACACTTTTACAAAACCGTCTTTGTAATATGTGGGGTTAGTCTAGGAAGTAAATCACTAAATGATTATTACATGTACTGGAAGGTAATAAGCCTGACTATTATTTATTTATTTAGCTGATGCTCTCCTGTAGATGGACTTAGAATGTTATGTTTGAACATCAAGCTACTTACAATTATTAACGCATCCAAACAGTAGGGTAACGTTTACTCGGTAAATTTCAGGTAAGTATCTTGATCAATGGTACAGCAGGGGCGGGGATTCAATCCTGGATCTTCCGACTGGGAAGTGACAACACAAACAACTACATTAGCAATTTAGAGCCATTACATACAATATGCAACCATGTATTTGTATGGCTGTGCATGCAAATATACTGACATACAAAATACAAACATACAATGCGCAAATACAGTATACGACCAAAAAAACGACAGTAAACAGGGATATTAAAACTGTCACTAATATTCCCACAGTTTTCTCAGCTTTAGATTTCTGAAATTTGGGTAAAATGATAATTACAGGTCCATGTAGAATTTTATTTTAAAAAGTTACTTTCGAGCTGCAATTTTGCAAAACAATTCTTTTTGAAACAAGCACGCAAACAATAGCATTAATTGTTTATAATGCATCTTAATTACACGACACAGACTACAACGAAACATAGATGAGCACACTGTTTGTCTTTTTGTCACATTAATTTCATAATTGGACGATGCACAATTGTTTGGAGCCCTGGGGAGACTGTGGACATGTGTGTCTTATCACAAAGAGGCAGTGATGTTTTCCCAGACGCGGCGACCAGGATGCAGTTGTCGCTTTTAATATGCAGGCAGACGGCGTCAGCACTGACAGTCGGCTGGAGGGAAGCGTAAGGACACTAATACCGAGGACAGCTTCTGTGAGGACCACTCAAAAACGCGACAAGAAAGCCGGGGACCTTCCGTCACCCTACCCACCCTCTCCTCCAAACGGCCCCGGGCCTCTGAGGTCGGCCACCTGTTGGTATAATTTGTTCTCACGATAACATCGTAGCCAGAAGCTCCAACGTGGCAACTCATTTGAGAAACATCCCATACGACAGGCCGATATCGGCGAAGAACTGCACCCAAAATACAAATAAACATACAGCAATCTGAGAGAATGTGAACATTTTGCAAATGATGCAGACACTTTTGACAGCTGCGTTTTTAATATTCATTTTATGTTATTGTTTTCCCCTTTGCATTCCACGTCTCAAAACAGCTTTGTGTTAGCGTGTGGCTGCTGAAATAGCATCACAAGTCCTGCATTAAACGCAGATAAATAAGAAATTCACTTTATGACATGGTAAGCAGATTAATAATACACACAAACTTCACGTTCCAGTTAGTCTACGGCAAGTTTAAATGAGTTTGCGTAAGAGTTACTCACAGTAACCCCACTTGTAGTACATAACTTGATGGTAATCTAACTGACTTTGTCATAAATTTGTCTGGTATAGTAAGAGGTACACAAGCAGCTGCTGTTAAGGGGAGACAAATTCACATAAGAACTGGTGACAGAGGCGACCAAGAAAAATACGGAACGGGCTACAAGCACTAGTGGTGAAGATGTGGTGATGATTTTCGGGATAAAGGCTGCATCCAGGCCATACAGCTGATATTGTCCTGAGCTGGTGAGCAGAGAATCCCTGGAAGCTTCTGGAAGGTAGAAAGAAGTCGCGCTTTCAATGTGCAGATGCTCTGAACTCTTGGTTGCCACGGCAACGCGAGACTTGATGCAAAGCTTGAGGGGGGGCGGGGGGTGTTTTATTTGTGCCTTTCTTCTTGTCTCAACCGCTGAGGCAAACAGTGAGATCACAGCACAGAGCAGGTTTCAACACAACACATATGTGAAGGTCATATGAAAGTTCCAGATCAGAATTTCATTTTAATGTAAAAAGAAAGAATGGTTCCAAATGTACCAAAAGTGTAGATTTTGTTGGTCTGCTTTAGTTCTATTGGCACTCAAAAGCAGTCAAAGGACAATATACTGCCATGGAGAAATGCCATTCAGAATTTTAAAAATACTATTTTTTTTTCATTTTTTAGATCAACAAAAGGTTGATCCAAAAAAATGCTGTGCTTTAAATATGTACGTTTCTTAAATACAGTACTTGCATAATATATTATGTCACACTTAAAATGTGTATATTTGTGTAACATTTCTCAAAACTGTTCAGTAGAGAAAGGATGTGGTCTTTGGGGGGAAAGCTTCCGCCGCATTAAAAATGTATTCCTGACTCTGTCTTCATAACCCAGGGGCAAACCTGCTAATGGCCACTGAGGGCACCTTATCACTCTCCTTGTGCTGCATGGCCCACGCTTCGTCCCATTGCCAGGGCTATGAAAATGGAACCTTTTAAGTTCTACAACCGTTGTCCTTGCAATCCTCTCTATAACCAACCATCCACCCCCCCCCCGCAACCTCGAGCAGGGGGCTCA
The DNA here is from genome assembly GCA_900497675.1 of Arapaima gigas. Lineage (NCBI taxonomy): Eukaryota > Metazoa > Chordata > Actinopteri > Osteoglossiformes > Osteoglossidae > Arapaima > Arapaima gigas. The sequence goes on along the minus strand of UFQX01000271.1, from coordinate 227,566 downwards.
AGAGATCTTAGTAGCTTCATCCTTTTGTGTTTCTGTAAGAAACACAACATAATGGAGACTTCCTCTCATCCTCGCAGCAAATTCTCTTTTCATTTGCTTGGAGCGCTCCTGTCTAAGATGCGCCGCAAGGGGGTTAGGTCTCTTCCAGCGTCTCTCAGAAGTTCCCGTGCTCCTCTGATGTCAGCTGGCTCTTCATTTAGGGACAGATCCTGGTTTAAATAAGTTAATTTTCAGCAGCTGAGGACACAGTTAATTACACTGGAATCTCTGCTTTAGAGATTAGCACCGCTGTGACCTGGAGGGCCCTGCAGAAATGATGGATTTTTGTCCAGACAGTACAGCAGTGACTAATTCTTTTGGTCTTAAGATGATTATTCTAGATGATTCATGGCAAAAATTATAATGGATCACCGGACGAAACGCATTATTTCCAGGTTTACGCGTGCTCTGTAACGCCCTCTGGAAGACATCACAATGTCGATTCTGCAGATGTCTCAACACAGCTTTCACATCGTTCAAATACACTTTGCACATGACAGAAAACAGCTACCTGCCATGTGCGCACGCCTGTATCTGACGGCAGTGCGGATGCCTCAACCCATGAAGGTTCTGCACTCTGCCTGCTGGCTGCCGTGACACACGAGGAGAAGGGGGAAGGGACTCGCTTTGAGATCTAGGCCAGTTTACAGACACCTTCCTCACCTTAATTTCCATTCCCATCAACCAGACTTGTTCTCCTCAGAGCAGCTTGGAGATTCAGACACCCTGAGTACAGATGGTGTGTGGCAGTTGAAGATGGTTTCCACTGAAAGTCTGTAGGCTGTTTATCCTTTTGTTACACGTGTAGAATTTTTGATACAAACAATTTCTAGTTTATTTATTTTACTTGTTTTTCATTCACTTATCTATTGAGTAAAATATCTGTCTGTAGGAGACTGAATGTGACCTGCATCTACATGGACCAGTTATAGGATAGACAAGGATAAAGTAGGGCAGGATAAGAGAGGATTTTATTGATCCCCAACGCACATAACAATAGATAAATAACAGAAAAACGCGAGAAAATAAATAACCAATAATAACAGTAATAAACGCAGTTTTTAAAAGTCACTGACAGAATAGGATTGTGGGAAAACCTGAACGCTATTCGCTGTCACAGTGAGCCTGGTCTTTCTGAGCACTGATTATGAGTAAAGATGACCAGTGTTTCACATGTTTGTGACATAAATAGGTTAAAAATCACAATTTAACAGCAGTTTGCTGAGACCATGAATTTTTACTTTCAGGAATTTTAAAAGGGCTTTAATTTTAAGGTAACAAAAACTTCATACAAATGTCATTTTGAAAATCTTCCTAGCATTAATTAGAGCGACTGCTTAAAATTTGACAGAAATAACCAGTAAATAAATCAAGGGATGTCTCTGTTTGGAAAGGTGTTGCAGAGTGTCGAAAATGGTAAGAAACTGGTAAACCCGTGACATGTTTGTGTGATGAAATGGTCAGCAATCAGGTCTGAATAGGAAGTGAAGGTTGTGGAAGTGAAGTTTTTGTTTTTGGTAACTTTATATTAGGATGACAAAGTGTTGGTGTGAGTAGCAAAAGGGCTGTTTGGGTGCAAATTCACATGCAGCTCAGTATGTGTGAAGTTTGAATATTTTCCCCACATCTGTGTGGGTTTTCACTGAGAGCCCTGGTTTCCTCCCACAGCCCAGATACATGTTGTTGTGGATTGATGAGTCTAAATTGTTCATAGTGTGTGCAGGTAATGCAACCCTGTGATGGACTGGCATCTCGTACCTCCTGGGATAGGCCAGTATTTGCAGGGTGCATAACCCTGACATGTGGTTAACAATACTGAGTGAGCGATCAACTGAGTGAGTCATGTTAAATTATTTTTAATAAAATGTTAAGTCTTATGGAATATTTTCTATTAATCCTATCTTTGTCGTGACGTTTTATAGGTTCTAACCTGTGAGTGAATTTAGGGAAGTCTATGTTGTGTAGCTTTTACTGATCGTGATGTAGTAGCAAAAGTAGCTTTGGATTTATGCAGATTTATCCAGTCCCAGTTGTGATGAAAAGAATGCAGAAGACATATGACCATAAACGCAGATAAAAATAAACTCACTGATTTCCACAGACCTTCCCTTTGCTGGGTTGGAGGAGTAAGATGATCAATGAAAGTTTTTATATGAATAACAAAAGGTAGTATTTCAAAGATCTGACCTTTAAAATAATTCACTTCAAAGTTTCATTTGAACAAAGATTTTTTCTAACTACCTAGCAACTTTCAAGACACAGCAGAACTCTGGTACAGTTAACTTGACATAATCCTTTCTTCAGAGTACGGCACCAAACATGCATCATTTTTCATATCAGAACTTTCATAATCATGTTATGTAACCTCAAGCTCACCCGTAGTCGTCTTAACGCCACCAAATTTTTTTTGCATTCTGTTCATCACCAAGACAGAAGGAAGGGTGGAGGATGAAAGGCAGAAAAAGAGAAAAGCAGGTGAAGTGCAGCCAATGCTAATGATAGGCCTTTATGGTGGGGCACTGGTCCAGAAACCCAAAAATTGAACAAACTTAGGGGTTCGGGTCTCAAAACAATATAAATCCCAGAAGGACCTTTGGCCAGAGTTTTATCATTTCAAAGGCATCCAGCTGTAATAGAGGGATAAAATATCAATGCAATGATTTATTGCACCAAATCTTACATACAGGGCACAGCAGATAGCACTGATGCCTCAGTACTTCTGTACTGTGGTTTCAGACAAAGGTTCTTCTCCGAGTCTGTACAAGGTTTGCAGGTCTCCTTCTGGTAACTTTGGTTCCCCTCAAATACTTATGTTTCAGGTGAACTAGTGACTCTAAATTTCCTTTAATGTGTGTGTAAGTCAATGAATGTGTTTGCCTAATGATGAGATGGATTTATGTCCAGGACATAAATCCTGGACAACCATAAGCCTGAACTGGACAAGCTTTTATTAACTAATAGTTGATGGATCAATGTATGGTCTCAAAAAGAGAGAAATAAACCACACAGCTAACTATAAAGCACTATAAGGGCCCAGTCGGTACCCTAAATAACGGTAGGTACCTGAATGGGAAAAATTACTTTTGCTCAATTGTATCTCACTGTAAAGCGCTTCGCAAACATAAATTGGGCTGCTATTTTGATATAATTCACAAAGAGGTCTGGAGAAATATGAACTTTAGGCTCCTTTGGAACTGCTTCCAAAACCTATTACTTCATACATTAAATTTTCTACCCTTGTCAGCAGTGTTTTCACAGTTCAGCTTCCAGCCCAGTGGCTTCGCTCTCATGCAATTTGTCTTTAAGGTTAACTGTCAGAATAGCTTTCTACATGGCCAGTCAGCAAGGAAGTTAACCGCTTTTCTTTCCATAAATGTGTGTGAGCCATCAGGCTCTCTTTGCCGTCATATTGAGGTGGCAGTCAGGCGAATATAAATTCAGATTGAGAATGTGAATCCAAATACGGTGTTAAAAGCTTTAGGTCTAAATTTCCAGCCATCTCTTGGGTGCCTTAAGGGAGGTCTGTTCTTCTAAAAGGTCATTTGTGGTCATAAAAGCTGGCATTCCTCTTTAGCTGCTTTCTGTTTAAATTATGCAGCTGTAGTGGCAGGTTTCACAAGCCCATTCACTGTGAGGGCAAACACCTGGACATTTATCTTTGGAAAAAACTTTTGCCGGGACCGTGAGCTGAAAAGTGAAAACCTGAAAGCTGCCATTACACTGACTGGGCTAGAGGATATAACCCCCTTTCTCACTCTTCTGCTGTTATGAAAGTGACAGGTGTTCAGTGACTGAACATTTGAGATAAGAGTTAAAAGTAATTGCTGAATTTCTTTTTAAAAAGTATAGGTTCAATGAATGAATGAATGAACGGGGGCACATCTTGCTACCTCCGGACTCTATGGACCCACATCTGAATCCCACCTCTTGCTGTAATACCTTTCAGCAAGGTTTTTATCCTCTACTGCTATAGTTAAAGTTACCCAGCTGCATAAATGGATAAATAAATTGCCCTAACATTACAAATGGCTTTAGCAAAAACAGTTTTATAAATAAATGTATTTTCATATTTATAAGTGTCCATATGACACTGGACCTTGGAAGCACAAGTCTTGCAAAGTGTGTTCAGTGGGACATATTTTCAGTTTGAATGCACCCATGTATTTATTGCTCTGTTGGACCTACACTGGTTTTAAGAAGAAGTGATATTTTACACAAACTATGGGCAAGGGAATTTATCACACCAGTGTTCCTCGGTGAGGGAACTTGCCAGAAAGAGCACACTGGCCCACAGATTTCTTGGATGGTAAAGTCTCAGACACAGGAATAAGGTGCAAGTGCAGTTTCAATGTGATACGTGCTGAACTATTTACAGGTCCACAAAATCAAATATAAAATGAACAAGACAAGCTTATACTCTTCTCTCCTCTTTCCCTTGGCTCTTCTGACAGCCTCCTTATAAAAGCTAAGCCCCACTCCTTGTAGATCATAGCATTATAACAAATTATCTTTGCCATGCTTAAACAGAGAACACAGAACCTTTAAACAGAAAATACATATAAACATTCATTTAACACATAAAACTATCAGGTGACATCAGAACAGATATTAACATTGGTGTAAACCAAAACATTTTGAACTCCATGCCTGAGTCTGTCACAGTATTTGTATGTGTTGAAAAACAGGCAGTGAAAATATGGCGACTGTCTGATAGCTGTGAAAACCCACAATCCTCATCCTGTTTCTTCTGATGTGTTTAATGGTGTCTGATTCCGGAGGGAATTGAGGCCCTTTGCTGTGCTGTTTCACCTTGACATTAAACACATCAGTTGTGTTTCTAGAGATGGATCTGTTGCCAAGAGCATGTAGCCATTTCATAACACAGGGAAACATAATACAAAATAAACCCCTATTTAAACGTGCTGAACTGCACAAATCAGGAGAATTCAATACTTACCTGTGGACATAAAGGGAAATTTTGTCAGCACATAGCACTAAAAAAACTGAAGAATGTAGGAAGAAACACCATAAATCAACTTATGCGATGTACATTTCATCAGGGATCCAAAGTGTGTGTAACCCTGAAACACAGGGAGCAGCTGCTGGAATAGTCGCTGTGAGGAGAGGAGGGGAGGGGAGGGGAGGGGAGGGGAGGGGGGCAGTTTGGGCTGTGCGCTCCTTTAAATAAACCCTTTTCCCCCACACAATCGCAAATGAGTCCGCTTTAACCCACAATAAAAGCACGTTTTATGGAACAGGTAAGGAAAATCACATTCAACAGAAACGCATAATACGGTAGTCCAAAAACATATTTACACGGCGATACAAACGCCCTTTACGCTAAAGCGACTTCAGATTCTCTTAAACCTCCGGGGTTAACCCTCCCATACACACCTGGGGTCATTTTGACCCCAAGCAGCCTTAAAAATTCACTTACTTACTTGCTAATTTTAATTTGCATTTCAAATCCTCGGTACCTTTTCGGCAGCAACAGACACTCAGTTTCCTGTAGTGTTTTGTAAAATCAGCAAACTGAGCCCAGGTGTGTAAAGTGTACAGTTTAACGTGTACGTGGGAGGGTTAAACGAGTAACGAGTCCAGACGAACTGATTCCCTTCTCAACACAGCGCCGGCTCCGCTGAAGCGGAGTTTGGAGAAACTCCTCCTCCGTTCCGCCGATCCAGGAGCGGCTCAATCTCAGCTCTTCACTCGGAGCCGCAGTGCGCCCGGTTTTTTTTGCATTTTTACACACCATGTCCATTTACCCTCCCCCCCCCGCTCTTTATTTTAACTAACCGAAAATAACAACCCGGGTAACACTCAAGACTGCAGAAAACTTTCCAATAAAGAAAATCTTAGCTACCAGGCGGCGGTGCACGCGGTAAGCACGGGGCACACGTGAGAATAACGGAAATGAGCACGTGAGATATTTTCATATTTCCCGACTGTAATTGAGGAACCCCGACACCCCCCCCCCCTCCCCCGTAAGGGTTTCATGTGCTGAAGTTAGTCGCGACTGAAAAGTGACATATTGCAGAACAAAGATCAGCGTTATTTTTAACCGTAATAATGGAAAAGCTGTTAATAGGGAAAGCAATTTCATGCAACAACATCTAAATACTAAGGTTATTTTTGTACGTTTTCGACAATATATTTGGTGAAAAGTTCACTTAATGAGCGGCATCATGGGGCATCACAAGGGGCTGAGCGCAGGAGTTGGGGGGCAGCAACACACTTTCTCACTGCTGTAGGGAACAGTGGTGTTAAAGATATGCAATAATACAACATTTTTTAAACATGAGATGTATAACAATGGTGTTTGTTTTGTAGCTGATTCTTACAGCACAATATGGTCACAAAAAGTAATAACATACACTGGGGTGTCACTCAGAAGGGACCATCTGTATACACTGCATCTTACAGTTTATCCTGATATTGTCGATATGAATTTATCATGTATCCAGTCAGATGTTCCAGAAACCCCACACAGCTCAGATAAGCTGTTTATACCACTAGTTTTCATCTCATCTTCGAGTTGTACTTCACCTGTTTGGTGACGGGGGGTCAGCATGAGAGCCGTCACACAGCCCACTGCCAGCAGACCGGACTCTCTGCTTGTGACCCCTGTCATAACTGATATGTCTCTCGTTGACATCTCTGAGCAGATATAACAAACTGCCTCTTCAGCTCTCTTTTCCCCAAAAAGAGCACCACCGGCACACCTACACACTTATTTGTACGGAGAGGTTCACTCTACCTATATTTCTAGCTTAACCCAATTGGTGAAGGCGGCTGTGGTTCTTTGCAAGCTACACATATCTGCCGAAAAGCTCTTGTTTTTTGGTTTGAAACTGCAGTTTGATGATATATTATTGCAGGTGTTCTGCTCATCAGAACGAGGATGATGATTATGCTGCAAAATTATTTTTAGTTTGACTGAGTTTTCTTCCTACATCTGAAATATCCTTGGCCTCCATATGGGGAAGCACATGCAGCAGCATTGCAGTGATTTATGTGGACTTCCCAGGAGTTACAAGTCCTTGGGTGTCCTTGCTGTCGTACCTTTGAGAAGTTATTGAACCCATATTGCTGTAGCAAAATGCTGCAATGCAAATATGACGAAGACTCAGTTGTATTTGATATAGGCACAAAGAACATAATAATTATTTTTTTAAACTTCTTCCAAGATGCTTCCAGTGACCCCACATGGTGTTACTACTCTTTACTTTAAGGCAGAGTTGAGGTTAAAAGGTTCATCAACTTGTCCAATTTCTGGACAGACCCTAGAGTTCTATTCAAGCAGGTGGTGTGCTGAGATTCTTTGACAGAAGTGTGTCAGGTCCCCTGCCAATTCCGTTGGTGCCACGATGGGTAGCAAACTGGAAGGCAGGTTCAGAGAGGGCAATGATTTTCTTTTGCGCTAGACAGTGAAGCCACTCTGAGGTTCATTCTGGTGCAGCACTTAGGGTGAATAGCAAATCTGGTGCATTTCAGCAGAAGTCCAAGTTCGGTCAACAACTGTTTCACTGCTAAGCAACTGAACTGAAAACTGTCAAAGGTGCTGACAAAAATTTGCCCTCGATTCGAGATCCAGATTTTTCATTTTTACAAAAGCTGAGATGAGTCCAACAAGAAATGCTATAAATGGATTTTTTGTATTATTTCTTAGAAAATGTATGGTCAGGTTCAAGAAAAATACTGCAATGGGGAGGTTGGTAGTCATTCTGATGCTGGGTATTTTATTCCAATCAAAGCCACCAGGAAATGGGATTTGCGCCTCCAATTTTATTTGATGGAGCATTTTGATTTATGGCTGTGCTTAGCAGACAGCTGCATATGTGTCAGTTGTTCTACTGTTCATTTAGGAAATGAAAATGCAGCCTGACTGGATGACTGACAGACTGTATGGCTGACTGAAAAAGGCCAAACCCAGAGCACAGTGGAGTCTCCTCTCCTGCAAAAGACATTCTAAATCTGCCCCAGGTACAGGCCTTTATTCACTAGCAAACTCTGTAGGAATCTATTGCTTCCACTACCTGCCTCATAAGTTTTGGGTAAGCGAATTGCATTTACTGAAGAAAACATTAAAGATGTAGCTGTTATGAACTCCAGGAGGAACGCCCTGTGAGGACACCAAAGTTCCTCTCCCCATTACTTTTCCAGCCCAGCTGTGACGGCTACATGAAGAGAAGATCCACATGTTTGACACAGTGTCTGTCACCGCGTTCCTGGCTCATGTGAGGACTGAAACTGACAGTGGATCATATATAGACTAGAGCAGCCAAACTTCTTTTTTTGTTTGGTTTTTCCTATACTTTCTTTATATACCGTTTAATACTGTTTGTCCTTGTTTCTTGCTGTGACCCTTAATGTTTTTTTGAAGGGTTTCTTAATAATGCGGGGGAGGTACTCTTTCTGTGTCTCTTGTGTCAGGTCCTGGAAAGAGGTATAGACAGAGATGTCCAGTTAGCAGTTAGTAGCTGGGAGGTGTCATCCCTGGATGGGTCCACCACACTGGTTCACAGGTTCCTCTCAGATTTGCCTCAGACATTACGAAATACTATATGACTAGGGTTACAATACTGTTCTACCTTGAAACTCCAAACTTTCAAATAAACCAAAATTCCAGTTAAAATGATCATTTATGACGCCAATAACATTATAGGGAGGGTGACTTCATTTTAGTTTAGTTTTATGCTGAAAGGAAAATGTCTCCCAAAGCATGAGGACCTGTGTTATTCTTGTTTCTTTTAGTTTTAGAAACTGCAGCGTTTTATTGATGCGGTTTATATTTAGACTTTCCTTATCTGCACTGATGACCCAAACAATGAATTTGCTTTTCCGAGATAAATTTAATATTTGATCTGTATAATATCTCATAGGAACTCTGTGCCCTTTTTGGGACAGTGGTACTTGTGGATGTATTGCAATTTATGTACCTGTTTTTTCTTTATTGCTGTTTTTGTTTCTGTGTTGCTCTGTGCCAGTATTGCTGTTGTTGCAATTTTAGAAATATATATAAACAACAGACAAAGAGGCTTAGATCTGGTTATTGAAGCACTGCTTAGCTGTCTGACACCACCACGTTGCTGGTTCACAACACTCAAGTAGCTATCTGCAGAAGTGACATTCAAATAGCAAATGCATAGCAGATGGCGTTTGGACTCATTTATGCAGCTGTCAGGAGATCAGGACAGAAATGGGTCTGAGTGACATGGGTTTGAGATCCTTCTTGAATGCTGTAGGATTTCAGCAGCTGTGATCAAGAGAGGGAGATTAATCTTTCACACCAGAGCCAAAACCAAGAACCAAAGGGCTTTTAATTTTGGTCCCCTTCTGAGTATGATCATATTTGGGTGTAGGAATTGATCAGGTCTTCTAGGTACCAATCTACTGATCCTTTGATGGTCTTGTTGCCCATAAACACATGTGAAAGCCCAGCACTCTCAATCAATGTTTAATGTTGTAGAGCAGGGATCACTGATATTTTCTTCAACTAGAACTGTGTATATATTAGTATGTTACACCACTTCAAAGCATGTTGCTTCTGCTCTATATAGTATTTCACCTACAGTTCTGCTCTATACATCATGATAGCGATTGAAATGAGAAAAAATGGTGATCCTGACCAAAAATATCTGACCAAAAAGCAACAGCATTAGTTTTTTTTCCAAACAATTATCCTGACCCGTCAGCCTTTGCTCCCATACGGTTATTATACTGGTTTATTTTTTTGGTCTCGTGGCACATGCATAGGAAGGTAAGAGACTGACTTCCCTCTGGTTTTGCTCTCCTCAGCAAATAATTTAATTACCTTCACTCCAGAGGAAGAAAAGAAAGTAAAAGAAATGTTATCCCTACTTCTTACTACAAGTACAGTATGCTACTATATTAACATCTACATTGCCAGCCTTGTTGTTGCTGAACCTTTGAGGAAAATTAAGAATATTATATAAGCAAATTTGCAAAGATTTTCATGCATTCAGCAGAGCACCTTGATCAAAGGTATTGCAACAGGAGTGGGATTTGATCCAACAACTTTCATACTGCAAATAGAGGCTGTCCTCTACCTGCTGTCCTACCTTGATATCATAGCCATATGTTTATCTATCCATTATGCATTTCAACCTCTGAATGTATCACAGCTTTTAATACAGTTATACTGCACTTTGCGTTTACTGTAGGGCCTATTGAATAGGACATCACGTGTTAGATTTGTTAACTCGTGTATTTATTTTGATGCCATCTCAGCACACTCTTCCGTTTGGAAGCCCTCAGCCCGAGGAACTCGACTGGCATCCAGAAATGTGCTGAAACACATGTTTCCAGTTACTGCTGGTGATCCTGTAAATCCTGCTGGAGCATTAGGGCAAGAGCCAAGCTGGGTACAAAGAAGCACCTTCACACAGCAAGGCTCTGCTCACACTTTCCAACCACTTCATCGCAGACTTCCAACCCTCGGTCTCCTGTTCCAGCAGCTTCTGTTTCTTCAGCCTCCATTCAGCCTGGTGACAGTGCTGTAATGACAGCCAACTTTAAACTTGCATTTATTTAGCTAATGCTCTTCACCAAAGCCACTTACACTGATTTATACAGCTGCTTAATTTTTACTGTCCTTACTCAGTTCAGGTAAGTACCTTGATCAAACATACTACAGTAGGAAGTGGGATTCAGACTCAGGTCTTTTAAGGAGAAAGCTGCTCAAACCAGTACAGCACCTGCTGCCCATGTGCCTCTGCTCTGGGATTTGGGCCACACAACAGACATCATTCTTGAATGGGCATGGATGCTAAAGCTTTTACCGTTTTCATGCATTATTATAATATATTATGATAATGTCAGAACTGGAAATGTAAAATTATTCAGCCGTCTAAAAGGTCATGGTGAACTAAAACGTGAGTTAATTCAAGAAACTATAATTCACTTATTTTAAAGTAAACAAAAATCTTACTAAACCATACACGAAACGGAAATAACAAGAATAATAAGATTTACTCTGAATAGCACGCACAATTTCAAAGTTTTTTATAACTGCAAAGTTCAATAACTTTAATTAGGCGTTAACCCTTTTAAACCCCAGGCCAATGTGACGTCAGCCGAAGCTGGCGCCAAATGTGCACTTGGCGAATCTTTGCAGCACGTGCCAACCGCGGTCAGTACCTGATACCACCGCCTCATGGGCCAGCTCAGTGTTTATAATAATAATAATAATAATAAAACGAATATTATACGTCCTAAGTTAATCTAAGTACAGATGCTTCATTTACATTTAGTCCCACGATTTACTTTTTTGTGCTCATATTACTACGTTTTAGATCTCTCCTACAGTCTATTGATTTCTCCTACAGTCTTCCAAATAGTTGTGCTACCTGCTTAGTTTTCTAGTATTTTGTTCAAGCCTTGTTACTTCATGCTTGCTCTGTTACTTTAATTTTTGATTAAAAAATGTCTGAATGAGTATCAAATGAGCATCACATTTCTTATATGGTCAAGTACCTTACAGAGAAGTTCTCTCTTTTTTACCGTTGGTGTTGCTTTTGTTCCGTCTATGTGGGCCTGAACCCCAGCTGACACCTGAGGACCCCCCACAGGAGTTATACCTAAACCAAGTTGACCGCACCTGGCGTCTGAAATGGGCGGAGTCGTGTGAGCCCAGCAAGTGTACAGCTCAAGCACAGAAAAACACAAACCTGTAGCGTTTACTGTAATTTTATTTAGAATGTTCCCCCGTTTGCAGATGGAACTTCTACTGAATGAAATACACTGTTTAGAGGTAATGTTTCATTTTGTTTTGTTAAGCTCGGTGTACAGTGTAAACAGTAATAAGGGGTGTTTTTACAGTTGGCTTCTCCTTCCTCGGACGTCACCTCGGGGCGCCGGCCGTTCGCCCTCCTCGCTGTTGGGCTCTAACTCTGGATGTCAAAACCGAGGGACCGGGGGCCCGGGGGGCGGTGAGTGATGGCGCGGGGCTCGTTTGTCCGCCTCCTCCATCTGGTCCTCGTTACCACGGCGCGCTGAATATAAAAGGGCGCCGCGGCGGGGCGGCCCACAGTGCGCGGCGGCCCATAGTGCGCGGCCATGGAAAGGAGCATCTTCGTGCTCGTGCTCGTGCTCGTGCTCTGCCTACAAGACGGGCTGCTCGCGAGCGCCCTGGACTGCGCGGGCGCCGGGGAGTCGTCGCGCGACGGCAAGCGCGCGTGCTCGGATGCCTCGGCCAGCCACGCGCGGGTAAGGAAGTGCTGTGTGTCGCGTGCCCTCCCTCGTGGCACCACACAGAGCGGTGATTTAGGATGAGCGGTGGTTGTGGGGTTGTTTCTCTCTGTTTGCCGGTTGTTTTTGAGCGGGGTCACTTAAAAACATGTACAAATCTTTCACGTGTTTTTATGCATGCTGTACTGAAGCAGTCCTGGGAAAAATGCGTAACTGTCCGGAATTAAGCAGCCAGCTCACGGAACCGTTACCTCAGGTTGTTCCGCTGCGGATACCACTTTTGACGCTTTCACTTCTTATGATACTAATTTTCTAAATTAATTTAGCAATTTTCCATTTGGGACGCCTTTAAAGATAGTCTAAAGGATTATGAACCTTTATTTAGCTGATGCCCGAGGCAGTTTACCATGCTAGATAATACACTTTACAATGATTTACCTATTTATCAACCTGTTTATTTTTTAAACTGTCTCACTTAGGGATAAGCACCTCGATCAATTCTACTAAGGCAGGAGTGGGTTTAAAACCTATTCCAGCTGTTGCCTACAGGATTTAAACATGCACAAGTTCTATTTTCATATGGACAAAAAGTAACATTCAGCATATGACATTGTCCCTCACTTTGTACAGTTGAGAGTTAAACCGCAAAATGTCATGATAAAAATAAATGTTGCTCTTGCACTCCTTGCTGTGTTTGGTTGGTAGAAGGATATTTAAGGGCACTGTGGTTCCCATGGCATCCGCCTCAGTATTTTACATGGGTAGTATTTTCCCCTGGTAGGAGTGGTATTGTCGTTCCTTGCATTCTCTGTCATATTTATATGCTTTATAGACAGTTTCCTTAAAGGGCCCCTCAGCTAATACAAGGCAGCGAGGGGTTGCAGCCACCGTAAACCCAAAAAGCCAAAGTCTACCCAGGAGGCTTTTGGAATGATCCAACTGGAGACTGGGCCCTGCTCCATTCGCAGCAGCTCGTAATTGAAGAGGGCGCATTGAGGGCGGCGTACCGCGGCAGCTCCGAGGTCAGCGCTGCCCTGGTGTGCTCTGCAGTTAGAAGGCCACCAGGACCGGGGATGGATCCAGGGCTCCGTTCTTCTCCTCTTCTCTCTTTGTGTGTGTGTGTGTGTGTGTGTGTGAGAGAGCCTCATTTTTACCAGAAGCTTCAGTTTCTTCCACTACTCCTAAAGACATATTTGTTGGGTTTACTAGAAGCTTATTTCTCTTTGCGGTTTTGGAGAGGAACTTTCCTGTCAAGGTGCTCTTGAAGTTGGGGTAAACTCCTGTCTCGCTTGCTGTGACCCAGTATGGTACGATATGTTTTACTACCTGCAAAAGTTCTTACACAAAATGTTTTGCCAGCTGCTTGACCAGGAAATTGTTATACAGGGAGCATCCAGTGTAACAGAAGATTATGGGATAGTGTCCATGTGCTGGCTTGATATGGTCATTTACATTTTTCTTTTATTGTCTTACTTAAAAACCTATGCTTGACCAAGGAAGGATATTACAGCAGGGTTCATAGGTTTTTAGGGTCCTAAGAAAAGGGATAGGGTCTGAGAGCAGGGTGTGAATCTGTCTTGGAACTGAACATGGAAAAGGTGCCTTAGTGATGAATGTGGCTAAAAGAAATGGCACCAGTTTAACAAAATAGGAACCTCTACTTTATTCACTTGCATTGTTTTCATCTTTGAATGACACAGATGTCATTGGTTAATCCATCCATCAGTTTTCTGCGCTTCATGTCACATGAAGGCTGTCAAACATTGTGACCCGTAATCAATTTAACTTGCATCACTATTAATGGGACTTTGTGCTAACCAAGTGCTTTAATGTGACTAAAACAACCTTTATCTTCATCCATCTCCAAAGTAACCAGCTAAGGACATTATAGGAGTTTATGGAATTTGAACCTGTAATGTTTTGTGGACAGGTTTCATTCTGCTATGTATTGCTGTTCACTTTTTTCCAATGTGACTTACAGTGTTAGGTTTGTACAATGACCTTGCAATTTGATTTACCTGTTTTACAGTGCAGTGTAATTCTTACAGTATCATTTCAGAGTGAGTACCATGATAAAATGCACAACAGCAGGGCTGAGATTTGAATCTTAAGTCCTCTGACTCTAGGGTGACAGCGGTAACTGTGATGCCACCTGCTGCCATGCGTGGGCACGTAATGGGGCCCGCAGAAGAAGCACAATATCTTAAGATACTCCTTGTGCGTTAAATACTGGTGAACAGCCACTGCCTCCGCCCATACTGTGCAGCTTGTAGCCAAGACCAGCATGGTCCCTGATTCAGTATAAAGAGGTTAATTTTTAAAATGTTGTTGCTTTCAGCCAGCTGCCCTCCCGCTGTCAGCAGTATGGGCACAGTCTGCACCTCCTTTACTTCTCAGCCGGGTACAATTAACACAGGTAAGGGGCCTCACCTTTTGACCCTCTAGGCCATTTTCAGATGTCTACAGTTTGCACCACGGGAAATGGTGTAATACTCTGTCTGGGAAAGTAATATACTGTATGTCCAACAAATCTAATATCTGCTCAATGTAATTTATTTAATATCCCATTTATATTTAATAACTTGCTCAATATACTGCATCTGCCTCACTTATTAGCAGCCCAGCCTGAGTTTGGGAGAACTGTGTCAATATCTGAAAATGGTTACAGAATGTGTGATCCACACTGTGGACCATTTGCATGCAAATTGGCAGCAAAAGTGAATAACATTTTATGAAACAGTGGAAATTTATCACATGATGATTTGTGGCCTGCTTCATATTGTTGTCCGTATCACCTATAGCAAATTGTCCGAGGCCTTCAGAATATGCACTGATGCATACTAAAAACACTGGGCCTAAAATTTCATTCATCGGTTGTTTCTTTTTCACTCATACAAATGATGTATGATCAGAGTGCAGCTTGTTAGTCTGATACCAGAATGTTGCTGGTTCAGATCCCTCATGTAGCTACCTATAGTGACATTCAAAAAGTGTATGCGTAAATAATAATACGAGATGTTGTACATATTTATGTAGCTATCAGGAGAGAAATGGCTCTGAAATGGGGTAATACGAGACCTGGGATGCTGTGAGGGATTCGGCAGCTATGAGGGCCAAAGGAACTTTTTTTTTTTTTGCCTGTAACTAGAGTCTTGAACTCATGCTTGATACCACAAGCTGTACTGGCAAATATGAAATGTTTTTGTTTCTTCTGCATCAACTGGCCGGCACGTTGTTACTATTTGGGCAGCTGTGCATACTAAAATGGGAGACTGGAGAAGATGGGTTTATTTGGTACACTATTTGTTCACTTCCTCCTGTGGTTTCAACATCTCTGAAACATAAATAATTAAAACATTTGTAGGACCATTATACAAATTAGTTTGCTTGTGAAACTGCTGCAATCGTGTCTGTTCCCAGGCTTCCAAAGCCAGACTTGTGAGTGACGTCACATTAGGCCATCAGGATGAAGTCCAGACATAACCACAAGCGGATGGGTGGGAGGCAAATGGCAGCATGCTCTACCCACTCAGGAAAAAAAGTACTGAACCTTAAAAATCCCTCAGCTTGTTGTAAACCTGGAAGACCGAAAAAATAAATGTGACGATTGTACTGAGAGCCTACGGTTGGCTGTGGAACCTCAAGCCTGTGATAAAAGCAGGTTATCCAACTGAGGCATGATGGGAATCTAATCATGGCTCTGCACCATGGGGTGTTTGATGGTGTGAACATCGATGGAGGCATCTGTACCTCACAGTGCCTCCCTCTGGCTGCAGCCATTGCAGTGTTCAGTTCCTCAGTAGATACAAAGAAATATACAAAAAAGTCCCAGGCATCAAAGGGGGGTGTTCACATTCATCCATCTTCTTTGCTTGCTTGTTTATTAGGCTGCAGCCTATAATTTCAGTCCAGAGGGTTGGTCCTGACCGCACTGCTGGGGAGTTGTTTCCACACTACTGTTACCCTTCGGAGAAAATGAAGTGTGTGCATTTCTGGCTTGGGTGAACTTTCCATGTTGCGCCGGTTATGTCCTCGCATCCCCTTCTTCAGCGTGAGCACAGAGCTTCAGATGAATCACATCTATACCTAGAAGGGTCTGAAGGGCTTTGAAAAGGTCACGCCTGTATAGTGAGAAGATCCTGTGGTCTCAGTTAATCTGAGTGAGTCAGCTGGGCTGCTCAAGACCTGGGATTGTTGCACTTTGCCGTAAAACGTTGTTGTTGAGGAAAGAATCACTTGAACTGACACGGTAATCGAGGTGAGACATCACAGTATTTAAGTGAAGCAATGTACATGTATACATCTCACATGTTTAATTTCCTCAGACCCAGCCGCTACTTTTTTATCTTTAATGCACTATAAATAGGACATACTACTGTATAACAGTGGTTCTCCATGGGTGGACTGTGGTCAATCTGGACTGAGAATAAAACATGTATATATGGTAGTTTATGTATTATTTGGGTGAGTTTTAATCATCACAGGTTTTTTTTTTTTAACCCCCCCACCCCTATCACTTGCGTTCCCTCATTTTATTTAGTATCCGTTCATGTAAACTGCATCGCTCTGAATATGAAATATTCTCGATTTATAGTTGATTTCGACTTCACTGTGGGATAAACGGGCATGAAATCTGATTGGCAGTGGCAGGATCAGTTTTTGAACAGAAAGGCAAACCTTCCATTTGTGCAGCTATGAATGAGGGGGGAAAAAAACGACATAGATTTTTTTTTTTGTGAGATTCTGAAGCTTCACCTGACCAGCTGGAATGCTGTTTAGCTGTGTTGAAACACACTGCAGCCTCCTCAAAAAGGAGGGTTTATCCCACTGACCACCTGGATCGTGGCAGCTACAGCTGCTCCTCCGCACCGCCTGCTGTTCTCCACGGCATTAAGGAGCTCATTGGCAATGGTAAAGCTTGTGGTAAATTGTACAACAGCATTTTCAAAATTGCTCCACACAAAGAAATGAAAGGCTGACAGCTGATCGAGCTCCAAGGAAACATTGGTCTTAAAGTAACTCCTTGTGACCCTGTCACATTCTGGACAAAAATGATGACTGCAGTAAAGATGAGCCTTCAAATTCTCACCACGTTTGCCTCAACGTACAGCTATGAAGCAGCAGCCTCACTAATGAACTCCTACATCAGTGTCTCCGCCTGGCCGTCGTGCCTTTTGGGCCCAATTTTAAAGACTTGGTCAGAGAAAGAAGGTGTCACTTCTCCCACGAACACTGCAGTGCTTTTTTAGTACGTGCTGTAGTTCTGGATTTTGTTTATTCCGTGCTTTGACCGGCCGTCTTGTGAACCTTTGAGTCAATGAAAATTTCATTATCGGACCTCTGTTTATATTTCAGTATGGCTCCGTACTTTTAAATGTCCTTCACTTTGGAGGAGGGGCTTGAACAAGTTTAAAAGAAATTCCAGGAATGGCCCCAAAAAAAAACACTTATACTGGGTCTCAGAAGCAACTCAGGTTGAAAACCTCCCTCAAGGGAACAACACGACGGCCTTTGGGTTTGAATTGTTAACTGCCACACTATCCGTTAATAATTCATTTCTGATGAAATATATACAAATGTTGATGTTTCACCTGCCTGCGTTTGATCATCTTTGCTGTTGTTTTTCTTCCAGATGCAAAGGGTCCGACGACAGATCGACTATAACAACAAGAAGAGGAAGTCAACGAGGGTAGGATCCTTTTCCACGTCCAACGTAAGGATGTATTTGGCTTGTAATTAATTTGCCACCCTTTCCCTCGTCTGTACTCTGTCAGCGATGTTGCTGTGTGGCGAGACCGTTTGCTGGAGACATAATGATGAGACACGGACACTTGGAGAAATTCAGGAAAAATTTATTTTATTTTGCATAGTACTTCTTCCCAGTCATTATCCTCCTGAGTCCCAAAGCCCCCCAGTCACATTATTCTTTTTTGCAAATTAATATTTATTTAAACATGCATGTGGGCTCAGTGCTGTTCAGAGGTAATAAACTGCAATAATGATGGGAATAAATAAACTGATGATGGGAATTGGCAAATGGGACTGGGGGAATTGGAAACGCCACCACAGTAGATGCTGGAGTCTCATTACCGAAAAGATTCTGCCATTTATTACAGTCGACAGGCACGCAAATCGATGACTAAACTCTGCTCATCCCCCATTCAGTGAGACAGTCTGCCAGGGTAAAGTCATCAGCAAAACCAACAGTGTGTTATTTCCACAGATCACGTGGAATCCGGAATGGTTAAAGGCCTCGCCGGTAAGTTGGAGTCTCCTAGAAAATTACCGGCTCTTTGTTGTGAGTCATCGCTGGTTGCAGGGCTGAACACCACAGCTGTTGTGTCCCTCACTGCTGGTTTAGGGACAGTTTGCCTTGTATCATTTAACTAAATGTATTTTTAGTCTTGTCACGCAGAACAGTGAGCCAGTATGCTGAGAAGGGCGCTGTCCAAAAATAAATAGAATTGCATTAAAATGAATACCTGAGCTGGTTTTGCAATGGGAGTTTTTGTTTTTAACTGTACTTTTTGTATCAGCTTATTTTTATGCACCTGAAGCTAAAGAACAAAGATAAGGCCTCTTGACCTTGACCTTTTGTTCCAGACATCCATCTCAAAGAAGCAGATGGACAAGGTCAGTGCTCAGCCCAAACTGGTTTACCGCCCTGAGGCCACGGCTATCATCTCGCACCCTGAGCACCTGCTCCCGGTGAGTGCTGCCGCATCCTCCTTTCCCAGGGGGACCCTTGACATTTGGTTCTCATTGGTTACTTCCTCTTCCAGACGGAGAGGAGATTCCAGCCAGCAGCAAGTAAGAGGAAGCAGCCGAAACGCAAGGCCAGAGTTGGGGCGTTCTCACTGCTCAGCAAAAAACACGATGTCCACCCACAGGTGACATGGCCAGTGATCTGACAAGGTTACTTGTCCCTAGATCAGGAACCACACTGCTGGACAGATGTGCCAGTTTAATTGAGATGGGTAGCAGATCAGCGCTGCTCTATCATAGCAGAACAGGGTACTTAAACTGAATTGCCCTTAAAATACATCCAGTAGCTTAAAGTTGTAAATCTGAGTTTGTTGGGCTCAAATGCAACTATACAATTTTTACACTGAAAGGCAAACTGCATAAATACAGGATTGTTTGTTTTTTGATGTTTTGAAAACCTGTTTGGCCTTTAGGTCACCAGGGTTCGGAGGGAGCTAAGCAACGAGAAGAGGAAGAGGGATATCCATCTCGGGACGTTAACTCGTCTGGGTGAAAGGGGAACTGTCAAGGTGAGCAAGGGAAGAATCAGTGGAGGGGTCTGAGAAAAAGCCTGCTGCTCCCCCAACCCCCACATCCTAAGTGTCAAATCTAGAGGAAGGTAACATACAATACCAGTCAAAGGTGCACCTGCTTCAGAACACAGAAACTGGACATTTCAGGTGTGGAAGTCAGTTTTATACAGCAGTGAGTCAGCGTGTGAAATATTTGGGTCTGATTGCTGAGTATCTGTTAGACTTACAAGCTCACATTCTGTGTGTGGGTCTGTGTTCAGCATGGCGGTGGCAGCATCATGGTGTGGGGCTGCTGTGCTGGCCATACAATTGGTGATCTTTAAAAAGTCCACGGGGTGCTGAACCAGCATGGCTATCACTGCATTCTTCAGAGGATGCCGTTCCACCAGGGTTACAGCTAGTTGGCCAGTTCTTCACTCCCTAGCAAGATGCTGACCAGGTACACACCTCAAAATGTGCAAGAACCATCAGGCAAAGGAGGAAGTTGACAGAAAAGTGAAAGTATAGCAAGTCAGTTGTAGAAAAAAACTAGTCTCCAGCAGCCGTACTCGAACATTTGACTGACGCCGTTCACAGTAGCTAACTTGGTCTTTGTTCACTGACGCCTGCCCACCCATCCGCTGGTGGGCTGCGTGACACGTTCAACCAGTAAATTTCGAATGCGTTCTGAGGTGATCGGGTGAATTGGTCAGAACCGTGAATAGAGTTTGTACTTTGCAGGTCGAGAGGCCCAAGAGACATCCGCAGCCATGGAAACGCAACGGCAAGAAAATCCTTTTCTCGTAAATGCCTGGAAATCCCGCAAAGGAAGTGAGGCGTTGATTCCAAATGCGCTGGCTTGTCTCGACCCTCACCTCAGCTCCACATGCGTTTCCAACTGCATTACTGGCATTCCATAAATATAACAAAAAGAATGCAGTACGTTTTCCCTCATCTTAAATTTCAGACAAAAATTCCAAGCACATATATACGTGTGTGTATATATGTGTGTGTGTATACACACACACACACNAGTACGTTTTCCCTCATCTTAAATTTCAGACAAAAATTCCAAGCACATATATACGTGTGTGTATATATGTGTGTGTATATATGTGTGTGTGTATACACACACACACACACACACACACACACACAAAAGCACACTTACACCGTATATTGCCTTTCTGTGATTCCTTCTACACTTTTCCCTCCACTCTCCCAACACAATAAATTGGACGCTGTGCTGCAGTGTTTTGTTTTCAGAACTTTGTTACAAATGTGACTACTTATG
Source organism: Arapaima gigas (assembly GCA_900497675.1). Lineage (NCBI taxonomy): Eukaryota > Metazoa > Chordata > Actinopteri > Osteoglossiformes > Osteoglossidae > Arapaima > Arapaima gigas. Next base: position 206,767 of record UFQX01000271.1, on the reverse strand, counting down.
GATCATGAATTTGAAAGCCCTTCAGTGTTTAGTCCCTCAGCCATTGATGCTCCAGTTTGGCGGAGTATAGTCACACCTGGACACCCACCCAGAGGGACTGAGGTCCCCTCACGTTGAAACGACTGTCTCATTTAAATGCAGCACCTGACGTGTGATCAGCATAATGCCTGCTGGCTGTTTCTAGATACTGTTTTCCAATTCCTATGATGGCATCCATCAGCAGAACTGGCTCCCACGTGAAAAATATGTAATGTAATATTAATTAAAACTCCAGAATTAGAGGTATTTTATACATGACAGTAACACCTACACATCTGATATTTTTGTGACAAAAAATATTTCTAGCTTGTCTTTGAATGTTATATTTTGCTTCGTTCATTACCGGAGACCGATTGACTGGCGCAGGGCTGCAGGGTCCAGAGAGCCAGGCCACAGCCGGCATAAAGACGCCTTTTCTATTTAGCGCTCACATTTTTATATTTCAAACATGGACTGAAGCCCTGCGCTGTTGACGGAGGAGGGATGTATCTTTTTAAAGTCTCTTGCTATTACTGTTTTATCTTATTTATATCATGTTGTTTTTGAGGATGCTATAAACGTATGTATTCCCAGACAGCTTTTGTTTAAAACTGTGTGGTCTTTGAGAAGTGCTTCACGGCGAGTGTCCTGCTGTCCTCTTTTGGATTAAAAACACGCTGCTTCTCACAGGCTCCTTTTCTGCACTGGATGTGGAACATGCTGTGTATTTCATCTGCCTTGTAAAGTAAACTGCTGTACAGGGGTCTCTGTCTCTGACACCTCGAACCACAGAGCCCCCTGCTGGTCCCCGTAAACACGGACATCAAATTGACTTGAATATTTGCATAACATCGCCAGTCGAGCAGCATTATATTAAACGTCTGCGTTTCCTTTCACCGCCAGGCAAGACTGCCGCCTTTCTTCATCGTCTCATTTATTTCAGCTGCAGAAGCAGGAACCCAGACGTGAGGCAGCCTCTTTTACACACCGATGCCAAACTATAAACCCCAAAGTGCACAGGAGGAATTTTATATGCAGCATAGTAATATTTCTGTATCATAATATTTCTTTGATTTTCAGTGGTTAATTACGATACATTTTCTCCGATTTCAGCTCCATTATTAGCTGTAATTTTACACCGTATCAGTTGCAGTCATAAGTAAAATATTTCTACCGACTCAATTCTTATCTTCTCCCAAATGTTAATTATTTTTCTATTTCAGTTCCAAACAGAATTATTTTCCAGTCCTCCATTTCGTACGACTGTTTCAGCATGCAAATTCATTTCACATTTCTTAAAAGCACCTCCATGACAGACAGGATGAAAAATTCATGTGATCATTCTTTGTGAAAGAAGGCAAGAATCCATCATCCTCCACACAGCAGATTAGCCACAGCGTGTAACGTAAATCAAAACGTCTGCTCAACGTGGAAACGCACGCGTCCGTGTGTCGTCTGGTCATCAGAGACCTTAGTCTGGGATCGCTCTGCCTCCCCTTCGACCTTTTAATCTGCCCCTCTGCTGTTTAGTCCATTACAGACAGTGAGGAGGAAATGAGGTCAGTGCTCCTCAGAGATGCATTTCACAGTTGTTATTTCAGCTGTTTCTTTATGGGAAAATACTGAAATTAGTGTATTGAGATTAAACAGACAGGCTTCAGATGAACTGCAGTTTGGTCGTTTGGGACGGCACTCTGGATGGGTGGTCGATGGGAGTCACAGCCTGGCGGCGACTCTCCTCAGCTGGTCTTGCAGCTCCATGCGGGCGATGGCGGACAGGTGCACCTCGTCCGGCCCGTCTGCGATGCGCAGGGTACGAACGTAAGCGTACCTGGAGGAGGGTCATATGATCAATACACAGCGCACCGGGGTCTAATATGGCCCTCTCATTCAGGTACAGTCTCACCCCATTAATTTCCAACGTGCTGCGGCTGCTGCCGACCCCTCCTCCCCCTCGCCATCTATGGACTGTGTGACCGCCTGCCCTGCGCAATTGTACCCCACCGGGCGCCGCTTTCCTCCAGCTGCCACCTCCACATTGTTGCTCATGTCTCATTCAGCCCCTGCGGTCGCTTGTCTGTAGTGTTAAGTCCACTTCTAAGTCTCTTACTTCTCACCATTTTGCAGTAAAATGTCAAATGAAAACTGTTTTGTCTGAGTGCGGAACTGAAGAGACGGATGTGTGTGCCGCAAAAACTGTTCAAAAACACAGCAAGAAATTCCACAATAGTTTAGTGAGCATTTCAGTCAGACCGTTGGCCGCAGTTTGGTGGGCAACATTCTTTAGACACAATAAGTGTACATACTGCTGGACAAGATGTGGATTATGTGGCTCCTGCCATACCGACACACTTCCGTTAAGTCACCGACCTCAGGAATTTATGTCAGACGGCTATGGGCAACATAAGGTAAGAATGCACTAACCGCTCTGCAGGGGGTGCCAAGCAACAGTAAAGCTGATGTGCTCCGATAGAGGAATAAATAGTGAACAAATATGAACTTGCTTACAATGACGACAAGCAAAAATGCACTGAATCACAAGCCCATCATGTTGAAAAGTCGATATTATTTTATAAGCCGTCGTGGCTTCTGGTTGTACGGGACCCTGTTATATGAGGGCTGAGTTCATTTACATACTTGTTTTGAAGTGTAAAATCCATGTAAACTGAATTAATGCGAACTGAGAGTGTTGGAAAAAAACACTCATCCCACTCCTGATATCCGGTTTTCACTTATCTGATCTGCTGTTATTGACGCCACTTTTTGTTCGTTGGTCTGGATTTCCATTCTTCCCGTCTGAGAATTGGTCCGGTGCAGTAAACCGAGTCGACGTTTCAGAATGACTCCACTTTTCTTTTGGGGTGTGAGGCAGATAAGTTTGTTTTAACACGACAGAAAAGGTCGTTCTTTCACGTAGGACACCATTCTGCTCATTATTTTTACATGTATTCACTGTGTGTCGCTAACCGTTCCTGCAAAAAACCTTCTCCCCCTTCTTCAAATATCCCTTAGTTTTTTTTCTGGAGAAGTTAATCGGACAGCATGTATACTCAACACCTTCCTTTTTATCACTGATGTACGGCCCCTTTGGCAGCCCGGCACCTGGAAGGGGCTGTAACAGTTCCTACTGTCGTCTTCATCTTCCTTAAGCCAGTCTGCACACCATCACGGTAAGATTACCTCATAAAATCATTATTTTTTTAAATTATAATGTTCCTGGAGCAACTCAGGGAAACCATCTGGCTCAACGGGGGTCCAAACCCTGACCCTTCAATTGCAAGGCAGCAGCTCTAATCACAATGCCACCTGCTGCCCTAGATATAAGCATAAATGACTCAGACTCTAGCAGCCAAAAAAGTTTTTTGTTTTCACCAGTGAAAGAAAATCTGCTCCCTCACTGCGGACCGTGTAACAAACAACCGTGTGAAGAAGGGAAACATTCTAGATTTCTGCACTTACATCTGTGCGAGGGGGAAATCGCCTGACAGACCGGCCGCCCCGTGGACCTGAATGGCACGGTCCACCACCTTGCAGGCCAGCCTCCCAGCAACCACCTTGATAATGGCGATCTGTAGAGAAGAACAACACCAGTCATCTCGGAGATCTGAACCTCTGAGATCACATCCTTATCTACTGCGTCACCTGCTGCACCATCTCCCTGTGTTTGCTGACCTCCTCCTTTCCTTCTCAGCCTGCACTGCAGATGAGCTGACTGACGTGCCCCTCTCCTTTGCACAGTTTTCAAACAGTGTGACTTAAGGACTCCCTTTTGTTCCAGGTGGCACACAGTTGTGACAGGACTGCGGTGCGAACCAGGTGTCGTACCTGCTTGCAGGCGGCTTTGCTGCCATGGACGTCGAGACAGTGGGCGGCCTGAAGAGTCAGCAGGCGCGTCTGCTCTATGGCAATGCGGCACTCGGCGATCCAGTGGGCGATTACCTCCTGGGGCCATCGGGGGTAACAGCATTGCAACAGAGGGGATAAAGTAGTCCAGTATAAAGGTACAGCAAGAGAGATTGTGTGTGTGTGTGTGTGTGTGTGTGTGAGAGAGAGAGAGCGAGAGAGAGAGAGAGAGAGAGAGAGAGAGAGAGAGAGAGAGTGTCAGTGAGTGAATGTGTGCTTAGAATAAATGCAAACGTCCAGTTTTATAATATACAACAAACATAAAGGTAGTAAGGTTGATGCAGCCCGGTGCATCTAACTTCACACCCACTATATCCTCCTGAGACACAGCTGTTCACCTCTGTCCACTTATGAACTGACCTGAATATTTACACTGTGTGTGAAGGTACCTTACAGAGGACACGCCATACTTTTAAATGTTTCCAGGATGGGGCTTGGACAACGTCACAGAAATCCTACAAACATTCAAAATCCTAAAATTTGCTTTAATGTTTATTAGTTTTACATCTTTCGTTTTATTAATTATCATTCAAAAATCGTTCTTTTTTCAGGCGCCCCACGACGCCCCCCTCTTCCTGCCACTAGAGGGCACCATGGTGCAGTGACGCCGCAAACTTCCTCAATCCTGGGGGGCTATACTCTCCAACAAGAGGAGCCAGTAAATCTCCGTGTGTCATATCTGTGAAGCAGCTCTTTCTTATCCCCCTTTGAAGATAGCAAGGAAGCTGACATCATAGCGAAATGGTGACAGAAAGACCCCCCGGTCAGAAACACATGTTGGCCATTATGCCGAGGGACGCAAATGCGTTTACTGGCGTACTTAAGATCTGAGCGATAAAGTTAAACACGCAAACAAGCTGCTTATGTGAGCGCTCAAACAATAGGTGGCCACAGTGCCGCCGCCTGGGCTGCGTTACACTCAAAGCGGATCCAGGCCCCAGAGGGAAACCGCCAAAGGTCTGAATGTGAACACATGCTCACGTTCCCACATGAAGCTGGATCCAGAATCCCCCCGACTTCCTGGCCATATTTTAGTGTGCATTTTGGTAGACCTGACGGCTACAACGTTGGACCGCAGAAAAAACATTTGTGGGTTTCAATGCTGAGATTTGTGGGAATGACTGTTGCTCAAGCACCGGGTGTTTGACTTGGCAGGACGGGGAAAGGCGAACCTGACAGCGACCGCACCGAGCGGCTCCCGTTCCCAAGACAATTAGGCCTTCGCACCCCTCGAACCGTCAACTGCCTACTCAGCTGACTACTTTTGGAAATCTAACAGCCAGTTGGGGCTTGGCTCCTGGCCGGGTAAGCGGGGCACCTCTCTGTAAACGAACAATAAAGTATTTGCACTTAATCTCTCATAATGATTCCTTTTATACTGTTTGGAACATTATTTAATATTGCAGTGGAGAAAGGAAGTCATTAAGAACAGCTAAAGGAAAAGGCTAAATGGTGAAGAGGGAACAGGACAAATGCCAGCGCAGTGTGAAGACCGGGAGGGGGGCTGGGGGGCTGCTGTGTTTCACACTGGTTTCCGCTGCCATTTAATCCACATCCACCGCAGCTGTGATGAGTTGCCGTGGTGATCTGAACAGGGAGGCTTTGGTGACCTGAGACTCCTGGATGAGAAGTTAATTCCAGGTACAGGTGGGTGTGGAAGGGTGTGGATGTAAGGATGGAACAAAGATGAGGTTGAAGAGGTGATCTGGAGGGTAACTTGTAGGTGGGGGGTTGGAGTGATTGGGTCCTGGGGCCTAGTCAAGGCCCAGAAGGAAATGGGGTCTAACAAAAGGTTAAACAGGACAGAGCCCTGGTCCTCAGGAAGAGTGTCTTGTGGGGGGGCTGTTTGCAGTTGTGTTACACACATGTTTGCGTGTGTTTTTGTGCATGCCAGGGCTCCAACTGATATACAAAGCCACACACATACCCACACACACCCACACACACCCTGAACTCACATGCTGGTACAGCTTCTTCCCGAAGGTGTGGCGCTCTGCTGCCCTTTGGCACAGCAGCTCCAGCGCTCTTTCAGACAAGCCCACTGTCCGCATGCAGTGATGCAGCCGGCCCGGGCCTAGCCGCCCCTGCGCGATCTCGAAACCCCGGCCCTCGCCTGTGGGAGCGAGCACAGGAGCAGAGTGTAGTAGGGCAACACAGACGCAGCGCTGTTGCCTCATCTGCACACCACCTGCTGACCCCCACGTCACCTGGTGACCAGTCACCACCTGTTGATGCCACACTATAACATTGCTGGTACAAATCCCATGCTGGACTCCAGCCTACATCTGATCCTTAGGAGCTGTGAGGTGTTACCTGCTGTGCCACTATGCTGCCATTTATTGCATTCAAAATCTCAGATGGATTTTCCCCCACAAAAATCATACTGCACATGACACTCAGTGTACAACATATGAACAATTATTTTTAAATACATTCTACACCTTATTTTTCAATAGCACAACTAGCAAAGTGAGTGCAGTTGTCTTAATGCTTTACTGTGTGGACCTGCTATGTGTTTGTCTTTACCTCAGACTACATCCGCTATTTTGGACCATTTTAATCTCTTCCCTAAATTCGGGGCCTTGGCTGTGTGCTGCGTTTCGGATGGGGATGAATCAGGCGAGAGACTATGTGTGTTTATCAGCTACAGAGAGTGAAAACTGGCAAATCTGCTGTTCAGCACAGCCGGGTGCTGCAGTCAGGCAACTTTCAGTCGTCCAGTAAAAATCAAACCGACCCAGCGAGGAAAATCCTGACATCCTGATGGCCACCCAGCACTGTCGCCAAGAAAATGTACAGCACAGGTGTCTAAAATACAGCAAAGTTATTTGATCTTGTCAACCGGTTTGGACCTTCTTAAAACACTGCTGTATCTTCACTCCAGGTAAATACTGCATCCTTTCCCCCTCATGCTGTATGTATTTCGTATTTCTCTCAATACTGTTTTCTGATTTTTTTGTGACCCACTTCTATTGTTTCGGTGTTAAGTGAAAAAGAAAAAAAATCTTAACCTGAATTAAACATATCAAGCTGTATAAACAGCCACAAAGACATCAGCAGCTCACCTAAAATAACATTGGAAAGTGGCACATGCACGTTGTTGAAGTGTATCTCAAAATGTCCACCGTGGATGGCATCTGCAAAAGGAAAGTCTCTGTTAACAAGACAACAGGCTGCCCTGCAGCGGCGAAAGTGCGCAGCTGACAGAGAGTGTGGTACCTGGTGTCAAATACACACCCAGGGATGACAAAAGCAGTTAAGCACCCCCTCCCAACCTTGTAAAAGGGGACATGTCTCACCGTCACCTCCGAACACGGTCAGTGGTCTGATCAGCTCCACGCCCGGGCTGTCCATGGGAACCAGGACCATGCTGTGCTCTCTGTGCCTTGGAGGCAGAAATGAAACGCTTCAGCAGACAAGAGAGGGAAAGAAAAAAGACTTGGAAAGACATAAGAAGAAAAAGAATAAGCGAGGAGCGAGTTTCCGCCAAGGTCGTTGCTGGCCATGGGGCACGGCGGCGCTGTCGGTTCTGAGAAGCGGCACGAGGGCACCTCACAGAAAGAGCTGAAAGCCCAGTTTAATAAGCCGTGTTTCTCGGGAGACGAGAGTGGGGAAGGTTCCTTCGCACGAAGGACCCGCTGGGCACAGAGATCAGGGCATCGGTGATGGCCGTAGACTCAACGGCTTCAGAAAGAAGATTCATTAAGTGACATATTGGGATCGTGTTCATTTGGTGAGTCATCAGCATTATTACAACAATCTGACTATCTGATTGTTAAGCAGCTACACCCATTTTCTCATCCAGGGCGGCAGGAGGTGTCGTGATCAAAGCTGTTGCCTTGAAATCAAAAGACCTGTGTTTGAATCCCACCTCCTCCTGTACCGCCCTTAATGAAGGTTCTTACCCTGAACTGGCGCAGCAGAAATTACCCAGCTGTTTAAATGTGTGAATCACAGCAAGGAACTCAGAACGCAAACGAATATCTAATAGTGGTGGTTGTTTTGGAGGAAACCATAAGACTATAAATAAAAAAGTAAATGTAAAAAATAAATAAATAAATAAAGATACAAGAAATAAAATAATCCACATAAATAAAATAAAAAAATGCCATCGGTCCAGCTGAACTGAGGATTCCTGCCCTCTTACAGGCGCCGCTGCCTGACTGCATGGGATCTGCCTCACGTCATGTTGCACAAAACAAAAAAAAAAAAAATAAACTAAATTTGAAAAAGCTTCATAGCCATTTAATTTTAAACTGTGAGACAATGAAAACCAGTGATGTTCTACGATGTATTTCCAGACCTCTGTGAGGATCTCAAGGCTTTTTCCACAGCCACATGGAAGAGTTTAAAGCTTTTATTGATACAAAATGTCTTTGCACATAGAGATTAGCCCGGGAGGGGACACACGACTCCGTCCCTCTGTCCGTCCAGGTGAGCCTCGGACGGTCCGGCGTACAGGAACAGTGGACTGAGTTCCTCTCGGAGACCCAAGGCCACAAACAGGAGAAGCTTTACTGACTGTAGACCCATGTAAAGTCGAGCGTGTGTGGGGACTGCTGGGCAGGTTGCCGGAATCCGTGGCTTATGCGAAGGATGTTTCCAGCGCTCGCTATAATTCTCTGCTTATTTCCATTTGGTTTCACTCAACACCACTCCAGACACGACAGCCAGCCCCCCAACACTCCCAGCGTGTAGCAACGCAGCAAAAAACACAACAGACTAAAGATCAAATTATCGTTAGCAGCAACGTTGCAAACTTTATAAACAGAGCTGACAGCAACTGATGTTAGATAAGAAAAAATTAACGTTAAAACGTCTCAAGCCACGGAAAATGGCCTAGAGAAAAACTCTGGGATGGTTCTACTTTCAGTCCCAGCTCGAGTGCTTCGCACAGACTGGAAAAAAGAGATTTACTGTTGCGAGTGAAATTAACCGTATCCTTCTTGTAGTGCTGAATAATTTATTATTTATGCATTTAGCTGATGCTTTTTTCTAAGGAGTTTTATAACGTGTCCTGTTTGTCCTTTTGCTGGACTCCGTTTCTTTCTGGGCTTGATGCCACTGGGCTTAGATCGGGCCCCAGTGCCCAATCATTCCAACCCTCTACCTACAAGTTACCCTCCAGATCACCTCTTCGGGCTCATTTTTGTTTCATCCTTACATCCACACCCCCCTGTACTTCCACCCGCACCTGAAACTAACCTCCCTCCCTCCCTAACCTCTGATTCCAGCAGAATCAGATATTTTTATTTATTTAGCTAAGTCGCGTTTACTAAATCAACAGTCAAGGGTATTACAGTGGGAGCAGGGATCCCAAATGAGGAGGTCCTGTGTTTAGGGTGACAGCTGTAGCTGCTAGTCCACCTGCTACCACTCAGGGGTGACACACATGAATTCACCTTTGTAAGTCCAAAGGGTGTCTGGTTTAGTACTGTAATGTTGCTACCGTGTGGGAGGAGCAAAGCGAGTCAGCGGGGGTTAGGGTTAAGGTTAGGGTGGGGAGAAGCCTGGCTCAGCCAAAGTTTAACCTGGCAAAACACAGTTCAATTCTGCGAGATATAGTTTGTAGATAAACAGCATAAAACACGTGCTGGTATAAGAGTTGCTGTCAGCTGCTGAGAAATGTCTGCCTCCATAAAGGGTGGAGATTCCCTGCAATTATTTATTCATCCACAGAGGCTGCGAGCCAAAGCAAGCTGAATTGAAGAACATAATTTTACCTGTTCATTTGCCTGATATTTTAATGAAGAAACTTGTTCCTTCTTAAAGCAACAAACCTCGTGGAATAGGAAACTGTTACTGTCTTTAGTATCATTTCTAAAAAAGCGACACCAGAATAAAAAACACGTGGAAGCAGAAGGATAAACACTTCGCCATCGGAGCTGAGGGCTTTACGTTGTCTATCTGTAAAGAACATGGCCTCTACGCTGATGCTTTGACTGCTCGCTCTTTCCAGTTGTCTGCGGTTTTGCAGGTGTGTCAAAGATACATCACTTGCTCTAAACAAAAATTCACATTATCACCAAAAGATCTCTGAAGGGAACAAGATGTGATGCCAGCACTGGAAAAGGTAAATAACCATCTGACTACTAAGCAGTGAGATGCTGCTGGGCACAACGGAATCCTGCGAATTGTCAACAGCCCAGTGCTGCTTCCCTTTGCATTTCTGGAGTCCAACCCCCAACCCACAGGAACAAATGGGATCGGGGGGGGGGGGGGGTTTCCCAGAGCTCAGAACGCAATGTAACTTGTCACTTGTTTGTACACTGACAAAAAGCAAACAACACGTGTGAAANTGGGGGGGGGGGGGGGTTTCCCAGAGCTCAGAACGCAATGTAACTTGTCACTTGTTTGTACACTGACAAAAAGCAAACAACACGTGTGAAAAAGGAATTTAACAGGCATGCTACACTTGTACACATCAGTCCACTGTTACAAAGACATTTAGAAGGCATCATGGCCTACAGCACCAAGGTTGTGGAAAGAAATAACAACACTGGCTAGATCCTGAAATCTCTCCTGGAAGTTCACTGAGTGGCAACTGTACCTGGGAACAGCTTCTTAATGGGATAAGGAGCCCCAGATGTGGACAAGCAACAAATAGCAAAAGATCAGTCAGTGAAAGGTCAGACTCTGAGAACCTGGAGAAAGTGATGGGAAGGGGTTTGCTATGGAGGTGCTGAAAGTTCTGTTTCCTTTTGCTTGGGTACTCCAGACTCGGTTGCTTTCTTATGTTTAGTTTAGGCGGACTTGGTGGCTCTCTTGTTATTATTGTACGGTCTGTTTGTTGTATGTGCTCATTAAGGGTTGAAAGAGTAAGAAGAACCACAAGTCCACCCACCACCCCTCCCTGCCTGGTCATTGTCTGAACCTGGCATGTCTGATGTGCCACATCTATGGAACTCTCAATGTGTCACTGTGGTTTTGTAGCACGCTCATGTTTCATAAATATTTAACCATTATTTACCTGATGTCTTTCGCTAAGGCATGTTACAACGTTGGATTTTTACATTAAGCTACTTTGAATCACATCATTGTGTCGGTTCACAGTAAGTATCTGTCTCAAGTGTACAACACCGAGGGTTAGGATTAAAACCTGGGTTCCTGAAGTACAAGGTAGGGTCTCTACACTACTATTCATATATACCGCTCATATTCCGAAACACAGCACGCATACGGTAAACAAACAGTCAAGATGAACTTGAGGGCCCACCTGTCCTCAGCGTCAGTTGACTTGTTCCTACACATCACAATGGCCACCTTGCAGTTAGGGTTGCCGGCACCTGGAAAACAAGCAGGAAGATGACAACAGCAATTTAAAAAAATCCCTGTTAAGCAACAACAAGCAAGCCGTTAAACATCTCAAGAGGCCCGGGGAGCAAACACCACACCCCGGTGACACACAGCTTTCCATAAAGATCTGTGCACTGACAGAGGAATTGGCTTCCGTCTTGTAAGGGGTGGATGTCGACTTGCCTGTGTTTGTCAGTCGCTCAGACGCGCACAACAGAAACGGTTGCACCACACAACGGAATGAGAGCACGCACAAATACTGTTTTTGTTTCTCTCTTTGCTCTTTATATGGCTTTCATAAAGTAATTTTGAAAACATAAAGCACACAAACAATATGGCTTTGAAAAAAAATACACAGCCTGTAAAACAGCATAAAACATGAGACAAAAAGTGACTTTCACATGAGTTTCTGAAATTTTACAGCATATCATTGATCAAACAGGCAGAGAATAAACTAGAATAATGCCAAAGGCAACACAAAATACTTTAATAAGCAGGTTTCTTTAATCAAATCTAACCACATACTAATGGCAATCAGAAAGAGTCAAATAATTTCACATGTCTTATATTCTGCCAATACAGTGATGGGATAATTTAAAAAACCCTCTATTCAAATATTGTACAGAATATCTGATATTCATAACTGTAAATAAAAATATATAGTCTGCACAAACTCATGTTCAATGCTGACTGTTGACAGATCCCATAAACATGTGCACTGTTCCTCATACGTTACTGATCAGCAACACCCAGGAACACAAGACAGGAGCTGTAAACAGCGAGGAAGTAAGTTGATTTAAGGTGGCTCCACACCCCTATTCTGCTCAAGTGCTGTTTACTGCTGTCAGGCAGCTTGGCAGGTAAACATGTTGCATTTGCTCTGCTATGGAAATGTTCACAAATCAATAATGACAGAAATTGCTATCAAAATAAATAAAACTAGAACATACACTTGTATGTCTGATATTGTGACCATTTATAACACAATGGATGTATGGATGTAAGAGCAAGAACACTCAAAGACTGAGGTTTAACTGGGCGCGATTAGATGGCCTCAGATGACACCAGCACTCACGAAATGAGCACCACAGGAACTTTAATGACCACATTGCACTTGAAGTTGAGAACAACAAACTTGGTTTTTTTGTCTCAAAAGACAGCAAGCACTGCAGCACAGCACCCCCCTTTCTGCAGTGAAGTGTTACTATATTATTTGATCCCAAGCAAAGACTGGACTCTCCATGCCCTCCATCCCCACTTACAGCAGCAGGTTGGTCACCCCTCCTATCCCTAACCAAGTCCAACTCTGGTGGTTTCAGTTGCTTGGCTGTAAAAGCCCACAAGGTGCCACGTGTGTTGGCAAAGACTGACCCAGCAGGTTCTGGCTGGTTCTGCCAGTGACAGAAAGACCACAGCAGTATTCATTCTAGCACTTAAGCCCAGTCTGAAGTAAAGATTCACTTCTCTGGTAAGACCTACAAATCGTGACCCCGCAGGAATGCACTGTTTGGAAGGATCTGAAGGAACCTGCATGAAAACAACCGAGGACCTTTACACCCACAGTCTGAGTGTCTGGAACTAAAGCATGCAGCTATCAGAAAAGCCCTCTGAGTCACATTCTTGTCCCTTGGTTTGTTTTTCTTTGTGTGACAGCAGGTTGTGTAGTGGTTTGAGCTGCTTTCTTGCACTTGAGGGACCCAGGCTTGAATCCCAGTCCTGCCGTAGTACGCTTGATGGTTAACAGTGATCATGTTGGAATCTAAAGGACTGCGGTTCAAACCAAATTCTGCTTCTGTTTTGGTACCCTTGATCAAGGTACTTACCCTGCAGTGATAAAGTAAAATTTTAGGTGTACAAATGATCATTTTAAGTCACTTTGGACAAAGCGGCCTACTAGATTATAAAATATACGTGTTTTGACTAAAATTGCCCTCGGTGAGGGAAAAAAATTACATTTTTCTTCCGGCAAAGTGGCTTAAAAGATCATGAATCATCTAGCCAGATACTGCACGTTTGCTCAAGAAGGAAAATGAAAGAAAAAAGCAACTTGGGTTTGTGAAGTTTTCAGATCTAACGTGAGAGGTCCATCCCTGATCACTTGACTTTGGTGACTGCGTATTGCTGAGGGGGATGGAGTAACAACGTGCCGGGGGCTGCAGGTGCAGCGCTATCGTCGCGCTGATCGTCGCCACGTGTTCACCTAAACAGACTCCTCCTGGCCCCTGTCTCATCTACTGCATTGAGCAGTTCAAAACCCACAGTTTCAGAGCTTCCCTATGAGCAACAACATTTATGCTCGTGTTTAAAAATCACTGAAACGGCACTTTTTATAAAAGCCACTCGCCTACACGCTGTTATTTAAACATGCTTTGCCTGATAGCTGACAGGCAGCACAAAATAAACATAGATCTCTGTCAGTCATGCTTGTCTTCCCAGAATGCACCTTTAAATAGGCGCATTCCAAGGAAACTAACGCATCCTTGTGAGCCGCACCCGGAACCCCGAAGTGTGTGCGGCGTGACCCGCGGCCGCCTCACCCCTCACAGCGAGGTGACTAATGCCAGTCGCTGCCCGATCGCTTAATTGATTGCAGAGCTTCTGGCGCCGTGCAGGGAAACATGTCCCAACACATCTGACAAAAAGAAAACTGAAAAGGTAGGGGAAAAAAATGGTTCGAGGAATTTGCACGAACGTTGCATTACATAACCATTTGGGAGGAACAGCCCCAATGCGCCAGGCGCCGTCATCGAAAGCTCAACAGAGCCAAAAATTTCAGACGATATGATAACCACGCTGTAGCTGCCAAATGCACATCAGTGGGGACTGTCTATGGATAAAGACAGATGAATTACTTAAAAATCAGCATGATTCCTACTCAGCTTACACCTATTTATTTATACAGCTGTTCACCGGAACTATCAATTCAGTGTAGTATTAAGGATACTAAAGCAAGATCAGGGATTCAAACCCAGGATGTTCTGACTGCAAAGCTTAGGCCCTCAAGTGCTACATGGTTTCTGCCGCATTTAAGTAGCATATTAACACTTTTTAGTGATACTGCCAGGGGCGGCCCATGGTGAGAACCAAACCTCAGGCTCCCACACCCGAGGGGGTGATCCTAAATACGTCTAACCCTAATACATCTAACCTACCAATCAAAGGCAGAAAATAATTTCATAATAATCATTTGTTATTATTTACCGGCTGATTTATCATCCTACTGACAACCTGATCATTCCCTGTTCTCCAGCAAGAGTGCTGCATTCCTCCACCTCTGGCAGTTTGGTGGTCCCACACACTGAGGCCTAAAATCAAAAACCCACAGATTCTCCCCTTTGGCCCCAGTGTGATAGAATGGGCTCCTTAACTCCCTCAAAGCTGCTGAATCCCTTTCAACATTCAGGAAGGTTCTCAAAATACATCTCTTTCAGACCCACTTCTCTATTCAACTCCTAAGCGATTCGTAAAACTCCATCGCATCATCTACCACGATCACCTCTGTATTTTCAAACAGTTCTTCTGGTCTGTGCACCGGCAAAACAGTGGTATCAGTTGGAGAATCACGTCTGTATAATAAACCTATTCCTCTTTTGTGAAATACCCTTTTGTTTATTCCAAGTTGTATGTCACTTTGGAGGAAAGCATATGATTTATTAATACAGTAAATGTATTTATTCATTTGCTTGTTCTCCTTGTCTACAGCAACATATAATGTTAGGTCTGTACACTACATACACTCGAGTAGAAGCAGGAATTTGAACTAAAACATGTCAATTTGTTGTAAATAAGAAATATTTTGCGTTGTGGTCAGGATGGGAAAACCACTGGAATTTTAACAGACGCCGAGTTCCTCCCTGCAGCAACACCAGGTGACATTCAGACAATCCACACAGGGGGTGTGTTAAAATGAAAGTTTGTGTAAAAAAGACACACTGCTTACAATAAGGTGGAACATGAAGATGGGGGGGGGGTTTCTTTTCATTACTGTTCACAGAGACACCCCGTGAGGAACAGTCTGGAAATCACCCTCTAATCTGGACAGGCTCACCCACACCCCACTGAACCAGTTATTCCAAACACACAGAGATGCTGTGGGATGTGAGCCCAGGGAGCAACTGTTTAAAGAAAAGAAAACACTATAACCTAAAAAGGTTATAATGACAATCCAACATGGCCTGGATGGAAACATGGGCTTTGATTCAGTACAAAAACATGGATGGATGCTTTATATGTCATTCTTTCATATTTTTTCACTTTTACCTATGATACTTTTTTACTATGATAGTTTAATGCTGTTAAAGAAGAACACAAACTTAACACTACAAACTGTATTGTTAAAAGATAAAGCTATATCATATGGATTTTGTGTACATGCTGCACACGTTACGTTTAAACTGCATAAAACGAAAGAAAAAATTTGCATCAAAACAATGCATCACTAAAGCAAAGAATTACATTTTTGCGAAGACACATCACCCTTTTGTAAGGTGATTACAAGGTTTGTGATTATGACAGGTTAAAGTACAAGCCAGGGGTGTCATAAAGAAATCGTTTGTATGAAATATCACACAAGACAGAGAACTTGCTAGATCAG
Organism: Arapaima gigas; assembly: GCA_900497675.1. Classification (NCBI taxonomy): domain Eukaryota; kingdom Metazoa; phylum Chordata; class Actinopteri; order Osteoglossiformes; family Osteoglossidae; genus Arapaima; species Arapaima gigas. The sequence continues at coordinate 190,956 of UFQX01000271.1, read as the reverse complement.
TGAAGACGTTTTTACATTTTGCATGATAAGTCAGTGTACTTTGTGTTCGTTTTACAGTTTTCTGCCTAGCACCAAAGCCGTCGCTAGGAAAATCTGGACCATATCACGTCTCCGACCGGCTGGCTCCAGCACTGTGCATGTGAGAAGTTCCCCTTCTCAGCAATCTCACCAGAAATCTACCCTGTATCCAGGTGGCTGCACCTCTGCCCTGCTGTGTCTGCGGGTGACTACAGAGTCTAAAGCCCCCCCCCCCCGCCTCCATCCGTTGCCCGCACACGCCTCCCTGGGCCTGCGTGAGGTTATCCCACACTCCTGGGAGGGAGGGGAGGTGTATCCCAGGGACGCGGCCAGAGAGCCAGAGCTGTCAGCGAAGGGAGCCAGAGCGCTCTCAGAGATAGTGCCTTCACACCTCGATATACTCCTGTTTACCCTGCACACTTCCTGCACCTCACCGGAGCACAGAGAAAGGTAAATCCTGCCTTATTATCAAGACTCATATGGGGCTTCTCTTAGACGTAAAATATATTCGTGTATATTCTGAGATGCATGAATTTTATTTGTGAGTCTCAGCCTTATGTATTTTGACTATGTCTTTATGGGACTCATTAAATTGTTATTAGTGTTATTGTTTCAACTATTTAAGCGCAGAACCACAGCACCGCCAAACTATGCTCTCCCTAGGAACACGTAAATAAATCGTGCTGGTTGAAGGTGTGCTGCTGACTAACACACAGCCGCAGGTCTATGCAAAAGCGACGGGCAAACATGACCGTATAAAACTGCAGCCTCGATTAGTCATGTTAGAGTTTTACTCTGTTTAGAGGTGTCAATGGAAATTGCCCTCTGTCCCAATACAAAAAGCAACCTGCTTTGATCTAAGACTCCAAGGAAGAAAAATAAAAAAAGATTTATTCATTTCAACATCCTGATGATGAAATGTGCCTAAATGCCGGGCTGAGTCACTGGGTGTAATTTCATTGAAATGGTAGCCAGACTGTTTCTTTGTCTTCTCCTTTTCTTATTAAAGGGAGGCAACAGCTGAACTTTGTTGCCATTATGTCACCATAAGAGGACAATATCGTTAAAATTTCAGTTTAGATAAGCGTTTTCTCCAAAATTCATAACAACGGTTACAGGTTTTCAAAAATCTGTCTTAAAGTATCTACATGAACAAAATATGTACATGGTGCACACATATAGTAATAAATAATGGCAACAAATCATCATAACCTGAACTATAAAATGCAAACAGTACAGTCCCATTTATCCATATTTCAGTTAGACAGCCTTCAGTGTTACCCAGCCACAAGTGTTTTCTTTTTAATTTTTTTTTGTAATAACTCTAATTTAATTTTTTTGCCTAAGGGTATATTTTAAAAATGATGGGACAGTGATTAATAAAGCACAGTGAATCTAATGATTATCACATAGGATTCAAAATGAATAAATGAAGGTTTTATAGTATTTTATTTCATTATTCAGCCTACGCAACAACCTATTTCCAAACACAAGCTCATATTACACAGCGTTCTGTATTATTAGGACTTTTCTGTACAACTAATAACCGAGATTATATTGCAGTTACTGGTAAAATCATTTCTTCTACGATGATTATACATGCTGTGATTTTGTACTTAGCAAATATATTCATTCGATTTATTTAAATTGTTTTCTAAACAATGATACTATATACAGAGGTCAAAGCATTACACTATATGCAAGTCTTATGCTGGAACACAAGAACATCTTTAAATATATACGCACATTTCCAAAATCATGCTTATACATTGTGACGCAGTACAAATTCATTTATATTTATAAGGCCATATTTATATATATGTCACGATATATGCACAACTTTGACACTTTCTGCAGACAAAACTGTGCAAAAACAGTTTTGTTTAAGGACTTGAAGGACTTAGAATCGCAACTCAGTTTCACCCATGGATTTTCATGCGGAATGCTAAATGCTGGAGTCATACAGCAATAGCTCACATAACTTCACCACGTCAACCCGAGGCTTCTGGGTCAGCTGCCAGCGAGATTCCGCTCTCCCTTGCAAAACATATCTGGGCAGCATCCCAGATTCCACTGTGGATCCATTTACTGATAGAGGGAGGACACTGAGGGGCGCAGATACCTCACTGCAAGCCAAGGTCAGCAAGTAGACCACAAACAACTCAGCTGCTCCTTGGCCTAAATCACACTTTCCTTGCCCTGACGGAGGCCAAAGCTGTTAGTTCTGGATGAAGGAAATGAGTGATACCAGCTGCAACCTTTTTCCCTCCACGTGAAAAAGACAACAGGACTCAGCTTATGCCCGTCCAGAATCAATAGCAATTAAAAATACAACCTGATCATATGAGATTTCTGTAATTAAAAAAAGAAAATAACAAAAGATGGCTTGCGGGAAACACGGAGAGGAAAAGCCAGTTTCCTCAAATACAACATCCTGTAATTCACAAGGGGAAGAGAAGGTGGATCCAATTTTCCTACAGCACTCGCTGTCCCTACGCATTACCTACATCTGGATCCCTGCATGCCGAGCAGCGGGGAGTTAACCCTCTCCCAATGGGCGCTGAAACACCCACAATTCAGTCTGTTTGCCACATAGTTTTAACTCAGTAAAGCTCCTGATGGCAGCAGGGCTTTCTCTGCAACATTGGGTGTTATAGACTGATTTTTTTTCAGCGTTTTTCTCAATTTAAACTGGAGTTCTAAGTTTCAGTTTTATGATAACAACATTTATTTTGCATTGTTGACAACTGCTTTTCCAATGCAGGATCATGATGGTCCAGAGTCTTTTCTGGAAGCATAAGATGTAAGGCATGGTACATCCTGGACGACAAACACACACACACACACACACACACACAGTGAGTAATTCTGAGTCACCAATTCAGATGAAACACATGGCTTTGGCAGGACAAATGTAACATAATACATTGCTTTGGAAAAGGGATCAGATTAATTATTAAAGTAAAAGTATTATTTATTTAAGTATGAGGAAACCACAGGGAGAACATGGAAATTCCACACACACTGAATTGGATTCAAACTTACTTTGGAACACAGAGCCCTGAGCAGTGAGACATCAGTGCTACTAAATCATGGTACTGTGGAACAATGAAATTTAAACTTATTTAATTCAAAATTTGTGATTTCATCCATTTTGTTCTGGACTAATAAAACAGTAACAGGAATAAAACTTAGAAGATCCAGAAGTCAAGGAATAAATGTATTAAGGTACAAACCATTGCACTGTAAATAAATAAATAATAAAAATTAATTTTTTTTGTAATTTATTTTGCATCTCTGTGCATTTCTAGGTAAACTGACCTACTCCAGGGACAAATACATTTGGAAATAAAAAGGGGAAAAACACGAATATGACCTTTGTCAAAATATGAAAGTGGTCATTAAAAAAAATCTTATCTGACAATAAAACAGTCAAGTTAAAGTTTATGAGGTGGACGATCAGCAGCATTTATAAATACCTATAGACGTCTTTGGTTAGATCCTAACCTGACATAAAGGTGGTTAAGGATCTTTGTCTTGTGAACTAAAGGTTACTCAAATCCCTCCTCCCGCAGTAAGTACCCTTCATCAATGTATTCACCCTGAACTCATAACACTAAAAATTACCCAGCAGTATAAATAGGAAAATGATTGTAACTTAGTGCACAGATCTAACACTAAAAGTCTGTCATGAGAAAAGTATCTGGCTCCATCATGGAATAAATCATTCCATGGCACTCCAATCCAGAGTGTGGCTCTCCAATGTTTACATGTTTCTGTCAATTTGGCAGTTAAAATAATATTCCTTAACAAACTTATTCCTTTTCATTTTAAGTTCCTGCCATCCTCATCACCATCACCTACGGTGCTCAATCACTGAGCTCTTCTTTACACGACAGACCCGCAAATGGCTGACGGAGAAGATGAGGATTTTAGCTACACCCACCACGAAAACTACAGCTCCTATGACTTCTATGAAGACTATCCAACGGTGTGCGACAAAGAGGATGTCCGCTCCTTCGCCAGAATCTTCCTGCCTGCCATCTATGCCCTGGCACTGGTGGTGGGTTTGGCTGGAAACTCCCTGGTGGTGGCTGTCTACGTGCATTACAAGAAGCTGAGGACCATGACGGATGTGCACATCCTCAACCTGGCAGTGGCCGACCTCCTGCTCCTGTTCACACTGCCCTTCTGGGCTGCAAATGCTGTGCATGGCTGGGAGTTGGGTTTGGCCATGTGCAAGCTCACCTCAGCCATGTACGCCATCAACTTCAGCTGTGGAATGCTCTTCTTAGCTTGCATCAGCATTGACCGCTACCTAGCTGTCTTGGGTCCTGGGAGGGGCCACAAGCTGCGGTGTTGGCAGCGTGTTGCAGTCTGCCTGTTTGTCTGGGCCACCGCCCTTGTGTTGGGTGCTCCTGACATGATTTTTGCCACAGTGAAACAGATCACCGCTGACAGGAAGGCCTGCATAGCTGTCTACTCCAATGGCATGGCTACCCCAACCAAGGCCACGTTGGAGATCTTGGATGTGGTGCTAAGTTTCCTCCTACCCTTCTTGGTCATGATTTTCTGCTATATTCAGCTGGCTCGAACCCTCAACCGCATTCCAGAAGCCAGGCGGGGGAAGAAGAAGCAGGCCTTCCGAGTGCTGGTGGCTGTGGTGGGTGTCTTTGTCATCACCCAGCTGCCCTACAATATCATCAAGTTCTGCCGTGCCATGGATATCATCTACACTTTGGTCACCCACTGCGAGCTCAGCAAAGGCCTGGACCGGGCCATGCAGGTAACAGAGAGCCTTGCGCTAAGCCACAGCTGCCTCAACCCTGTGCTCTACGCTTTCCTTGGCTCGTCCTTCCGACAGCATCTTCTCAAACTCCTCAAGGCCTTCGGGCAGCGGCGGAGGGGACAGCGTCACCAAGAACGACAGGGGGAGGTGGAGATCTCACTGAACTCGCACACCCCCTCTGATGACACCAGTCACTTCACCATATAAACTAGAGACTTTCAGGCTGGGAAGAAGTCCAGAGTGATGGCAAGCAACTTGGAGAACATGCTATACAGTGAAGAACCCAGTGTGTGTACGAGTCAATCAACACAAGCATCCACCTTTGGCGTGAGACTTCAAATGTTGATGATGACCTCTTCACCCCCACTTATTACCTATACCTTGTATTATTTACATCTTGTATAGTTTTATATATTCGTAAAACTGAAAATTGATATTTGAGCTTTGTATGTGAGCGATCTCTAATAAAATAAATCATTCTTTGCTACATTGCACACATTAAACAAAATAAAACACACTGATGTAGTTTGCTGAAGAAGAACCAGCAGACAGAGGGAACTATCATGGATTCTTCGATGTCTCTGTGTTATTTCTGCATCCCTCTCGGTGATTGCTGGATTGAAGTTCTTTTCTGCTACAACATGTTTCTAATCCCCACAAAGGCAGAAATCAAAGAGAAATATAAGATGCATTTGGCTGCGCAGTGTGGCTTCTTGGAGGGGGCGGTAATTGGGGCCACGCATGCTGCCCAGAAAAACGATGGAGGAAAGTTGATAAACAGAGACAAAAGACCTTCATAGCGCATTTGGTGGCTCAATCTCAAAAGAAACGTGCTGCTTATGGAAGGTCCAACAATCAAGGCCATGGGAGAAGCAAAGAAGGGACACACACTCAGAGCCGCAAAGGACAAATCACTCAGAATGCTAGTTTGAGTCCATTTGCTATAAATGGCTTTGTTTTCACTAGGCAATTGCTTAACATTTTTGATGGGAAAATGAATTGCCATGTCCGCCTTGCTCTTCTTTAGAAATTCGAAGAGGCCTGAAGCTCGATTGGTACTATAGAGCTGCTTTGCCAAACTCTGGTCCTCAGAATCCCAAGTTGGGGTGAGGGTGGTTGGTTTACTGTCCCAACAATTGACATTAATAAATTTAACAGATCCTTTTCTCAAAAGTGATGCACAACCGAGAAAGAAAGATGCATTTCACCAACAGATGGAAAGATGCCGATTCAGACATGTGATTCTCAAAGTCCTCTTTGTCAGCACTCATTACACCAGGTCCTGGAGGTATTACGGTACAGATACATTGACTTGAGGCCATAACCAGAGAGTTGAACTGGCAACAACCAGAAGCCAAAGGAGAAAGATGAGGAGGGGAGGTACACAGGAATGCTTTGACAAGTCAAGCACAAACCAGTGCAACAGCATTCTGGATCATCTTGAAAGGACTGACGGTGGAAGTCAGAAGACCAGACAGAAGGGAGTTGCAGTAGTCCAGATGGGATATTCCTATGGTCTGAACGAGAAGCTGCACAGGATGTATTTTGAGATAAGGGCATATTTTTTTCTTGACCGGGTTAAGTTATTGATGTGTTGGGAGAAACAGAGACTTGAGTTTATTGTCACTGCCAGACTCTTAACAATTGACACAAATGAAGTAAGTGAAGTCAAATTAGATTGACATTTCCCAACAAGCATTTAAGAAGCTGAGATGTGGTGAAACCCAGCATAGTTCACAAGCTCTGGGCTTCACACTGCAGCCAGGAGTATTGTGGGTAACACAGAGTACCTTCAAAATGTAGACTGTAGACTCAAAATTCAACAGTTTTATAGATGGTGATGCGTGACTTCAGTGAAGCTTTCCTTGGCTTGTACACCAAATTAGAAAATGAGTTCACTAAAAAAAATCAGATCAGGTAGGTTCAACTGCATCTGTTTGCAACATAAAACTGAATCAGCAGGGAAAGCATATTTCTGTTGTTTCCACAGCTACATGCAATGGTTGGAGGGCATGAGCCTGGAATTAAAAAGGATTGAATATGAAAGTGTTTCCCACATTCCAGCATTGTTTCATCTCTATCACAGATCATACCCAGTGATGTTTGGTTAAAGTAAGTAGAGCACAATTCAGCTGCATTTGGGTCAAAAGAAGATCTTTAAATTTTCAGGTGAAAGTGGTGATCCAGCAAGTTCTGAACAATCTATGGGAAGACTTTCTCTCCAGAATGCAGATTCATCCCTTGCATTATTTCTTAATTGATAAACAGAAAATTTCTCCCAGTTCGCCAAACCAGTGGAACTTCTTCCAACACACCAAGCTGTTTTTTTTCCCTTCCAACTGCAGTACAGGATCCACGCACCGCCCTGCATTCGTGCTTTTAAAGACACAGAAGGTAAGAAATAAAGACCGTGTGTTTTAACACAGATAATCAATGAAGACATGTATAAATCTTGCCAAACAGATAAGTTACATTTGGAAAAGATTGAACATTTTCATTAGCAATTTGCCTGGAAAGTAGTCTCACCCAATGTGATTTACACCTACCACATATTTTTGAATACCGAATATTTACTGAAACAAAAGTTTACATGGAAAAGCAAAACCTGGATTTTCACTATATCTCATCTTGCACCATGGGCTAAACGATGAATAAGCAGCTTTACTTGTCTAAATCAATCAATTTTTAGGCAGATATGGACTGTTTGTGTAACATACAGGAAAGCAGATTTAACCATTGCTTTCTTAAAAGGGTGGAGCTAAATGCACCTAATATATCCACCAATAATACACCTCCAGTCCAAACTACCTATGTGTTTACTGCTGTCTGACTTCCAGGGAAGGGAAGTGACACAGAACACTGACATACTAAACCAACAGTTAAAATGAAAAGCAATGGTTCTGATTGCAAAACACTGCATCCATCTCAAGCCTGAGATAAACAGAAGGTGCAGTGAGGATCTGGTGGCAGGTTGTATGTGGTTTGCCCAATCCAGTACTTACCACAGCTAAAGCTTTGGAGGAACTAGCTTTTTAACAATAAATGACGGTTATGCCAGTGTAAATAGCTGTTATCCCTGAAAGAGAGTTACAATTGCTAAAGGAGTGAGAAACGTGGGGATTAAGCAGCATCTGTGTGCTGTGTATGCTGTATGTGAATTTAATGACATGCATAGATGATTTGAAGATAAACCAGATTTAGACCGATTCATGTGCATTAAAAGAGTAAAGAAAAATACTATAAAATATCTCATGACGATTACTGATAGTCTCGCTGACATACTGGTTTAATGTTCCCTCGAGGATGTTACCTTTCAGATTACAGCCAAAGAAATGATCTACTGTGGATGTTTCGACAGAACCACAGTTGACTCTACAAAATAGCACTGATGCCTTATGTGTGTGACATCACCAAGCAGTGAGGTTAAATGGTGCATTGTTGTGGGAAATAACTATATGTAATGCTGTCTGCAGTGTACTTCAAAGCACTTATAGACGTCATTGAGGGATCAAAGTTTCAGTCAAAGCTGCTTTAGTGCATGACCCATCCATCAGCTAGAGAACGGGATCACTCTCCCAAGAATATGAACACATTACTAATATTATAACTACTATTTAGTAATATAGCTGGTGGCTTCATTTTAAGCAATTTGTATTGCTGAGAAATTTTGACTGTATCAGTCCAGGGTAAGCATCCCCATCAGGAGTACGATAACAAGAGTGGAAGCTTTATTTGAAACCTTGGCAACCTTCAGGGTTAAGTTAACATCCACAATGATTAGTTCCCCATTTATTTCCCCTGTCATGATTAAAATAAATGCTCTGATGTGCCTTCAGACCATGTTCACTCTTCACCATCAGTGAAGGGCCAGGAATGAGGAAACTATCTGCTACTGAGTCAGGAACCTTTACAGTAAACCCTAAATTGATGAGATGACCATCTGAATCTTGAGCAAAAACTTTTTTGCTGACTTTTAGTTGTCCTGTTGTCCCACTTGTAAAATACATATCCCTTAGATTTGAACTTAATCCGGAAGACCACAGACAAGAGTCAGACAGTCCGAGACGCCTTTGAGAAAAAACGTGTTCACAGAGGGAGTATTCAGAAGCGCCGTGCTGCAGAAATACCATCCGGCAGGCCGGATGCAGAGCGAACTCCCGGCAGAGACAGTAGGCATATATCCCACAGACTCCCACATCTAAGAATGTTTATTTCTGGACAGCCCTAAACCACAGTATCTAACAGTAACAGCATCTGGAAAGTTCTCCTGGAGGCTATGAGTGAAAAAACCTTGAACAGTGACATATGTGTGGCTTGGACATGCACGCAAGGACTTACATAGTGATGTTATTTTATAAAGTGGTGAAAAAAGTCCAGAAAGCTTCTGTAAAGCAACACATAACGGACTGCTATTTAAGTAACTTATTTCTAAATACGACCTATTCCTGCAGTTATTTTGTCAGCATTTCCTCACTGTAGATAATATGAATGCGCATCTTCCCATGAAGATCTATGACAAAACACCTTTGAGAAATCAGTAGGTGTGGATCAAGAACAATGCCCTCTAGAGAAGAGTTACTGGGACACTATTGAATTTACAAAAAGTCTGACATGAAATGAAAAATGTAGGTGGTCAGAAGGTTAGTAGCTTAGAGTTTAAAAACTAAAGCTTAGACAAGGAATTAAATAAGTGAGCCACTGCAATCAATAACTTCGAGGTTTACTGTAAACCCACATTCTTGAGGAGAAATATAGTTTTTGTTTGAGCTTTAACAGTGAGATAAATTTATTGAAAATATTTGGCCCAAAATTCTGATTTATGATATTGACACTTACAAGAAATGTCTAAGGATTAGTTTACAGAATGACTCACTGAATGCACACATTCTTTACCTGACTACATATTCAGTCGGGTGGATTCTAAATCAGGTCTTTGTATATGCTGTGGGACTTGAAAGTGTGTCTTCAACGAACCATACACATTTTTTTTTTTACAGTTTTAGTATTTCTTGTCACAAAAACAGTATTTTTCCACTTACTGTGGAATTTACTTGGACTCCCAAAGAAGAAAACAAGAAGAAGCTAAAATAATTCAGGAGCTGGTTTGAATCCCGACCCACTAAAGAAATTCAACTGATGAGTTTATACATGTTGAATGACAATGACCTCCTAAACATCACAATATCTGCATATTAATAACACCAGGTGTTATACAATGAGCAAGTAGGTATAAAAAGCAAATATAAGGTAGAGAAGAACATGGAGGAGATGGTAGATGAAAAGGTGCATTAAAGAAAATAGAGGAGACAGCAGACATGAAAGTGTGGGTGAGAAATCAGAGGAAAAGATATGTCAGAAGCTGGAGATCAAGGAGGACAAGGAAATAGCTGAGATGGCCTATATGACCTTAACTCACCACTGCTCCACCACTTCTTCCCATTGATGATGTAATGGTTGCCATCCTTCCACAGAGAGCACTTCATATTGGTGGCATCACTAGAGGCCACGTCAGGCTCTGAAGGATCAGAGAGGGATTAAGACCAACAAAGACAGGTAAATGACAGTTGGGTTCAGTCTCTCACAAACACAGTGTTTCTTAAACCACCACTAGAGAGTTACTGTTTAGCATGAAATGAAAAATGCTTGACTACTATTCATCCACAGGAAACTGTCATCAACCAGAGATGCTCCCATTAAGTCAGGAGGACATCTCTGCTATACAGTCAGAAAGTACAACAGCAGCAAAAGACAGTACAGAGCTGCAACTATTGACAAACGTCAAAACCGAAGAAACTGTTGGCAAAGCAGCTCCTAGCAAGGACATGTCAAAGAATTCATAAAAGAGCTGCAAATCAAAGTGGAACCCTGACTAGGCTGGCAAACTAGGGTAAGACCTAAGACCTTGGTTAGACTGGACCCCATGTAGTGACAGCTTGAGCTATAAATATGGTCTTGAAAGATTACTCATTAATATTGTGTGTTACATAATATTGACATTACATCTTCCACATCCTTTTTGTTGACTTTGACAAAAGAAAATTTCTACTTTTTTCATCCATGCATGGTTAATAGCTGCTTGTCCAGCCTAGGACTGCAGTGGTCTAGAGTCTATCTTGGATAGATAGGGTGCAAGACAGGGTGCACCCTGAACTGGACACCAGTCCATCACCGAGCAATCACAAACACTCACATGTACACACAATGTGGGAAATTTCGTGTTACCAATTGACCTGAGATACACAGGTTTGTACTGTGACAGTAAACCTGATCAACCAGATTTGCATCCACACTTTTACATTTAGAAATTGTTGAAAGCACTGTCTTGTGTTACTGAGATTTCAAATGAAAAAAAACAGGATGTCCTTCCCAGAAAACACTACAGCAACCTCTATCATCCCAAAGGAGCCCCTGGCTGTTTTTAGAAAAACTTGCCCTAAATCCAAAAAAGTGCCCATTCAAAGCGTTCCCATTTTGAAGATGCACGCAGCTGCACAAACAAGCTGGAAGCATGCCCCTGAAGTGTTTGGGAGTCACAGCGGATGGAAGTGTCCACTAAACAAATAATTAGTTGACCGTATGGTTCCCTGGAGATCACTACCTGCTGGGTCAACTACAACTGAAGTGGTGCAATTCTCAGTTCACTGCGGGTTCCTCAGACGTGTCTCTGGAGGCAGACTTCTTCTTGCAGGGCTCAACATCTGGTCACAGCATGTCAAGAAAGAAACTATTCTGTTTAAACTCAGTTTTTTTGGGCCCAGGAGAAATATTCAGGCTCATTCCAGGATTTTTTCTCTGTTGAGTGAACAGTGTTCGAATGGAAGTGCACACTATAACTTGTAACAACGGAGCTTCTCACTGGTACACAGTGCAGTTGGGAAACAATCTACAGTTGACTAAAAAGAGCTTTCCCTCTGTTTCTCATCACTTCATGACTGCCTCGGTCCTGTCAAATTATTACAAGCAAGTGTGGAAATACTCTGCAAACCTGCCAGTGTTTCTTTTACACAGTTTTTTTTCTAGTTTTCCCTGTTTGAGACAGCAACCAGGTGGAGCATCTATAGTATGAAGGATGAAGGTTTATATGGATGAATGTTACACATCCCTGCATGGTTGCTTGGATATAGCCTTGAATCTGGGTCAGTCTTCGGAGTTTCCATATTCTCCCCTTGCTGGCATGAGTTCCCTCAAGGTGCTTCAAGTTCTTCAAGGTTCTTTAGGCATGTATTTTAGGTGGAGACTCTAAACTGCATTTAGCGTGTGACTGAGTGAAACAGTGGGTGAGACTGCTCTGTGTGGGACTGGCATCCTGGACAAGTGGTATTGATAATGGATAGATGAATTTATTTATTACCATTGTTATTACTAGAGTAGAGGGTTTCCTTTGGGAGCTCCGGTAATGCCAAATAACACAGCTGACCAATGTATAAGCAACTTGGTAAAAGGAATATTTACATTTATTCATTTTGCTGATGTTTTTTCCTCCTAAGTGACTTAGAAAATGAAGCTACTTACACGGATTTTCCCGTTTACTATATAAAAAAGGTACATTTTAGCAATCAATTACCTTGATTAAGGGCACTACAGCAGAAGGTGGAATAGATTCTGGGTCCTTCACATTCAAGGACAACATTTTTGACTACTATGCTACCTGTTGACCCACCTGCAGGGTCTCTCCTAGGATACGACCCTGTGACCCACTTGTGCACCCGGTCCTTCAGCCCCCTCACCTGTCATACAGAAGCAGGAGCGGATCTCTCCTTGAAGCAGGGGCTCCAACCATTGCCTCTTCTGCTCCTCACTGCCAAACATGTGGAGCACTTCCATGTTTCCTGTGTCTGTGGAACAAGGCAGACTCTAACACACGCTCTTCCACCATCTGCACTAGCTTGAGGGAACCATTGTGGACTTTTTTTATCCTTATTAATGCTCTTATTGTTAAATCAGCCCAGCTGGAAGTGGGAGCTTCGTTCTATCTACTATTCAGACAAAACAAGTTAAGAAAAAAAGGATCACTGTTAGCACATCTAATCGCCAAGCTTCCCCGTGGCTTGTGAGACAGGAAGATCAGGTTATCATACATAAGCAGAAACTTGATCAAATTAAAACATCACAATTTTTCCTTTGCTTTGACTTAAAAATATAACATTTCTTCATAAGGAAGAAATTTCACCAGGTTCGGCAACCACAAAATTTAAAGCATTAGGAAAGTAACTATTTCAGCAGGGCATTAAATATCCAGGATGGTAACAGCAGCTTAAAAACTGAATACCACATACAGCAGGTGGAATAGCAGGTAATAATAAAAATGTAAGTAATAATATAAGGAAATAAAAGTGTCAGCTGGCAGGAGAGAGCAGTCATTCCTCACACTGGGTATCAAGTTTTTAAGACCACATTTAAAAATGAGAGATCCAAGTAGAGCAGGGCATCAGCCTATGACCTGGAGCCTGACAGTTGAAGATCTCTGGAGCAAAGAAGCAGCGGCCCGTCTCCTCGGCAATGTGGGCATAGTCCAACTGGGTGAGGCCGCTTACCGCGGGCAGGAAGAGGTTCCACAGTCCGGCAACCCGGGCCTTTGCCTGATAAAATAGTGGTCACATAGACGGAGTCTTAATCCCATAACCAGCCTGAAGATCCTCTGCCTGAAGATTCTATCATCCTATAAACTGGGTCGGAATTAGCCACCCCTCCAGCGCTGCATTTCTGTTAAGTTCAAATCCCTGCAGTGAAGTACCACTCCAAGACACAGTGACAGTGAAAAGTTTGAGTACATTTGCTTGAAATTACATATTTTTAACATATTAACATTATATACATGTGGACTCAAATGCACTAGATTTTTATTTTAATAGAAAATACGCATTTCTGATATAGTTATACAGTATAAAGCGTTCAAAATTAATGTGGGTCCAAGCAGGTGTACTGACATTTTCAGCAGGTATTGTACTTAACATGTATTGCAAATTAAATCATGAACATTGCTTCATGACAGTCTCTGTTCAGTACCTGCTAAGTTCTTCATGAATTATAGTTTTTTATAATATAATTTAATCGAGTTATACATTAAATTATTTGCTTAATAAAGCACCTCTCATGTTCGAAGATTTCTCTCATGTACAGTTTGTCATTTACGAAAATGGATAAATTTAAGTACATTTCTCCAGAGCAGAACAGCACTTTTACAGCAAAACCTTCTTAAATTTTCACTTGTTTGGAATGAAACAATGACGTGCCTTATCACACACGCAACAGGGAACAGCTGTTTCACTGAACTCATAAACAAATGACTGTATCACTGTGCAATTCAAAGGCAGCTATTGCAGAGAACAGGACAACACAGACCAGCCACCTGCTACAAGCTCCTCATACTTCTAAAGTTGGCGTATAAGGATATAGCCTGATTTTACAGCTTTCATGAAAAAAACAGCAATGTTAGAATATGTTTCCTGTCACTGGATTTGTTACCTAAAATGCACAAAAATGTTTTGGGGACAAAAAACAATGAGGCTTATTGAAAATACTTGAAGACGCCTGAACTTAAATCACCTTCAGATTGCTACTTTGAGTGTTTAGGGGACAAAAAACATTAAGGCTTACAGAAAATACTTATTGAACATACATAACTGAAATGCTTACTGGAAATAACATAGAAGATGCCCCAACTTAAACTGTTACCATCAAGCTGAGCTTCTTTGGGGGCCATACTTCTCAAAATGTTCAAACATCTTTGATGTTGGATTAAAGTTTGGCCACATATGGACAGTGCTCATTCTCAATGCTCTTAATGTGCTAACTACCACAGAGCAACACGCCCTTTCTTGCACAGACCTGAGTTCGAGAGTTGTCCTTACCTTTAGCCCTTCAATGATGGAAGGTGTGCTCCATCTTAGCGGGGAGCCTACATTCTTCATATAGTACTCCATGACCTCCTATAGACACAAGACAGAGCATGTCAATGTTTCAGAAGAAAGAAATGAGGCCATAGTGAGAGAGAAGCCATGATGCTTCAGACAGAAAAAGGGTTTCAAAGTTTCACGGACATTCATGTTGATCTAACAGCAAGGGAGCCATGTTGAAATTTGACACAGAGATGGGGCCTTGTTGATTTTTCATAGAGAAAAGATACCGTGTTGGAAGAGAGTGGGCTATGTTAAATTTTGAGCGAGAGCATGGGCATGTTGACCTATCAGAGTAAGAGTGGAAGACGTTGACATTACAAATAGGAGGTCATGTTATTATTTGTGAGAGATCATTTATAATTTTGAGGGAAGCAGGAAACCATGTCAATAGAGGGACATGAAGGGACATGATGCTTCAGAGAGACAGGGTTGGTTGGACACACTAATGTCTGAGATGGGGGGAGTCATGTCCATGTTTCAGAGTGAAAAGAAGTCATGTTAACATCTGAGGCAGACAAGGGACCACACTGAATTTTCAGAGAAGAAAAAGTATGGTAATATGTTGGGGACAAAACAGGGGCCGCGTTGATGCATCAGACAGAATTTTATTTCTCAAACAAAAATCATTTAGTGTGATATTATAACTAAAACGGACAAACAATATTCCTATTTCTTTCTGAATATGTGGGGGGGGGAACCAGTATCTCTAGAAACAAAGGTTCATGCCCAGAGCAAAACAAGCACATTATAGTATCTGAAAGGGGGCAAGTTCTATACTACTAGTGTATTAGTGTATACAAAAAGAAAATTCTTAAATATGTGCATACATGTGTGCAAATGTGTTGCTGTGTGTGTATCTGTATTTCTTTACGTGGTAACAGCTGAGGCTGATGTTCCATGCTGGCTTTAAGAATCCTATTTTTGAGGCTTAGACATGCTTTTTTGCACACTCCATGGAGCTTGACTAGATGTTTACCTCCGAAATACCAAGTGCAGTACAGGAGCAAAATGTTATCTCTAATCAAACAAAGAGCTTTTGGCAAGAGGAACCATGCTGAATGAACACTGGATATTTTTTCCAGCAGACATTTCTGACCTGGAAGGGCGATAATGATCTTTCTGTACCCAGGCAGCATATAGTTTAAGAGCTATATCTCTATGAGTGACTCAGAATCAAATGATCCAAAAGCCCAGTGATCTTCACGTAACATTTTTTCAGTATTTCATAAATGTTATTGATCTAAGTGCACTTGTTATTGTGGAGTTCATCTTTAATACCATAATCTCATGTATCTATCCTGCATATGTCCCTTCGTTGGCTTCCTGGAGCTTCCCATATAAAATTTATGTTGATTATGATCCACAAACTGCTAAAAAGCATCGCCACAACAGGTCTTGAAGCTCTCTATACTCCAATAACAGTGCTGTGATCCTCCACCTGTGGCTGCTTGATGCTCTCACTCTCTGGGTCCAAAATCAAAGCCTTATTTCTTCTTGTTCTTGAACCCAGTGTGATGGAAAGAGCTCCTTGTATTCCTCAGAACTGCTGCATAACTCTCAGTATTCTGTAGTGTCTAAAAACCAGTTTCTTTCAAACACAGTTCTCTTCTCATTTCCTGACAGCTAGATAAATGAGTCCAACACTGTCTGCAATGATTATCTATGTATGCACTATGTGAACATCACTTCTATAGGCAGCTACTTGAATTTTAGCAACATGCTGTCATCAGACAAACAAGCTATGCTTTGGTAATCATGCATATATAGCTGTTTGTGGTTGAACAGAATTTTTAATAAATTGAGTTGTATGACACTACAGATAAAACTGCAAAGTCAATAAAGGTGGAAGTAACAGTACTTTCAGAAATACCACAAATATTCACACCAGGGAATTACTTGGCCACTCGTAAGTTATGAGCCACAGATCCTCCAATTCTGTTTCCTGGCCACATATACACGTATTACCTGGGGTAGAAAAACTGGCAATAAATCAAAGGATGGGTGTGAGGAAATTAGGATAAGCTCTAAAGCTTTGAAAACACAAACAATTCCTCCCTATGAATCTGAGGTGCCACGTGAACCTGAGGTGAGAGAGGCTCACTTCCTGTCTCACAAACCACACTAAACCCTACCTGCCTCGACAGGTGTGCTGATTTGAAAGCCTTTTCTTGCAAACAGGACAGACAATATCCCTATTGGTCACCCTGACACATACACATCCCAGAAGGACTGTCCCACCCCATCCAGGAGGAGGTAAATGAAGTGCCAAAATCATCTCAAATTACATATTCATGTTCCCCCTTTAGGAAATACACTTTTGTTTAATCAAGATGATGAGTCAGCGTGAAATAGTAGGAAACATGCAGTAATGTCAAAGAGGTCATATATATTCTTGGAATTAAACTCACAGGCTGACAAATTTCACTGGAATAGAGTATAAAAAAATTAAACTGAGTTTTAACATTCTGTTTGAAAGTACATAGTGACACCTATTCTGTCTGCATGCTCTTTTCTGCAACCTGTCAGCTTGGATGGTCAACACAGCTCATATTTGCTCTGCTGTAAACAAATATTAAACGGATACAGTGTATATTTAACGTACTGAACCTGGACTTTGCAAATTTTGGATTTTATAGACCCTTGCAAAAATATTCCAGAAAAAAAAGAAAAATCATAAATACTGGAAAAACCTATGTTTAAGCATAATAAAAAGACATCTTTTTGGGAAAATAACTTCATTATTGCATAAAATATATTTCAAACAATTTTGATATTGTGTCTCAAAAAAAAAAACATTCACTTCATGAAGGTGGCACGGTGCCCCCAGTCCCCTTGTAGTGGGATTCTGTTTGAACCATTTGGCAGCTTTTGCACTGCTTTTTGTTTATAATTCTCTGGACTGAATGTATGTATGTTTCAATTACAGTAATGACTATTTCATTTAAATAGGCACATTACATATTTCTTGCATTTTACATTAGTTTATAAAAGTGTTACCCCAGTACATAATGCAGTATACAGCATAGTAAAAAAAATTAAATTACTCATGATTTTCTGGACTTTCACCATATCCAGAAACCTTTTCCCCCATATAGTTCAGAAAACAGGACTGACTGCCCATGTAGAAAATGTTATTGAATCAACTGGAAATATACTGGAAAATGTTTATATTTTGAAAAATATGTAACTTGCCCTTTCCTGATATGAGGAGCCAGTGTACTGCACAAAATATACTTTAAAATAACCTAACAAATCAGGTATACAGTCAGACATGATACATAAAATTAACTTTTGTAGATGTTATCCCCTGGGAAGGCATCGTCATTCAGAACAACATGCCATACATACATCAATATATGTCAAAGGTACAGGCTGTCACAGCTTAGACATAATTTCACTAAGGAACTGACCTGTTCAGCAGGGAACACATGAACTCTCATGAACTCCTTGACCTTCTGGAGCAAAACTTGTCCCTTGGGGGTCTGCTGGAACAGCTGAGGGTCCTGTGCAGGTAACTTTGGGGAACCAGGTATAATGCTGTTGCAAAGAAAATGGCTCCTATTACAACCACACACTCCTTTATTTTAAGTATTTGGGACCCATTCGTAATTGCCTGCTATAGCCTCATGTACAGAGAAGCACAAGTCTGTTCTGAGGACTGACCTCTTAGCAACCTGCAGGCCCACTTCTGCCAGGGGGTCCACGCAGTCACCAAACTTGTGAGCATTGAGGGCACTGGCGTTTCCCAAGAGGTGACGAGCGTAAATCCCCTAACAAGAAAACAGACAAAAAGGTGGGTGAGCAAGACAGAGTACGAGAGGCATACAGGCAACAGAGACATGAATCTACCATACCTTATGAAATTACTAAACTTTTTAAAGTTTTCAGCACTATATTGACTACAAATTATACTTTCAATCTATATTTTTTATTGTGAACTGATATGCTCCAACACTAAATCCTTAACATTTTATTTGTTCGAAGGTATTTTAAAGAAAATGATCATGGCAGAACCAAAGTCTTGACCTTAATCTCACTGAGAATTTGTGGCCCTATCTGAAAACTGAAACTGTATCTACTAGATTTGCAGACTAAAACTTAAAGTTTGTACTGCTGCAAAAGGTGGCTCTACCAAATATTAATCTGTGAAGTCTGAGTACTTATACAAGCAGTATATTTCAGTTTTTCATTTTCTTTAAAATATGCAAACAGATAACTTATTTTGGCTCTGATAATTTAGTGTTAGAACCTGCTAGTTTGCCAAATATGTATAATTTTGTAATGCAGGGGATGCTGACAACTTTCAAGGGGATTTGAATACTTTTGCAAGGCACTGTAGACAGGCAGACAAATCTATGAATTATGTACATAAATAATATTAACATGCAGGCTTCTCAAACATATACTGACCACTTTTTTATGCTGTTTCATACTAATAGTGTAAAAAACATGTACAGTACTGTGCAAAAGTCTTAGGCACTTGTGGGAAAAATGCTATAAAGCGAGGATGGTTGCAAAAATAATGCCATAAATACATATTAATCAATAAACCTTCTAAAAAGTGCAGTAGACAAAAAAAAACCTCAATCAGATCAATATTTGGTGGGACCACCCTTTGCCTTTAAAACACCATCAGTTCTCTTATGCAAACTTGCATGCGGTTTAAGGTAGAGGTCAGTAGGTTCTTCCAAACATTTTGAGGAACCGGCCACAGTTCTTCAGCAGACTTTGACTGTTTCTGCATGTCCTCCCAGACTGACTTGATCATGTTGAGATCAGGGCTCTGTGGGGACCAGACCATCTGTTGCAGGATTCCTTCTTTTTGCTGAACATAGTTGTGTATGACTAAGGTTGAGTGTTTGAGGTCATTCTCAGGCTGCAGAATGAATTTGGGACCAGTCAAAAACCTCCCTCATGGTAGATAAGAATCTATCTGTACTTCTCAGTAGACATTGAAGTTACATGCCTAAGACTTTTGCACAGTACTGTATGTTTTCTGGGTTAGACCTTCAGAATTACATAATTCTTATTTCTGCTCTGAAAGCTGTAACCTTTGCATCTATATGAATAATGAAAAACAAGTTAATCATCTCAGATTTGAACCACCGAACAGACAAACAGACAGCTGCTATGGTGAAAGACAAAACAACTGAATAATCTTAGGGTTTAAACTGAACCTCAACGGAAATGAAAAACAAATCTCAAATTTCCTTAATCATTCCATGGTGGCCTATTCCCGTCAGAGGCATCAAGACTGTTTCTAAAGTGAAAGAAGGCCAACCTCCCGCCAATTACAGATTAAATACATCATCCACATCATGCCCAACACTTTGTCCTCAGGGTGGGGTTGCAAAACTTTTGAAAAAACCCTACCAGAAACATGGTGGTGTCCAATTCCACTCTATCCACCTACATTTACTTCAGGGCCATGTGTACTTTGAACATGCTTGACATCAGAGATTTAACTAGAAAAGTGCTCTATCAAGTTGTATTTGGAAGATGAAGAAAGGGGAAAAAACCAGATGAAAAGCCAGGTGATTGATGTCAGTGGTGTAAAAAGCTGTGAATGGGAACTCCCCGGAACCCTGCAGAGACGACTCGCTCTTTAAGAGTTCAGGGGCAGCAGACAAATAAACAAGAAATAGAAGATGGCAAGGATAATGATGGTGAGAAAAGACTGGCATGGATAATCAGTCAGCGTTCTGGAGTCATTTCCTTTTTCTTCGAAATGCTTCAGAGAAAATGGGGAAATATCCATCTAGAAATTTGATGTGTTTTTTTCTTTTGTTACTTTCTTTCAGTCATGCCCATCTGCCCAACTGCTGATGCGTCTCATCAGAGTAGTTTAGCTAAATGTCCAAACAGAAGGTAAAGAACCTTCACTGCGGAGTTAGTGGTAACGATATTCGAAAGAGAGCTGGCGTACAGCTGCTCCAGCAGTAAATACCTGAGCTATGCCTGCCATCTTAAATATGGAAAGAGCAAGGAAGAAGTTCCACTGAGGCAAGACAGGTGGGATTTGTCTGCAGCGGCAGTAGACAGCAACCAGGTCATCAGGGGTGAGGCTACCTGTCAAAGGAGACCAGTAAATAGCAATCATAAAAGACCATCTCAACAGGAAACCAAATGGTTAAAAAGGTGACTAAGTAGACAGAAGACGCACCGTTGGCCCCACCAAGACCTCCCATGGAGTCAGTTATGCTTAAGGTGCTGGGCCAATAGAAAGGCATGAGGAAGTAGGCCAGGTCTGCTAGCGGCTGCCCAGTGGTAGACAGCTCCCAGTCAAGCACAGCCAGCACACGGACCTGGACGATGCATATGGAAACAGAGACAAACATGCCCACATGCAGCATGTAAATAACTCAAAGCAATCCATCAGATGATATACCAAATGATATACAGATGTTAGTCACAGAAACCAGAAGAAGAAAAAGCATGATTAAGTGTTTCTGTATAAGATTTCAACAATGTATTTTGCGTTGATTTGATTATTTGGTTGACATACCACTCAACCAGCCTTATTTCAAAGACTCTGGGAGTTTCCTAGAGGGACAAACTGAATTGCTTAGATCAGCAATGTCCAACATAACACACATAACAGAAAAATGTATCTTGGCTGATACCTCGGTAGGATGAAAAATCAAATTGTCAACTCGAAAGTCTCCGTGGACGAGCGTCACCTCGCTGTCACCGGTTGGCAGATTGTTCATCAGCCAATCAGAGAGCTCATCCATGGCAGGGATGTCCCTATGGGCAGCAGATTTGTATTGTTTTGTCCAGGTGGACACCTGTGGGAGAGACAGCAGTCTACTTTGGCACTTCCACTTTAAAAAGCAGCTCAAAGACTGTAAACTTCTACTCATTCTAGAGCTTAACCAACGCAGCAGTGGTCAGTTACAGTGTTCAGATGACCTGGAAAAAGTAACAGGATGAGGCTTAAAGACATATGCTGATAACCTGAAGGTTGCGGGGTCAAGTCCCAACTAGATATTCATTAATTATCATTAACTGCTTGTCCATAGAAGAGTCATGGTGGTCCAGAGGCTATTCTAGAAGCATAGGGTGCGATGCAGGATACATACACAGCAGTCACGTATAGACAGAAACAAACTAACGCAATTTAGAATCATCAGTATTACATGTCTTTGGACTGTGGGGAAAACCCAATAGATCACTGGGAGAACATGCAGACTCCATACAGGCTGGGCTGGAATTTAACCCACGTTCAAACTGACAGCCCAGGCCCTGCTGTGCTGCTACCCACTCACCTGAGCTCCAGCTAATTAATTTCAGCTTTTATAAAATGTACATAAAAATAATGACCTCATTTTAGGTAAAAAAACAGCAACAGTCCAACCAGTGTTTATTTATGAAATATGTTTTCAAATTAGAAAAAAAACCACCCCCAGATCTAATCTCTCATTCCATTAGTATATAAAACACCAATCTACAGGCTGTGAGAACATGTTGCAATGAGACAAGCTGACAGGCTGGCTGAACTGGAAGAAACCTCCCATGTTTGGAGCTTTGTTTGACGACACAATAAAAAAGCAGCATTTTGGTTGTGACAAAAAGGAAAGCAGTGCTGGATAAACGATGATAAGAGACGCTCCTTCACAATGTGAGCCGTGCGGTCAGAGCCAAAACCTTGCTACTTTGGGCCACTGAGGGAGTGGTAATAGAGTTGTGATCGATAAGAAAGAAGCATTGGATGTAGCATAGGAACAGCAATCTGTCTCGTCCTGTTTCTCTGCTGCTGCTTCAGTAACCCAGCAGATAAAATCATAACCCTCCACTTGAGAACAACTTATATTTACACATCTTGATGACCTTGCAAAGGAAGAAAATGTCTTTTAAGCTGTGCTGTTATTTGTTTGCTGGATATGGTGGATTAACTTGCATTTTTGGTGTTGTTGGTATGTTAATTTCTGCACCAGTAACACAACAGATCTTTCCAACACTTATTCAGTGCCCCCTTGCCCCCCAAGCAGCTATCTTTACATACTACAGATCACTGTGGTGCTGCAGAGGTGGAATCTCCTCGGTCTGTTGAAAATCCTCACAAATAGGAAAGTTTACTACTTCTAACCCTCACCACCCCCCAGTACATAACTCATATCCCATTCTGCAGACTGTGAAACATATGGTTGGAAGGAGAGCCTCAGCACAAGACGCAGCTCAAGACCATACACAGGTTAATGTTCCAAGGCGACTTGCCTGAGCCTACCTGCCTCCTGCAGTACCCAGGCCCTTTCCCAAAGCTGTCGAGCCCCAGAGCGATGACATCCACAGAGTGCAACCTTGCCAGAACCTCAGCTGCGGCTACATACAGCGCCGCCCGCTCAGCTACGCTCACCCCTGATAAACGAAGGTCCCGAAAGATCCGTCCCTGCAGCAACACAGAGAAGGTGACATTACCTAACACTCCATAGCTGAAGAGGTTGTCATGGTGTCATTTTTGTCCTTACAACATATATCGCTATCACAGGATCTGTGGCTATTGAAAGCATCAGATTAAGGTCAATATAGAAATGTGGTTATCGTAATAACTATTATTAATGTACTGACAAGCATTTAATATGTAACAATGGAAACAGAAGGGTGCTGTAGCAGAGATTTGCATCAGGTAGTTTTATTCAAAACCTGCAGACACCAGTAAACAGAAGTACCACAAGTCAAAACGCTCAGGAATATTCACAGATGTACGGGAGAATACCACCCCCATCACAACGCGGGGATATCTCTCAGTACCTGCACATGTTCCATGATGTAGAACTCTGTTCCGATGACTGACACATCACTACAGTACAGCAGGGGCTCAGGAACTGGAAATCCAGCGTGGAACAGGGCCTTTTGGACCCGATACTCTCGGTCCACCTGCCCACACAGGTTGGGAGACATGAGATGAACTACGTAAGATCGTGTCAACACAAATATCCGCCCTGTGCAGTCTCAACACCAGTTACCCAACATCATGCAGCGTGACACTTTCAAGGTCACGTTTCTGCCCCCTGCACTGAATTTAAAACACATCCAATCCGTTAAATCAACAATTGCTTCCTTTCGTTAACACAGAACTTCTTTTCTATGCCTTTGTCTCCCTCTTATGGATATTTGTGTAACTGTATCGAGATCAAGACGAGTAACACCAACTAGCTGTTCTTAGCAGTAACAATAACATCACAACAGAAGGTAATACCTGTACTACTTCGGAGTACAGCTGTACTACATGGAGTAAATTTATGGAGCTGGACTTTGGAGGGCACATTCAATAGCACAGCTGTATTTTTGCATATTATTATTATTATTATTATTATTATTATTATTATTAGGCAGTAAGAACCTTGTGTGCCCCAGGAAGCAGCTCCCCGGGCGGTTTCTTGCGGAGGACCCAGGTGTCTTTGGGGGTCCGCAGGAGGAAGGTCGGGTTCGACTGTCCCCTCCTGTTCCATACAAAGCACACAAACGCAAAGCTTTCGTATCCATGTGGCACCAGTTATTTTCCATATGTAAATATTACGTTCACACAGCTTTTGGTTGTTACCCGAACTGTTGCACCGAAAGCTCGTCCTCCTGTGCAATAAGTCCTATTTTATCCGACAGATACCGCTGCAAATTCGCCACGTTGAACTGGTGCTGCTCCCGGACAGGACTTAATTCGTCTTCCATTTTAAAAATACTTTTACATGTGAGAGACGGCAGAAAACCTGTTTACAAAAGTTCAGGATGCCGAGCTCAAAGTCCGGGGTACGAGGCAGTCGGGGAGAGTTCAGACGGCACTATGTACACTATGATGGTCAGTACTCTTTATCCACCGTCATTCTACAATAGATTTTTTAACTCGCGACTATAAATATTTTTAGTGGTGAGTACTCTGCTTCAAGTGTTATTATTTGCTGGAACACAACCGAAATATGCTAAAGCTGACATGGAGACTTCCAGTACTCCTTTGACTTTGTTGTAGGTCGGACGATTTATGGAAGAAGTCCGTCTAGTTTGTTTTGTTTTGTTTTTCACGCCCACATCCCAAAAGGGAAGTGGGAAGGAACAAGAAATAATTTTAATTGCAGCAGAATAACCGTAAAGTTGGCCTGTCGGCCAGTTTAGAATGGATTATTTGCTGGAACACATTGACTTTCCGCACGGGAAAGGTAGAATGATCTGTTTCCACTAGACTGAATGATATAGAAACACTTTGCGAGACTTTGGGGTCTTAAGAACATGTCAGAAAACCTGAGAAAAGGTATGAAAAACGTGTCCATTTACTGCTGCATAAACATCGGAGGGACCAGGGATAGTTGGAATGACTTGTTTGCAGGAAGAAACCATAATTAAAATGCACTTGACATAGGAACTTGCGAAAGTGTATGTTGCCGACCGGACGACTTATACAGCAACCCGCTATAAACACTGCAGTATCTGCAATGCATATAAATAGTGTAGCAATATAAGAACGGGTGTAAAAATATTTGATGTATCTCAAACTATGTATAGTCTGTCTTCTAGTCTGGAATGATTATCTTGGAGCCCGCTGAAGCTGGACTACAGTTAGTTAAGAATCTTGCGAACATATTTGTTTCCGCTCGGACAATTTACGAAGGAACCCCGTGAGAGACGAGTGTCTAATGTGAACGCGGCTGAAGAGCTTTATAGTGGAAAACTATTCATTTCCTGACATTTATAATTGTCATATAATTTGAGTGAAATGTTGGATCACTCGGAAATTAAAGTGAAGTCGCTTAGTATGGGAACATTAGATTGTTTTACGGGGGATTTATTAGGAAACTTTCAACAAGACTGCAAACGTGGCGAAAATGTATAAGGACAGTTACATTTTGCCATTTATATGTTACAAGTTCGTCTGGATAAGCTTGACGAAAATATTTTTTAGGCAAGTTGGAATCAAACTGTTAACAGGAACGTTACAGGACGCGATAGTGTTTCTGGTCGGAAGATTTATGAGGGAACTCCCAACTGGACTGCGGTGACTACAGTGAAGACGTGTCAGGACGGCTGTGAAAAGAAGGGGAAAAGGCGTCGCTTGTGAGGGGGGTTAAGCAACTGTGAACGTTTTCGAAGTTTTAGTGCTCCGTCTTGTTGTCCGCAATGAGCACGGTGGAGGAACTCAAGCTGCGGGTCCGAGAGCTCGAGAATGAGCTCATCAAGTGCAGACAGAAAAGATGCGCGGGGGAGGGTGACTGCGGTCATCACAGGCCGCGGATCGACAGGATGAGCGCCGAGGTGGTGGATTCGAACCCTTACAGGTAGCTCCGCCGACATAGGACCATGTTAGAGATTAATCCTAATGTTCAGAATAGAAAAAGAGATAACTGCATATAGATCATAAGACCAGCAGGGGGCGTAACAGTTTAAGACAAGGACTTGAAACTTTAGGGTTGTTGGCTCGAACCCCCCCACCCCTGTAGTACCCGTGATCAAAGTACTTATCCTGTAGTGATACAATAAAACATTACTCAGATGTATAAATGGGTGAATTATGTTGAGTAAAGGTGCCATATAAGCCACAAATTAATTAAATGTGCTGCTTTTCTTCAGTCGACTGATGGCGTTGAAGCGGATGGGTATTGTGGAGGATTACGAGGTGAGGAACAGCTGATCTTCTGAATCTTCTCGCACATCTTTCAGGTGGCACTAAGCACAGAATGAACCTTGGTTGTGTTTTTCTTTTTTTAAAGAAAATTCGCACGTTCTCTGTGGCTGTGGTGGGCGTCGGAGGGGTTGGGAGTGTCACAGCTGAGATGCTCACAAGGTGTGGCATTGGTAAGGTAATAAGCTCTTTTACATCTTCTACTTTGGCTCAAACACATGCCATACACAAACCCACACACACACACACTTTGTCTGTATGTGTTACCTCCTGCAGCTGCTCCTGTTTGACTACGACAAGGTGGAACTGGCCAACATGAACCGGCTCTTCTTTCAGCCACACCAGGCTGGGCTCAGCAAAGTGGAGGCTGCTGAACACACACTGAGGTGCGAGTGGTGCAGTCGGCATTCTGCCAGGAGACTCGCTTCTGCATGGCCATCTTGCCTTTGCTCAGAAAACACTCCCACCTGCCAGAAGGTTGCTTGTTCCTTTGGCTTTGTCATTTTTCTGCAGTCACTGACATTACTACATTACCATTATTACATTGGCTCCTTCCTGTTACCAGCGTTCAAGTTACACATGTTCAAAGATATTCATATTCTTCACTTATTTTGTAAAAAATAAATATTTTACAGATTCTAACATGTAAATAATTCACAGGACACCTGTATATAGGTTTTATTTGTTGTAAAAAGTGACTTTAAAGTTAGGGACAAATTGAATTGTGAAGAGACTTTACCGCACCAGTCACGTTTGTCCATTTATGTGACGCTTATTTCAACTTAAAAAATCTGATTTGCACAATAAGATAGTTGGGAGTGATTAATCTATTTATAAAGTTGGGGAATTCTTACTGTATCAGGTCAGCTACCCTCTTCGAAGGTACTACAGAAGGAGCTAGTCCTGTAGACCACTCTGGTCCTGTAGAACTCCTGCTAATGACAGAACAGCCTCCACCGTGTCTTCTGCTTCCTTTGATTTCATTTAATTTTGACATGTTTGCAGGAATATAAACCCAGATGTGGTGTTTGAGACCCACAACTACAACATCACAACTGTCGACAATTTCGCACACTTCATGGATTGCATCAGGTGTGTCCTCATGTCAGTTCTATCAGTGTGAAATCATCCCAGTCCTCCTGCTTTAATGGTTTTACAGTGCACCAGTTTGCTTGTAGGCTGTAAATTCACTGTTTTTACTACAGTCATGGGGGGCTACAGGAAGGAGCACCGGTAGACCTCGTCCTCAGTTGCGTAGACAACTTTGAAGCCCGGATGGCCATTAATACGGTGAGCGCCAGCATGTGAAAATGCACACTCTTTTGTGAACACTGGTGGACTTATAATTCATTTGTCCAGTCCTCTTCCCCAAGGTGACTGGTAATGTTAGGTTTGTACACTAAGCTACTTATAATTTACCACATTTACGCAGAAAGATATTTTTACTGTGTCAATTCAGGGTAAGTACCTTGACCAAGGGTACTACAAAAAGAGTATAGTTTAAACTGGGGACATTCCGATTGCAAGGCGGCAGCTCAAAGTTCTATGGCCCCCTGCTACTCACTCACAGTGAATCTAAGTCCCATAGACTGTGAAGGATGTAATACAGACTTAAATTTTGTGAGTGTTTATTCCAATTCTGAGGCCATTTATGAACTGGGTGTGATCTTTGGTTGGTGTTTTTCGTGTGTGTATGCGTGCGTGCGTGCGCGCGTGTCAGGCCTGTAATGAGCTGGGCCAGATCTGGATGGAGTCTGGAGTGAGTGAGAACGCCGTGTCGGGACACATCCAGCTGATCATCCCAGGGGAGACGGCCTGCTTTGCAGTAAGTCCTTACACACTCTGCACCCGTGTATCTATCACTGGCTGTGTTTGTCTCCCTGCTTTTAATTTTACTACATGATTCAGGACTGTCGTTGATTGACAGCACAGCCCTGCCCACAGACTGGATCATTCCTGCCTCTGTGCTGACATAGTGCGGTAACTTCCTGTGTCTTCCCTGGCAGTGTGCGCCACCGCTTGTGGTAGCAGCCAACATAGATGAGAAGACACTGAAGAGAGAGGGGGTGTGTGCTGCCAGTCTGCCCACCACCATGGGGGTGGTCGCAGGGCTCCTGGTCCAGAACGTTCTCAAGTAAGTAACACCTTCAGGGCTCCTTCCTACTAACTGCAGGTACATATTAACCATTTTAATGAGATTCTTTAGTTTTCCAGCTAGAAAGGTCAAGTTGAATATTATTTTGAGTATTATTGATAGTGGCATAACCATAGCACGTTATATATTAATGTATTTTTATTTTTAGTTTAACGCTCTTCATGCTGTTCTGTTTTTACTTACTGTGGCGGAGTGAAAATGAACTGTGTTTTATTTTCCAGCTGTTAACTCAAGCAGAATACATAAAATGCTCTGTCGTATTGTTTTGGATCAGCTTGATTTTCCTTGCTTCCAGTGTTCACAACCCATGATTGCTGGTGATAAATAAAGATGAACATTACAGACATTTATGGGACTAATTTGGTCAATTGTTGGTAATTGAAGTTTGTGGAGACTAATTTTATTTTCAGTCATTTTAGTTTTTATTTCCTACAGATATTAATAAAAGCATTTAAGTTTCTTAGGTATGTTTTATTTATAATAATTGAGATTTTTATTCTAATTTGCAATTAAATCAAGGGTCTATTAAATTTTTGATGGCGACTGTGGTAAAATCAGCTTTGAAGTTATGAACATAATTAGGAGGAGACTTGCTGTATTGTGTTATGTAACTGTCATGGAGAATCCATACACTGCATTATTTTTAGATGTGAGTGTACAGCTTTCGATTGAATAGGTGTTGTGCAGTAGCTGTAGGGCTCAGTGGAAGATGTTCACACTCAAATGGCGGTCGCTGCTTCTCCAGGTATCTCCTGAACTTTGGCACAGTCAGTCATTACCTGGGCTACAACGCCATGCAGGATTTCTTCCCCACCATGTCCATGAAGGCGAACCCACAGTGTGATGACCGCTACTGCAGGTCACGACAGGAGGAGTTCCAAGTGAGTAAAACATCCCACATCTTCATTCTGGTCAGCACCGTCACTCCCCCCTCTGACCAAGCATTCGCACTGTTCCCACAGAGGAGGGAGGCTGAGCGGCCCAAACAGGAGGAGGTGGTGAACCTGGAGGAGCAGGTCGTCCATGAGGACAACGAGTGGGGTGTGTGTGTGTTTCAAACTACAAATGTTACCGGGGTTTCTTTATCGAATGCCTTTATGTGTGTGAGAAAGGTCACATCAATAAAATGTGAGTTATAATGTTATTGGTGCTACGGCAGTGATGAGTGAGTGTGTGGTTCTTGTCTTTTGGGTTTCTACCAGGCATTGAGCTGGTCTCCGAGGTAACGGATGCTGAGCTTCAGGCAGCCTCTGGTCCTGTTCCCGACCTGCCTGAGGGCATCACAGTGGCCTACACCATTCCCGAGGAGGTCAGTTTCACTGTGTCTATTTTGCACCCCTGGGGCATGTCTTTGAAAGCTTGCTTAGGTGTGAGGCTCACTGTTCTCTCTCAGAAGGGAGAAGCGGCATCTGATGGGGCTGTCATTGAGGAGACAGAGCAGAGCCTGGAGGAACTCATGGCCCAGATGAGGAAGATGTAGCCGCGGTAACGTGGCACTTGCTCTTTGACCGACACTGGAGACCAGCGAAAGTGTGTGCACGATGAGGACATTTTCAAACCTTCCTCTGCCAATGAGCCCATGAGAGATGCTAACACTCAATTGCTGAAAGTAGCTATGAGGTCAGTAGAAGAGTATGATGGACCTGGGAGGTATTTGTAAGTAGTTTGCCTTTTAATAAAAATGACACCCCTTTGCTAGTTCTTTACTGTAATTGCTTGGTGGAAATCATATAGGCATTTACATTATAGGCAGCAATGAGTGCCGTAATTGCACTTAATGACTGTAATTATCAATGACCGTCTTGGCAGAAGAAAAGATCTATTTGTTATAGTCTGTACTAATCGCACTTGTTTTGCTCTTTCATTGACCTTCAATGTTACATCCCAGGAACTGTTAAAAAAGAGTCTTAAAGCTTAAGGGTGGAGTTTATTTTACTGTTGTAGAAATTGCAACAGTAAACCAATTTTTTCATTGGTCTGCTGGAAAACACTTGACGTTCCAATAAAGTATTTATTGTGTGTATTGCAGCATACACTAGTGCACAAAGAGTGTTTTCCATGCACCACACACATATGCAGAGACTGCTGCACAGGGTCCCTCGGTAGCCAGTGTCACACCCCAAGTGTGTAGCCCTCCCTGAAGAAGAGGCTGACTGACAGCAAATGCCTCCCCCCTTATTATCCTGCTGAAAACAAAGTGAAACCACCTTGGACCTGATTTTGACAGCATGCATTAACTGTACCTGTTGAGATGTGCTCATGTAAACAATGAATACTGCATCACAAAAACTCTAAAGGCAAAGGCAGTGCTGCTTAGAGAGGAGTAAAACATATTTAAAGCTTTTGAAATGCAAAGTCAGTCAATATAAAATTATTAAAATAATCCATAAGTGTGAGGCACTTAATACTGAGGTGGCTGGAACATTATTGGCCCAACTGCTGACCTTCACGGTGGAACTGTTTTCATCCATCTGATTGTGGGGTTGCTCTCACTTCTGAAGATCCCAGTTAAAAAGGCTTTGAGATCTTTTACATGAGGGCAGGACCTCTTTAATTCCGGAAGATTCTGTTTATAGCACCTTGAGCGTGCAGTTGGTTGCGTGCCTGATGGGTCCTGAGTTCTAGCCTTGTTGTACAGAAGAAACGCGAAGCTTGAGGCTAATGTAGAACTTGTGGTCAAAAGAGATTTAACACTTGGCTGTGGCGCTGAGCATGCTGGGAACATTCACACGGCAGCTGCAAACGGTCTTCAGGCCTTCGAGTTGGTTACGTGACTCCCAGATGGGACGAATGGTCACCTGTTCCCCAAATGCAGGCTGGGGCCTCTCAGGCTGAAGGTGTCCCCACTGGAGGAGTGGCCAGATGGTGCCTTCCCACCCACCAGTGATGGCTCTGCCTCCTTGATCTCCATTGCACGCTTGTAGAGCTCTGCTGCCTTCTCAAAGTCACCCTCCTCGTAGCTGAGGGGAGCCAGAGAAACATGTAAACCAGGGGTGTCCAGCCTTTTTGAAATCATTACTTTTGAACTGTTCAGTAGGCTGCATGTTTAAAAAAAAAAAAAATCACAGTAACTGACATGTTTAATTGTAAGTCTAATTTGAAAAATGAATGTATTTAATTTAGGTGCAAAGTATGGTTCTAATAGCAGCTAAATTTATGTAATTCAATAAAGTAGTATCAATAGAAAGTTTGGTATATATTAATTCTACTAATGTTCTTGTGGGTTGAATATTTGATATTTCTAGATAATGCAAAGTATCACATTTGACTATTACAGCTCCTGCTGCTGGACTGTAACCTGAAGAACAAGTAGCTCACTTTGGACAAAATCTGCTTGATAATATTGGTGTGAGTATAAGAATGTAGAGAAATGTGAAGCATTTGTTTGAGGGTTTGCCCCACACACACACACACACACACACACACACACACACACACACACACACCTGAGCACGGCCAGGTTCTTGAGTGTCTCTCCGACACGCGGGTGTGAGCGGCCCAAGCTGTCCTCGTAGATCTTCAGGGCCTGTTCGTACAGCGGCAGGGCTTCACCATGCTGCTTCTACCGGGGACAGGGTGGAACACAGCAGCAGGACGTGGGGTCAGTGTGCTGTATTCAGATAGGTTTCCATGCAATTGCCAATTTGATTTTAAGTAGCTATTGCAAGAGGAATTTTAAAAAGCAGTCTAAAAAGATAAATCACCTAATTATTCAGAAGTATGCTGTTTTGGTTACATCTACACCGGCTCTGTTTTACAAACAGTTACAAATTTCCAGACAAATGTTATTACTATAAATTTTTAATTAGACTTCACATTTTTTAACATTTGTGCTGCAGGGAATGTGTTTACCCTCCAAGCTGCTAGGAGGCAGTAAAGTGGACCCAAACATAACTGTGGAACTGGATAATTCCGCTCACTTCCATAGTCTACAGCTTTTTTCGGCTGTTCCTAAGTGGTCCACAACACGATGAGGAACGTGGCAGGTGTTTATGGGATAAACAGACAATGAATTGATTGTGGAGCTGATGTTTTATTTTCGATAACTTCAAATTAACGTACTAAATAAACGTAATAAGAAAAAAAAATTGGACTTTGTTTAACAGCATAACCTGAAAATAGGTTGAAGGACTTCTGCACTATTAACCTTTTGTTGGAATTATGAATAAAATGAGTTTGTCTTCTAGTCCCAGTTGTGCTCATACACTTATGGGCCACTGTATTAATCCCAGTATTAAAACCAAACTGTTAACAGTTCAATTAATGCCAAACCAGTGCCTGGTAAAGGTGCTGACTCACCAGCTGGCAGTAGAGTACGGCCAAGTTGACCAGCGCTGTGGCCACACTGGGGTGTTTGGGTCCAAATGACTTCTCCCGTATCTCCAGCGCCAGCTCATACAGGGGCACTGCCTTTTCTAGCTTCCCCTGGGTGACAACAGTGCGCACAGCCGGGGTCAGTGCTGCCCAACACCAGAGCCCACAGTGAGGGAAGGGTTGTTGGCAAAGGAGCCAGTGCTGCACCTTAAAGAAAATTTGATCTCCCCCCCCCCCCCCCCCCCCCCCCCCACAAAAAAAA
>UFQX01000271.1:86211-157876 GCA_900497675.1 Arapaima gigas | reverse complement strand
TTTATCCCCCCCCCCCCCCCCCACTGGCCCCTATAGAAAGGTTACAACAATAATGATGTTTTACACAGCACCTGTAACGGCAGCTTCTCAAAGCACTTTACAAGCTTTAAAAAGATGAACTGGTTACAACTATAAGGCAAAAGAAAAGTATTTCAAATGCTGATATAAATTTGACAAAAAAGAAAACAGTGGAATAAATGATGAGGGAAAAGGGGTGATTTTGAACAAGTGGGTGTTAAACCTGAGAAGATAAACAAGTAAATTCCTTTAGGATAAAAGCACCTGCTAATTAAAGCCACTCAAAACAAAGCACAGAGCTGAATTTATGATAAGCGATG
This sequence comes from Arapaima gigas, assembly GCA_900497675.1. Classification (NCBI taxonomy): domain Eukaryota; kingdom Metazoa; phylum Chordata; class Actinopteri; order Osteoglossiformes; family Osteoglossidae; genus Arapaima; species Arapaima gigas. The sequence goes on along the minus strand of UFQX01000271.1, from coordinate 157,538 downwards.
GATTTTATGAAGGTATTCAGAACACTGGGTGAACTGGGAAACCATAAAACTAACCACTTCCAGGAACCCCCATCCATTTGGAGGCCCGCCCCAAGCTCTCCTCCTCTCACCCTGCGCTTGTAGAGCATGGCCAGGTGTTTGACAGTGTAGGCCAGCGACGGGTGGTCAGGCGCCAGCGCGCGCCGCCGGATGTCCAATGCACTCTCGTACAGCTCCTCGGCACGCTCGTATTCCCGCCGCTCGCAGTGCAGCGCCGCCAAGTTGTTGAGTGACTGTGCGCAGTCGGGGTGGTCAGGACCCAGCACGCGCCGGCGCATCTCCAGGGAGCGTGTCAGGAACACCTTGGCTGCACTGGGGCAGAAAACACACAACATGGATATTTCCTCTGACTCCATGAGGTGCGATATATTCTGCCAGAGTGGTTTAAAATACCTGCACAGGTGACCAGAAAGTTCTAGGTTTGAGGCCCTAGAGAACTGCCTCCATAAACACTGGCCCCTCTCCTCATGAACACAACCAGGACCAGAAGTCTGTTTATTGACTCAATTTTTTTTAAACCCAAAGTCAATTTTTCCACTAAATCGATAAAAGTTACATACAGACATCACTTATGGGGTACTTAAAAATCATAATGCAAAGTCTTCCAGCTACATTATTATTGAAATGACAGAAAAGTTTAATGACTAAATCACACGTGATAAACGTGTAATATTCTCATTTTGTTACTGATCACCAACAGCAGAAATGAACAGTAAACACTGTGAGAGTGAACAGAATGAATGCGGTCCTGCACCGCTATTCAGTTCAGGTGCTCTTTACCGGACAAAAGCAGGTTCCACAACCGGAAGAATTTAAGAAAAAAAAATTAAATTAAAAATAAACAACCGACTATCATCGAACATTTGTGATTCTGTCATTTTGCACCATGAGGAAAATTATACACTGGACAAAATGCAGCGACACAGTTGCTTTGGATAAGAGTGCTAATAAATAATAGTGTTAATATATTAAATAATAATAGTATTAATAAAAGGGGAGAGAGCAGATGGTGTCACTGTCACATCTCCACCGCGCTGAGAAACTTTATCGCCACCACTCAGTACCAGTAGGGGGCGCCAGACTCACTCCAGGTTGTTTTGCAGGTAGTAAAGCACTCCGAGCTCGTTGAGGGTCCTGGCGCAGTCAGATGTGTCCTTGCCCAGAGTGAGCTCCTCCAGCTGGAGGGCTCGCCGCCGGAGGAGGCTGAAGCCATACTGTTGGGGAGGGAGAGAGAGCGTTGCTGACTCCTGCCCACAAACACCCCGGCATAACCAAACACCCTACTGTCGCACCCTGTTCCCTTTCTGGCGGGCAGCCTTCTGCCTGATCTTCAGAGCCCTCTTCCTCAGCTTCTCAGCCTGCTCATACCTGAGGGAACAGAGTATGTGAACATTGTAGCCCACACACACACACACACACACACACACACACACACAGAGGTAGACACACACTTGTTCTGCTTCTGGTAGAGCAGGGCGAGCGAGTCCAGCTCACGGGCCACACTTGTGTGCTCTGAGCCATAGGCATTCTCGCCGATCTCCAGTGCCTGTTTGTACAGCTGCTCGGCGTTGCCCAGCTTCCGCCACTGGACGTAGACCCCAGCCAGCTGGTGCAGAGACCGCGCCACGCTTGGGTGGTCTGGGTCCAGCGCTGTCTCCCGGATCTCCAGGGACCTCTGCAGGGGAGCCACTGCCTGTGCGAGCAAAGTGAGACCAAGAGAGGGAGGGAGAGACCATTGTATCCACTGAAGGCCTATTAAATGACAAAATAATAATAGCAGTAATAGTTACGCTAATAACAAACCAACAGGTTACACAGTGGTTACAGCTGCCAACTTTGAACTTGGAGGTTGTGGGTTCAAACCCTACCTCCCGCTGCAGTACCCTTGATCAAGGTACCTACCCTGAATTGCTCCAGGAAAAACCTACCCAGCTGTAAAGATTAAGTATCTGTAGACAGAATAAATGTAGCTGTAATAATAATATAATGCAAAGTCATGTTCATTATCTGCAACTTGTACATCACCCAAAATGAACCAGGGATCTTCTGAAGAATCTCGGGCACCATGCTGAGCGTGTCTTGTATGAGTATAGCAGAGGTTGGACATAGCTGAGGTCTGTAGAGGTGAGCCGAGATGGGCCAAGGGGCGTGGCCACGAGCGTGTACCTGGCTGAGCAGACCCAGGTCCTTGAGGAAGCGGCCCAGCGTCTCGTACAGGTTGGCCAGCCGGGTCATGCTGTCTTCGCCTTCGCAGCTCTTCTCGTACTGCTTTAGTGAGTCAAAGTACTCTGCTGCCATGGAGCCCTTGTCCCTGCCCACGTACTGCCAGTAGGACAACAGCTCCGAGAAATGGCCCCTGGGAGCAGCACATGACACGGCACGTTACAGGTCCATCTAAAGGAGTCCAGTGGGGTCAACACAGTCTTTCTAAGCTGCTAGGATACAAAGTCTTGACAGCTATTAAGGGTAAACTATGAAATCGTGATTACAACACGTTGATTCAGCCTAGCTTTAAAATACTATCCATCCATCCATCCATCTTCATTAAGTGCTTAGGAACCATCTGTCATATTTTTGCCACCATTATCACAGTTATGTTAATTTTAAAAAGTCAACATTTCCACCCAGAGTGGCGTATTATGCTGACAAACATCACTCAAGGACAAACGGCTGTCGCCTCAACGAGGAGACATGCTGAGGACCAGCAGTCAGTCTGAATGAGAGTCAAAACTAACCTGAACAGATGACAATACAGAGTGATGGACATAAAGAGATAAACAAAGCAAAAAAAGAGGGACACAGACAGGCAGACAAAAGGAAACAAAACATCTCCTGACCTCTTGTAGAGGTTCTGGGACACAAAGAGGTTGAGAAGACTGTGCTGAAGCTTGGCCTTGTCCTCTTGCTGCAGAAAAAGCCACGGCAGCTCGTCTGCCACCCGCCATGTCACCCTGTCCTCTCTGCGCCGGGGTGCATGATGGGTAGACAGGATGTAAACCAAAATGTTTCAGGATACTTTGATGACAGACCATTCAATGCTTTACATAAGTTACAGAGAAAGTGAAGACATTTGCACAGATTAGGTTCTATCTACCTATATACCCAAAAACATGCTCATTTGGGTAACAAGAATTCCCCTTAACAACAAATCACATTCACTACCCATAACTTCAGCTTATGAAGCATCTGTTTGCAGTTACCAAATTTAGATTGCATGCATCTTCTGACAGCTGAGAACTTTGACATCTCCATGCTTCATTAGGTTCTCAGCCCCCATCACCCCTTGTTTACAAGTATCATCTGTTATAATCGCAGTAATCATGGCTCCTGTTATGACCATTCAAGCAATATCAGCTTGTTCAGTTAATGTGATTTTGTTTGAAAGTATTCATATATTTTTACAGTAAATGATGAATTAATATATAAGCCCTGAGTATCATAAATATGTATGTTTTGTTTGTGATTGTGTTTGGTGTCTAACAGCTACAGATTCGCAGACCTGCAGTATTACAGAGTAATTAAAGAAGCGAAACTGACCTGTTATGTTGTGCAAGGATAAATGATGTAATTTTGTCCATTTTAACTAGATTTGCTAGTATTTTGGCACAAATGTCATGTTTGGAGCTCAAGAACGTGCTGAAGGAATCAGCGAATGCTAATGATGTCTGTGAGAATTCACCTTACACAAGGAGGTGAGATTATGTATACAGAGAATGTAAGGTAACAAGCAGCAAACCTGAGCTGTCGACTGAAGTATTGGATCAGCCTCTCTCTGTATGACGACGCGCTGGTTTCTGCATCCATGTATTCCAACCAAACTGCTTCCCCAGCCTGGAGGGCAGAAAGAGCTCAGACTAGTCTGCTGACTGACAGGTGGGGACTTTGAATGTTCCTTCAACTGGCCACAGCTAAAGATGGAGGCCTCACATTCCTACTATTCCTGCAGTGCTGGCAAACTGGTAGGATGGAAAGCCATTTGCTTAAAGGACATCTTGCTGGCAGCGCAAGGGGTTAAAAACATGTCTTTCATCCTATATGCAATGTTTCAATTTCTCAAAAACAACTGTAAGCTGGAAAAGTCTAAAACCTACCTGACATGTCAATACAAGCTCATATTCAGCAGGGAATACAGAAAAAGTCTTTGGGTCATCGCCTTGTTATCTAAAGGCCCCAAAACTGAAAGCCACTCCTGCTGTAAGATCTGTCATCGTGATGCTAACCTTGAACTGATACAGTAAGAATTGCCTGGCTGTATGAATGGGTAAATCAGTGTAAAAACTGCTGATCGAACATTGTAAGTCACCCTGGACAAAAGTGACTGGTAAATGAATGTGAATAATATTCCACAGCCATGCATTCTTTCTCTTACTTCTGTGATTCTTCTTTTACGACAGGGGGGAAGGCAAGGAGGTGTGATCTTGAAGAGCCTTATAAGTTATTTTTCATCATTTGAACATCTACAAAGCTGTACAGATTTTTTTCAATTACGTACCGATGAGAAATGATGTCCACCAATGTACACCTACTGTATATTACTTTTTTTTTCAAAAGTAAACTGATTGCTGAAGGTAAAAAAGCTGGTATGGGATTTAATGCACATTTTCTTAAACGTATTCAATTATTCCACCTATACTGTGAAAACTGCAAGCCAAGGAAAAGTGCACCCTGAGATCGATGAGACTGTCTGCAAAGGGAGGTGCGGTTGACTCCATTCCGGCTCCGTTAATGCAACACTAACTGATTCATTTTACAGTAATGCACAGACGGCATTATTCCTAAACAAAACTGCACAAAAGTTTCCCTTCCGTGTAAACGTTCTCATAGAAGTTTTAACAGTCAGACAGACTCCTCTGTGCACATCTTCAGAAAACGACATCCTTGCAGCTTTCGGTCTCCAACATTTAAGTGACATATAGAGATGAGTTGTATCTATTATGACGACTTGCTCAGAAAACTCCTTTTCTCTACATTCAATAGGTGGCATAATGATTAGGGATGCTGCCTCTTGCATGAAAGACCCAACTTTAAATCCCACCTCTTGACCCATAATTTATATGGTAAAAATTACACCACTGTATAAATGGATAATTCACTGAGCTGTTTTGAAAAAAAAAAAGTGTCAGATAAATGAATACATTTTTTTACTCTGAAACATCTAGTCATAAGGCAGCAATGCAGGGTACTTTCCATTTTTACTTGCCGTTTATTTGCCTGTTCAGTCTCCTTCGCATGCTTTAGTTTTTAATTTTTCTTTTATTCTAGTACTGTTTCCTACTTTTAGAAAAATTCTTTAAGAAAAATAATGCAGCCAGTAGGACCCCAGACCCCCAACGAAAAGAAGCACCTGCAGGTGCTGGAACTTGAGCAGACCGCAGCCATAGGCCACGATGTGCAGTCGCTGCAGCTGGTACAGCAGCGAGGCCAAGACGGGCCAGGCGACGTCAGGAAACAGCTCCAGCAGCTCCGACTCGCTGACGCCGTTGTGGCTGACGCAGATCAGGCACACCACCTGGGGGCGACACAGGAAAACCAGGTCTGTCCCAGCACTACCCCGTCTTGAAACGTACTATACCGGTATATTTTTAACTTCACCTCATTTTCATAATTTTTAGTCTTATGCCCTATTTGATTGTCTGGGGAGCCTTTGTATTCTCCCACCAACCCACACTGTAGGTCACACAGCTCTGGGCAAGTGAACTATGAATGGCTGAAGCAGTTACTGTTATGCTACTAATCTAGAACCTGCAAGAGCAAGCGAGACCTGTATGTGGTGTTTAACCTAACACTGCTCAACTTCTTCTCCCCTGTGTTGAAAGGCAATAACTGAACCTGAACACAACCCCCATCACAAGATGTCACTGCCAGTTCCAGAGATAATTTTTAAACTGAATTCATAGTTTAGTTGCAAACTGTCATATGACAGACACTCAGTAAGCAAAGATCTCTTATTTAACTGTTATCATTTACCTCCTTCATGATGAGCTTCTTCCTGTCACTGCTCAGTGCATCCATGAGGGCACAGAGACCCAGTCTATAGAGAGATACAGTGTCCTGGCACTGCATGCACTGCTCCAGGGTGCAATCCAGCACATGGCAGCTGTTGGGGTGAGAACACAGTCACATACACGACATAGCAGCTTAGTCAAGGTATAAAGCTCTGCAGATACAAAAATATTCCAGGAATTGTGGGTTCTTTACTTATCTATTTTCTAATATTTCAATTTGCAGTGGTGGGCACTTGACCTGTGTTAAAGCACTGAGGTGAGAGGTAACAGTAATGTGGAGCTGCCTTCATTTAACTCACTTCCACAGTGTTTACAGTTTGTATGTGTTGTTACTGAGTGCCAGTGATTCTAATATTGTCCGTACGAGAAGGCATACTGTTACCATGGAGATGAAAGTGAATATAATGAACAAAGTTGAAAGTGATGAGAAGATGACAAACAGGAGTTTAGGAAGACAAAATGTTTATGATCAGTCATTGAAATAAATTCTAGCTGTGTTAAAACTTATTTAAAAAATGATAAACAGTTTTTGAGTAATTTTAAAATTTAAATAAATCTTTTTTCACCAGTTTCTAATCAATATACAAGTGCCAGGCTGCTTACTGCTAACAGTGTTACAAAACATAAAACCTGTTTTAAAGCAATGTGTCTAGGAAGTAAATAACCAAAGAGATTTGATGGGTCAAAATACTAACACTGGTGCCAGAGTATTCCGTACACTAGAGAGAGAATAATAACCATGGACTTACTTGGAGATCATTTTAGCCAAGATGGTGACATAGAGTGCATTGCAGGTGGATGCTGATCGGCAGTGACGTTCTAGCTTCTTCTCCTGTCAAATCAATCCCAGGAACCAATATGACCTGGTCAGATCAGACCCCAGAATACTACAGAAGGACCCACAGTTGTCCAACCACAGCCTGGACAATGATGGTGTCTCACCTGCTCCCGACTAAGCTTGACCTGCGCCCCTTGGCACTCAGCAGTGATCAGAGTCTTCACATCCCTGGGGTTCAGGGGATCCAGGTGGAGCGTGGGCCACAATCTACACCAGCCAGATAAACTGGATGTTAGAACTGGATGGTGCCACAGCAAACCTTACATATCAGTTAAAAAAAAATTTAAATGTCACATATTCAGCGCCTTAGAAAATAATTTATATTAGTTGTCCCTTAACAAAATATTGGTCAACAAGTTGGACTTAACAGTTGCAGGTTAATCTATTATTGTACTACAAGAGGACACACCACAACGGCAATTATTACTGTAGCTGTCCTGCAATATGAACCAGTACATTTTTGGTCCCTAAATTCTTTGTCACAGAGACAGTGAAGGGGAGCTTCATGTATTGCGTCATCTGGCCCCCTGCAGTACGCACCGCCACGCCTGGGGGCAGGTCTCCACGTTGACAGACACCACCACCCTCACGTTCACTGGCAGGGGGTCGATTAGCCACTTCATGTGCCTCTCTGCATGCTGGAAGGAGACATGGTGCTGAGGTGAGTCTGAAGTAGGTGTCTTACAGAAAAAAAATATTACCAGAGACACAGGTATCACCCCCTGTCCCCATCCTGCAGTTTTAAAAGTGCCTAAACCCACTTCCACTGAGTTACTGTACTCCCATCATGGACATCACAGGTCATTCAAAACAAGGTCTAACACCTGAATTTGGTCGATGGAGTCAATGATGACAATGATGTTGCCATGGTGGCGTGCAGACAATCTCTCGAGCCAGCGAGGGAACTCCTCCAGGATCTTACAGGGGTCCACTGATAGGCCTGAGATGGACCAGAAGTGCTGCAATAGCTAGAGCAAAACAGAAGAAGGATTCAGTTTATATACCTGGCTTGTCAGTTAATCATTCAATCAATAGAGCAACGAAAAAATATTCATTATAGCACTATTTATATCCTCTTAAGACCTGACCATTTATTTTTGTCCACTCTAGAGGACACACATGTTAAGTATATTTCTGCATAGACTGTACAGTATACAATGCTAAGTATTAATGCATCTTAAATGGACATTCTATACCTTTAAATGACACCATATGTTTTGGGGGCCAGGAAAACTTGACAGAATTCCTACAAAAAAATCCGATCCTAGAAATAAACCCATTTATATGCCATTTCTTAGGAGGAAAAAGAAGCTGCCGCATAATGATTTACAGAAGATTTTACAAAAGTCAAAAATTTGGTCAACATAAAAGAAACTGAAAATCATTCTAAAATTAGTTCCGAATAAAAACAATCAAGGAAATTCCTGGAAAACAACATGCAAGAATTAATATGTGATCGAGTTAGGAAGCTGGGACTGATCAAGACAAGAAACAAACCGGTCTGATTTTTTCTTAAATATCAACAAATGACATTTTGACTACCGGACCTTGACCCACCTTGACAGTGAGCCGCTTGATCAAGAGCACCGGCTCTGCGCTATTGGACAGTGGCCGCCCTACAAAGTGGTATAGGATCAGGGTGTCTGGAGAGTGCTTTTGCTGGAACTCAATCCTTTGGAAAAGCAGATTCAAAGATTGGCTTATGAGATCTCTGGGAAGCTGGAGTTTCACACAACTATGAAAGCTTGAGACCGCGGCTGCATAGAGGTAAACATACCATTTGGAGAGGAGGAGGGTCTTCCCTGAGCCCGGCCCCCCAGAGACTAGAAGAGGGGGGATGGGAGGGGGTGCGGCCACCATGTCGTTCAGGCGCTCTATGTACTGCAGATGGAACACATCAAAAGACTCTCACCTGAATGTTCTGCTAGCAATTACAGTAAACGCCTATACACATGTATCCATATGCACATAAATACAGCTTTGAAGGTAGTCATGCGCTGAAGTGTTAACCTGCACTTAAACCACCCAGGTACAAACTGTTAAAATTGCAATACATCCAAGGCTACAGGTGAACAGTCATTATGTAACTAATCGATGGCTATTATCTGTTAATGCAGCCTGATATGGGAAGCAGCGCCACCTTCTGGCAGCCCGGTGGTGTGGGCACTGCTGCAGCTTGCTGGAAAGCCTCTGCTTGCTCCTGCTCATCATGTAGGTCCCACGGCATGTCGCCAAAGTCCTCCTCCTCGTTTCCCTCCCCTTCAGCCAAGTCAGAGACGCCATTCTCTCCGTCAGCCAACTCCTGGCCCAAGAGCTCCTAGTGGAGAACAGGGAATATAAGGCTCTGGACAGATTACAGTGTCTCCTATGGGTCAATAGAAAACAAATTACCTGTCATTGTCAGTTATCCTCTCCACCAATGAGATGTCATCTTTATTAACCTCTCCCCCGGTCAACATTTTTACCTGCTTTATTACTGTTCCCTCCAATCACATACCTGCTTGATCACCCTCTCCAGCTGAGCATGAAGGAGAGATGCTCCCTCTTCAGGGTCCCCGCCATTCTCTATCAACTACAGTCAACAGATAAGGCCATAGTCAGCCCAGTTCCATTCCTACCAAATATTTAAGTATATTCTGTATCAGTTATTTGTAATGTATATATGTACTATGTTTATATCAGTGATACTACACTCCAGATTGTCCCTAGATTCAAAACCAAAGAAAAGGGCATGAAATAAAACTGACTGAAATAACTCCCTCAGTTTCACATGGGAGCGCACCTTGACTTTGACTGCCTTGCCTGCTGCAGTCACTCTCTCAACCAGCTCCCTGGCCGGTGCAGAGAGAGAGCTCCCCTCCCCACTGCGGACATACAGCAGCAGGGGACGAGCCTCCGGGTTCTTCACAAAGGCCTCCTCTGCATCCTCAACCAGTGAACTGCACAGGGAAGGGGAACAGAAGCAAACATCTGGGATTAGGTACAACACTCCCATTAGACCTCCACCAGCAAGGGGGGTAACAGATTTCCACTAGCATTTCACAGTACCTCCTTTTCCCTGAACGATTAACAAACCAGAATTTTGCTGCAGCATAAAAGTACTTTAACAGTTAAGGCTGGTGGTGGCAGTGTGCTGGTGTGGGGAAATGTTTTCCCGGCTTCTGAGAGATGGTCTATCTGTACATCATTGCTGACCAAGTTAATCCCTTCACAGCTACAGTTCATAAACACTCACATGGAAACTTCCAGTGCGATAACGCACCATGTCATAGGTCACCTAATGGTTCCAAAAACATGACAGCCATTGTTCAGTCTCCTGCACACTCCCCAGAACTCAACCTTATCAAACACCTTTGGGGTGCGATGGACAGGGCTATTCACAGCAGAACTGTGCAGACATGGTACAAATGGTACAAAATTCATGGTACAAAATCACCACGTGGTACAAGATTCCAGCACAATGAATCCAGCACCTTCTAGAATCCATGTCCAGAAGAATTCATACTGCTCTGAAGGCCAAAGCAGGCACAACATATGTATGAGGATGTGTACCCAGTAAACTCACTGTATGTCACTTTACATTTTTTACACTGACATTTGGGTTCCATTCTGCCTAACTTGGGTGCCATGAGTGAGGAACATGCAGAAAGTATCCATCAGGATATCTGTGCTACAAAGAAAAGTTATACAGGAAGATGGTCACCAAATGTGCTACCAGAAATGCTAGTTAAAAAGGTTTTGTGAAAGACTTTTTAACCTTGTAATACCAAGCATTCTCTTACCTGTATCTGCACTTTAACATGTATATTTTATTTTACACGGCAGCATTTTAAAAATATTTACCTTCTGAGGGTTTGAATAAATCAAAAAAAAAAAAGGCAGGCGAGTTACTTTTGAATTCATGGCATCTAAATTAGTAAAAAAAAACCACCCATTTATATACTGCAGTAAAATAAAAAGTTAAAAATTGATGATCAGCATAATTTTTATTTGTCAGCATTTTCTGCTCTTAAAATGCTTCACACTTACCTTTACCCAAAGTGACTACAACTCCTACATCTTACTCATTTAAAAATCTTGATTTTTTTTAAGGAGCGAAACGGTGTGCAAGTGTACCTTGTGACTGAGGACCTGAGCAGCAGCACGCACACTGAGCTGCGCTCGATCTCCTGCTGCCGCTCAACCACATACATGCCCGCATTCTCTGCAGGGAAACTAGCAGTCAAGTAGAAGTGACCCAGGCCCTCGCACAGCTTCTGCAACCTGGGGGAGTAGCTCTGGTTTCACAGAGAAGGAAATAAGTAGATAAACAGCAGAGGCCAATGGACACAGCCTGTGGACCACAATACATAAATGGCACGAAGACATGGTGCTTTCAGCATATGTGTAAAACAACTAAACCTTCCAAATGCAGCTTATTTTTGCAGTGGTGCCCGAGGAATTCGGATTCACTGCCACTGTGTTACCACCACCATTACTGTCTGTTTGCGCTACACTATGTTTTCAGGACTGTATCTACTTACTGTAAACAGCATTTATATACTTATTTATCTTCAATTTTTTATCTGTTGCCTATCCTACCAACTTCCTCATTTTGTCTGTCTTGTTCCTTGTTTTTGTGCTGTCTGTTTAGTGTACTGTACACCATGGTCCAGGAGCTACATTTTCATCTCCTCTGTACATCTGTATAACGCAGAATGACAATAAAATGAACCTTGAACCTGATTCATTAACAAATATACTGCAAATAAGGTGTTTTGAAAAAGTATTTGCACCCTTCCTGATTTCCACTACTATTGCATATTTTTCACAATGTTTCAGATCTGTAGAACAGCGTTAGACAAAAGGAAGCTGAGTAAGCACATAACAGTTTTTAAATTATTACTTCATTTATTGAATGTGAAAAGTAACAGTTCCCTTAGTCAAACCATTGCCCAAATTTAATTGATAATTAGATTTAGATGATTAAACATAGCCAAGCTTGAGGGCAACAGCCCTGTTGAATCTAAACCTTATTAAATAAGCAAGTCAATGATCCAAAACACAAAGGCAAGTCAACATCTGAATGAAACAAATTTAGAGCAGCCTAGTCAAAGTCCTGATTGGAAGTCAATGGAAAAGCTCACCTGAAACAAGCAGTTCGTGCTCAAAAAGCTACCAATGTGTCTAAAGGAATTCTGCATAGAAGAACGGGCTAAAATTCCTCAGCGGTGATGCGGTAGACTGATATTGAATTATATAAAGCATTTGCGTGCAATTATTGCAGCTAAAGGTGGCACATCCAGTTACTGAGTCTAAGGGGAAATTACTTTTTCACGTGCATGAAATTGATGTTGGATAACTTTGTTCCTTATGTAATGGAAGTAAAGTTTTAAAAACTATTATGTGTTTTCTCAGGTTCCCTTTATCTGATATTACATTTTTTCTAAATATCTGAAACTATTCAGTGTAACAAATATGCATAGCACTCTATGTCGTAACTCAACAGAAAGTGGGAAGTAGATACTGTCCAGGATGCCTACCCTGATGAAGACATCCACCTCAGCCTGGGTCTCTGGGGTGTGCATGAGGTAGCAGCGCACAGTGTTGCTCCACAGCACCTGGGACACATGTGGAGAGACCTGGAGCAGGCTTGCCACAGCTGTGTCCCAGTCATCTGAAACACACACACGATATTCAGTTTTGACCTTAGACGGACAACAGTGACTGACTGAACATTTAAGTCACACACATGACTAGTCACGGTTCTGACCTCTGCTAACGTTGGCGAAGGGACCCTCCACATCAATCAGGCTGTGGGCAAATTCGGGCCCCCTGAACGTCTGTTGCAGTTGCATCATGCTGCCCATAGAGGGCTCACTGCCCAAAACAGGGCCACTCCAGTAGTCGCACTGAGTTTCAGGAGCTTCAGAAGAAGATAAAAAATTTGAAATCACACCTTTTTTTTTTTTACAGAAAAAGAGATGTATACATCTCTTTTTGTGGTTTAAACACCAGCATCAGAGTAACACCATCTATCACTGGAGAAAAACAAGATGCAAAACACTGTCCACATCCTTTGTGCGCTAAATTCAAATACTGTATCTGTTTAGTGCGTGGGTTACTTTGCTTCTTAGAACAATGCCATTTCCTGCTCAACACACAGCACTACTATTATTATTTATCTTTTGGAGACTTTAACTGTATTCCTTTTCTTTTTTTTCCACAGCAACTTAAAATGTTGTATACTAATGTGCTTACATTGATTTACCATATACACAATTGGGAAATTTTCCCTGTATCCTTTCAGAAGCAGGAGTGATATCTGAACCTGGCTCTAACCACTATGCTAAACACTGGCACCAAGTTCATTTGCTCCACTGTGCCACGAGGACATACCCTCCACTCTTGTGTGGTTATCATCCGAGTCGGAGTCTGCAGGGTCGTACACCTGCACCCCCTGTGCCTGGAGCTGCTGCAGCTTGGCCTCCAACTCCCGTTTGGCCCTCAGGAGGTCCTGGATCTCCTTCTCCTTTGTCTCACGGAAGATCTGACCATTGGGAACAAAAGGGGACAACAAGGGCAACGGTGAGGTCAACAGCAGCCAGTGGCAGACTGTAGTGAATTTAAGCTGCCTGCTCACCTTAAACTGGCGCTTGACCTTGTCACGATCATGCTCAAAGGTAGCAGCTCTCTCCATGGCCTGGTATTTGGCTTCCAGAGCACTCTCCCTTTCTCTCAGGACCTTCTGGTAGGTCTTCTGTAGGGCCTATAGAGGGCCAAATACTTGGTCAAAAACACTATCTGCACAATGCTACTGCCAACTCCCACCTGCATTCCCTTCCTCAGTTAGGAGCTCTACTCAGACTGTAGCCTAAAGTCCAGGGAAGGACTCCATCAAGGGAACAAAGAAACAGGAGCACATACCAGATGCTACTATTCCAAAAACAAAGGTGATGGAAGGGGGAGATCAGACTGTTCTGTGAGTGGACCAAAAGAGACATAATCCCTGCTGAAGGTCATTGCTGGAGAGGAACTCTACATAAGTGAAATAGTACCAATGATACTACCAATGATGTGCCAACCCTTAAACTACTGCTTACAGTGATTTACCCAATCATGCAGCTGGATAAGTCTTTCTGTATCAATTCAGTCCCTTGATGAACAGTACCGCGGCATAAACGTGATACCAATCAGGTCTCTTCGGATCCAAAAAATGGGTCTAACCACAGCACTAGCAATTTTTACCTGATTAACAAACTCGGGATAAAAGTGTCTCATAGCAATAAAAGATATAATTGGGTTCCAATATGAAAATGGACAATAAGCTAACAGCCTTGTTCCAACCCTACCTGGAGTTCAGCACGCAGCCTCTTGTTCTCCTCATCCAGCTTGGCCTCTTTCTTCAGCATGGCAGCCACCTCATTGCTCTTGCTCACACGCAGGATCTCATAGTCCTTGCGGAGGCGCTCAAGCTCAGCAGCACATTCCAGGTCCACGGAGCCGGTGGACTTAAAGCTGGCACCAATGGCGCGTGGGCCACGCCGGAAGGAGCTGCGTACAAGCCGGGCCTTGGGTTTCACCTCCACAGGGATTTCGCAGGCCTCCCCTCCCCCGCCCCCGTAGGCATCCTCGATCACCTCCCCAGGGCTCACCAGGGATGAAGCAGTGCCCATTCCACTGCTTCCTCCCTACACACTCCACCTAGGTCGCATTCTGGTCTCTGAGGAGTTGAACAGCCCAAGGGGGTACGGGAGGCAAGGCTACAAGGTAAGCCCAAGAAAAGAGTGCTTAGGTGGAGCAAATACTGCAAACACATCCAAAGCACATTCAAAAGGTGAGGGATCAAAGTTTGACTACTGCAGATGAAAAACGACAGCCTCTAAGATGCTGTATATCTCAGGAGTGAGGGTAGAATAAATAGAGGATAGAGGGACAGAATTGTGGATATGACAATCATGTACCCAAGATAAGATTCCTTTTTTTGGGGGGGTTAAACGGAATATATAGGTGTGTGGTACTGATGTCACCTTAATGAAATCATTCCTTATTCAAGAAAGATGCTACAAGATACTATGTATAGCTATAATAACAAGGGTAAGGCTAAAATGCATTTTAAGAGAACATTAAGGGAATCTTTTCTCACATGAATGAAGCTTAAATGACAAATAACTTAGGAACAATCGGGAAATGTCTAGTAAAAGTAGGGAACCTATCAGTAACAGATATTCGATAAACCCTATCCCAGTAACATCCGTTAATGCAACGATCAATTCACGATCACATTAACGTGGCACATATAAAATACCCCTGAAACATCCATAACGTACGTGAATTTCCTAAGTAGCAAGGGCTGATGGGAAGGCGCCGCCTACTCTACAATCCGTTAATATCCGAAACTGCTTTGGAATCATTTAACCCAAAACACCACACCGGGAATAAGAAAAAAAAAGAACTAACTCGTAACATGAATTTATTGTTTTGGTGACGATACTTCTGAACACGTACCATTGCGGTGAATAATGTCCGGACAGACAGGGGAACGAAGGAGTCCCGTTATCAGCCCAGCCAGCTACTTCAGCGATTAAAGTGACAAGTTCGCGCAGTGTCAACTTGTTAAGAACACTTTCGACACAAGAGCTGTGTAAATGTTACTCGGTTTCCTACTTATCATGGTGACTTTACTGTACAAGACCGTAAACACGAATTTCCTAAAGCGTCCCACGTCCCATATTTCGTCGACTTCCCCGTTGCCCCGGTAACGAACATACACTTCCGGCTACGGGTCCTCAGTGAGGGCAATACGAACGCGGACTTAGGAATATCGGAGAAAGGTCTGCAACCAAAGCGGTTTTTAATTAAAATTTTAATAATACTCGTAGAAGTACTGTATAAACAACACAAATAATACCAGGGACCACAAATACAAAATTGCTAAAAGGTTTAAAATATATACACAATATAATCATCTTTTGAGTTATTGGATGTGAAAGTAGTATTAACAGTATATTGGTTGATATCGCCATGAAAAACAGCAAAAGAAGTTTTTTTTTTTTTTGCCACAGAAGTGTCACCCACCTCTTGTCTCCATTTTCACATTCAAGTATCAAACTGCTCTGATGAACAGCCATTCGGGTTGCAGTAGAAGACATGAATAGGTAGCTTGTGCTTTTGTGAGTCACTTAAGCTTGCCCAAGGTTGTCACTGGATAACAATAATCATATATAGTGAAACATATAAAGTCATGGCAAACACATCTCTGTTTTTTATTTTTAATAAAAAACACTGGAATGATGAAACAGCTCATGGTGACATTGTAAAAAGGTTAAGCATAATCCATATAAATATTAAAAACAGTCAATTTCTGTACAATCTTGCCAAACAACTTTAACAAATGTCAGCGTTAAGGCGTCTCTGTAAAAGTATCGAGTTGCAGAACAAAATATGAGTAGAAGTCTTCAGATAGTACACAAAGGGCAGGACAAAATCTTCATGAGCAACTATAATGTCCAGTGAAAGTTCAGTAAAACAAAAATCTGCACGTATCCACAGCATGGGAAGAGGGCAGTCTTCTGTCTGAGACGGCAGTTTATAGCTCACTTTGTAACATGTGAAAGCACAGGTCAATTCCAAACCTGACAACCATAAGCTGCACTGTAACTATTGTTGTGAGCCATCGTGCCTGAAGGTTGTGGGGGTAAAATCCCCCATTTCAGCGAGTGAGTGAACAAGTACATTCTCTAATGCATTAGCTTCCTATGCACCCCAAACTGCCTCCTGCAAACTAACATTAAAATACTATTAACCAATACTTCACAAAATAATACTCACTTTCAAAGTTTATCCTTCATTAAATTCAGTTTTTCTATTTTTTTTTAACTCATCAACCTGTTCAGTAAGTGAGGAGTGAAAGTGCTTTGTAATATTTTGTGTAAATGACATGGTAAGAATTCATTGTTTTATTACAGAGAAAATTTACTTACTTTACTACCAAATTATTTTTACCTATTGCTTGAATGCCAGGGACCTATCGGGGAAATGTGCCACAGTGACTTAGATTTAGACCAGATCACCTGTTTGGAGGGTTTTGGAAAAGCATTTGCAAGCTTTTTTTTTTTTGGAAAAAGTAAAATGCAGAATATACTATATAAACTGTCTTTGGGTACTGATGTGGTTGTAGAAGGTATCAAAGAATCTGCAATCTGCTGACTAATTAACTGATCATTTCTTTTTTTTGTTCAAGTTGTACTTTGCAGGTCTCTGTCTTGGATTTGGCAGAACAACCGAAGTACATGCTTCCTGTAGTTTGTGGTCAGAAAGAAGTACAGCACTGGATCCAAAACACCACTGACACAAGTGAGAGAGGAAGTGATGCGGTTAGTCAGCCAAAGAGACGCTATTTCATTGCTGCTGATGTTTTGGTTTGCAAACATGGCAATGTAGATAAAGCGGTTCACGTGGTAGGGCACAAAAGCCACAATGAAGATTAGCAATGTCAGTGTGATCATTCTTATGGATTTCTTAATCTTGAACCTTGTCTCCGACTGCCTGAGGCTGTACAGTTTATGCAGAATTAGTGCATAGGAGGTCACCATGATGACAGATGGCACTGCGAAAGCCACAGCAATGGATGGCAGTGCTTTTTTTGATGGCTTCTCCCTGTAGAGCTGGAAGCACATTGTCCGAGTCGAGTTTTCCACCGCTGCCGTTTGCCGGGACATCAGCAGCGGCATTGTGGTGAACACCAGGCAGATCCACAGAACCCCACTTACGATGTGGGAGATGACAGGCTTCTGTCGCAGTGACAGGGACTTGATCGGTAAGACCAGGGCCAGAAAGCGGTCAAGGCTGATGCAGGCCATGAAGTAGATGCTACAGTACATATTGAGGTAAAAGAAGTAACCAAGAAGGCGGCACGGTATCTCACCAAAGGGCCAGTCCCCATCCATGAAGTGGTAGGCTGCGCGCAGAGGCAGGATCAACACATAGCAGAGATCCGCTATGGCCAGATTTGTGAGGAACACCTTGGAAGAGGTGGTCTTCTTCTCACAGCTGAAAACCCACAAGGCCAGAGCATTTGCTGGCACAGCCAAGATGAGCAGTGTAATGTAGAAAATGGCAAAGAAGATATTCTCCAGGTGGGATTCTCTGATGTTCCAGGTGTCCAGCTTGCTTCCACTGCCGTTGAGCATCGTGGGAAGGTTCTGTCTGATGGAGAAGGAAGAAGGACAGTTTAGTGCCGTTGTGTGGAGAATGGCCAGAAGGCACTGTGTTCACGCAGCTGTGTGTGAGCTGTTACCAGTGTATACTCTTGCCGTGCTTCACGTTGGGTTATGAGAAGCAGGAAGCAGGGCTTGCCCTTTGAGGTATCACAATCGATTGCTCTGAGGAACTTGTATGAACGAGGCACCGCAAGCTTCAGGTATGCAGTTTCACTGGGAACAGGAACAATCTTTCATCTACCTATTGTTGATCACACAGTTTGCTGTCTATTTTGCAACTTTCTCAAGGCCATAGGTTCAGAACTTGTGGTGTACACTATTGTGTATGTCCAGAAAATATATTTTGCTACCATGCATAGAGTTTACCATGTTCATATTAAACCCATGATCCACCATTCTGGATAAAAGTACAGATGGTAGAAATCCACTAGTTAGTTATATTGATAGTAATGATAGTTTCATCAAAATGTGAGGAGAGCAGACAGCAGTTTAAAGGCAATGTTATAATTTCAGACATCACAGGGCATGAAAAATCTAGCACCCAATGTATGTCTCAAATGGTTTTGTCTTCTAATCTACTGCTAACCAGCAACAGGCAAGTAAACAGATCATGAAGCAACAGTCATAATTTTTTGTGTTAAATTTTCAACTGTATAAACCATTGCTGCTTTTTATGATGAAAATGAGTTCTAAAATATAAACTTTAATCGTGAAACTGACAGTTTATCAAACTATTTTGTTAGCTGTTATCAAAACATTGAAACATCTAAGATGGATATGTTTTGATTTTCATAACTTTAAGATATTTTTATAGAAAAAAATAGTTGTGAGCAGACTTACCTCACTGCAGTGGAACAGTACACTGACTTTGTAACAGCTTCCACTTCAAATACAGTTCTTCACCAAACACCAAAATAGACACAAAGATTAAGATATGATAAATCATGCAAATCATTTTCCACTAGCAAAGTTATGAAAACGAAAGTGGCTTTTTGTTAAGATGGGGGTCGATGTTTTGCACCTTGTGCAGGATTTTTTCCTCTCTTACCTTGCTTCAACCAAACCTTCCACCCTCTTCGACCACTTTTTGTGAGCGTTTTTTCGTAACTGTCTGCAACAGAGGCGATCATGCAGTGTTCATGAACTATGTTGTGGGTGGGATTTTAACACCACTGGAGATGCTCTTTATTTGATTTTTAGAAATACAGGCATGCCCTGTGTATTAATTGCTTTTTTTGGTTATGACTAAACAGCTTATAAATTTGCTTTTGACAGATGGGCACTTACCGGATTTCGTGTTATGCCCATATCTTCTGAGCTTGAACCTGATTCTATGTGGAGTTTGCACAGTCACCCCCCCCATTCACGTGAGCTTCTCCTGGGTGTTCTGGCTTCCTCCCGCAGTTCGAAGACGTGTTTCAGGTACAGGGATGATTCTGATTTGACTTTTGCGTGTGTGCATGTGTGCATGCGTGTGTGTGTGTGTGATTTTCCTGTGAAATTCCATCCCCTTCCAGACTCATTCCATCCGAACCTACTGAGGAGTCCCATCTTGTAGCTGGAGAGAAGGGGGAATTCTTATTGGAAAAATTGACTTGAGATTTTAATGTGATCTGAATAATTGTTTACATTTAATAGCTTTATAGCAATTTACTGTTAATTGCTCGTTTTAAGGGTTTGAATGTCTTATGTTTTTATATTCTATTGAGAATGTCGAATTGTTGAATGTTTTTGAGTCTATCTCAAAAGGATGTGGCTCATATCTATCATTTTTTAAAAAGTGTAACCAAAACAACACAAAAACATACAGACAAACACAGCAATAAAGAGAAATAATGCTTATATCTAATGAATTACATCCAGAAGTGATCAAATAGCACTGTCCTAAAAGAGCATCTGTCATTTTTAAAGTGGCTGTGATTTTCTGCTGCCGTGTTTATGATTTGACTCTGTAGCTGTGTTTATTTTTGCTGTTGTTAATCTTTTCAGTTTTCAGTATTTGCCATTTTTTAATAATCATTCAAAAAACAAGAACGATAATAATGCAGGATATATCCTTCTGTCCTGCGGCCAGCTTTGTATTCACACCGTCCCACTGATGAAGCGGCTACTGGTGTCAGAATGTACACTACACTTGTTAATGTCCGTGAGGACCTCACCCCACAGCTACACAAAAATACAATCCTTTATTTTTATTGACCTTTTATTAATTATTAAACAAATTTCTAGACAGTTATACATATTTCTTACATGTTCAAACCAAGCTGCCCTGTGATACAGCCTTAAGTCAGCTTTGATGCTTATAGAACAGAATAATTTTAAAAGTGTGCATGGATTAAAATAAATGTTGGGAGTATCACAATGGAACCTATAATTAAAAAGGCAGAGATGTAAATGATGTCGTGTTTACCCAACAGAACAACACTCACCCAACACTTGCTTTTTCTTTCCACAGGTTTTATTTGTGAAAAAAACAATCATACTTTCCAGACAAATGTATTTATTATCAAATTAAATTTAAGGTGGTTAACATCATGTAATCAGGTCCTCATAGCAGTTCGCAGACAAAGAAATCATATGTATCTGACATTTCCTACATTGCTACGTACGTACAGCATTCTTTTCTATTTTCATCTAATGAGTACTTCCTTAAATAACTATTTGTATCATTTCACAGAAGCCTTTTTTTACACTGTATTTTGCAGAGTTGTATGCATTTTTTTCTGATGCTTTTTGACTCAGGTACCTTTCATAAGGTTGGCACAGTATGGTGGGACCAGTGACCTTCAGCTGCCCCGTAGTTGTGCCATAAACACACACAATGCCTGTCTATCCAGCAGGGCCTCAGTCCTTGGAAAACTGAATGTTGACGATGCCGTATTCGCCTTCCGCAGCACTCTGACAGTCTTTGGCCCGAGCTGTCGTCTCAGGGACATCTTCCTGGGGGGTCCGGTCTTGAGAGAGAAACGAGGGCTTCCTGTCTTTGTAGCAGCAAACCATGATCAACCCAATGGTGTTCAGCAATGTGGCCAAGATCATCAGAACTCCTGTGTGGGTGGAACAAACACAACCATTACGACCTTGACCTTGTTACACCATAATCCCCCGAATGTTACACGTGATCCCAATATTCCAGTTGTTGTTTTATCTCTGTTTCTGGCCTTATTCGTAGCAACGGTCTGAAGACTGCTGTGATAAGCATCCAGTATTTTTCATATAATTCATTAAATTACTTATTAATTTGATTGCAATCACTGGGCAGCAGATGGCGCAGTTGTTAGGACTGTTGGTTTGTAATGTGGAAATGTTTGGTTTGAATCCCACTCTTACTGTAGTATCCTTGATCAAGGTGCAGTACTGTGCAAAAGTCTTAGGCACCTGTGGGAAAAATGCTATAAAACGAGGATGGTTCCAAAAATAATTCCATGAATACTTATTAATCGATAAACCTTCTAAAAAGTGCAGTAGACAAAAAAACCTCAATCAGATCAATATTTGGTGGGACCACCCTTTGCTTTTAAAACGGCATCAATTCTCTTATGCAAACTTGCATGCAGTTTAAGGTAGAGGTCGGTAGGTTCTTCCAAACATTTTGAGGAACTGGCCACAGTTCTTCTGCACACTTCGACTGTCTCTGCATGTCCTCCCAGACTGACTTGATCATGTTGAGATCAGGGCTCTGTGGGGACCAGACCATCTGTTGCAGGATTCCTTGTTTTTGCTCAAGATAGTTGTGTATGACTGAGATTGGGTGTTTGAGGTCATTCTCAGGCTGCAGAATGAATTTGGAACCAATGAGAAACCTCCCTGATGGTAGATAAGAATCTACCTGGACTTCTCAACACACATTGAAGTTGCATGCCTAAGACTTTTGCATAGTAGTGTACGTGCCATGTATTGATACAGTAAAAAATACCCAGGTGTATAAATGGGCAAAATCATTGCAGGCAGCTTAATGTTTGCAGCATATTGCTCAGCTTTAGGACATGTGGGGCTTTAGCTTGTCACTTAAGTGGGGGTATTTCTATCCCAGGGCAGCAGGTGGTGTCGAGGTTAGTATCACAATGAATGCAACTTGGTTCAAATCATACTCTCACTGTAGTGCCCACAAAACATCTGTAAAAACAGGTAAATGATTGTAAGAAGATTAGTGTACAAACCAAATAATAAGAGTCCTGCTAACACCAGGAGCCCAGCTAACTGTGTATTCAGCTGATATGCCATAAGGGCGCTCAAAATAAAAGCAGCTGAACTTTGAATGGGGCAAATGTAATGCAATGGAACCCAAAGTCAGAGCAGAACTAAAAAATAGACACAGATTTTATTGTAGTACAGCTTTGATGCTTGTTGTTGCGTTGTTACTCTGGCATTGGACTGAATCGCAAACTGTTCTGATCAACCTGGATGACTCTTACTTCCTCTACAAGGGCTCCACTCTGACACAGACAGTGTGGGGGGTCTCAGTGCCTCTATTCTTAACAAGGAGTTAATATGTCTAGTCTTGAATAGTAGCGTAAACTAGCGTCAATGATCATAAATGACGACTTGGGTTTCAAATGTACATTGTTCCTTTGCAATGTACAAGTTTCCTTTTTTGAACAAGTCCCCAATGTATATTCAGTTGTTCTTTATTAACATAATTGTCATCATGCTCCTTTTTCAGCGTTTAGCAAATTTCCATAGAAACGTGCAGCTTATGAGACAAATGCTTCTTAATCTTTAATCTGTCATAGACCGATTTAAAACTCTGATGAAAGTAAAGGACCCATCATAGAAATATGTCCATAAGTTCAGAGAAAATTTTGTACTCAGTCCACTGCACTGAAACATGATTGCATCCACATAGGATTATGTCACAGCTAATAATATCATAATAAAATTTTTATTTTATGGTTACTTTTTTTGATAGTTTTCAGAGCAAGCCTCTCCTTCACAGACATCCGGAAGTCAATCCAAATAGTGTCTGTGAATCCCAGGTTAACAACCTCTCATCTATAAATGATACGAGAGCAGGTCTGATAAAGTACATGTCTCTAAGATACAAAGCACGACTGCTTCCAGGAACTGAGGTTGACAAGATATCTACCAAAATAGCACTCCCCATTTCCTGACTTTTGCAGTTCAGACTAGGAGACAGCTTTGTGTGGATTGATGTGTGGTTGTACAGTTTCACCAGGAAGCGCAGTAACACCACGATTAGTGCTACCTCCTGTTTTCTTTCATTTCTCAGCAACACACCTAGAGTGCTAACAGAGGTGAGAATCTCTTGTGAATTGCTGCTGAAGAAGCCAAAGATTACAAACAGGGCCTCTCCAGTCAGATTAATGTTTTTGTTTCTTCCTTCTCCAAGCAAACTTACCGCAGTAAACAGTGTTGGGCGAGATGTCGTCAAACTGATAGATTTTGGTGAAAATCGCGCCCAGCCCCAGGATCATCATGGGGTAGACGGTGAACGTGTATCGCATGTACCTCTCAAACAGGAAGCTTTCCAAAGCAAACCTGGTGGGAAAGTAGATAAGCACCTCCATAACAACTCATCTGATAGCCCTGTCCAAAGTGACCTGTGTACAGTGATTTATCACTTAAAACATTTAACTATCAACAGAACTGGATTACAGCAGTTTACAGAGAAAATGCAAATTCAAATGCTCAAGGGCAGAAGAGTTAAGTATTTAGCAGAGCTGGTTGCATAGCTTTGTGGAAAAAGTTCTAAAAATACAATTACTTCCTCCACAACTCACAAGAATTGTACTCTGTATCAGATGTGAACATCGGTAACCAAAAGCTTAACATAGCTTGGTTGACCACAGGGGCACCACAACAAGAACACGTTTGTTCTTCTCACACGCTAGAATATTCAACCAGCATTCCATAGACTTGCAATTTTTTTGCAATGATCTTTGTTATCATAATTATTTGTTAGTTTGGTTGCATGGTTGTCAAACTCTTTCATGATGGCACCCTTAAATATGCTATTCTTTGGCACTTTTAGTCAACTGTTTGCTGGAAACAGTTTAAACTGTATTAATGGAACCCCCTGCTGCAGCCATCTATAAATAAAGAACCACCACCGTAAACAAAGAAATTGGTGAAAAGCAGACGGTGTCTTTTATACTTGTTTGACATAATGATTAATTAATTCAAGAAAAATGATTAAAGAAAAGAAAAGTTACAGGGTCATTCAAAAAGAATTGAAGACCTTCATAAATTTCTTACTCAGTAACTAAGCATCTTATAAACATGTGTTCTAAATCAACTTGTTTTTTCTGGATCCCTTCGCACGCAGCTGGGCTGGTGGGTCGTCCTCGTGTTTGAACTCACCATGTAATCAGGCTCACCAGCAGCAACGTGAGAACTACGGTACTTGCAAGAGGGTCTTGAAGGCCTGCTTTGAACTTCAGCATAGCACCCACGATCATGAGGGCTTCCAGCCATGTCCAGGTTGCGAACATAGCCAGTCCATTCTGGATCTGGGCAAAAATTGAACAAATACAGCAATGTAATCTCATACACCAGAGAGGTTTTCTTAAGAGAGTAAAATGTGAGCTCCATGCATCCAGCAGCAATTCTAAAAACCTTATCTGTGTTGACCTGCTGGTTGTATAATACCTTTTATGCAGCTTGACAGCTTAGTGTGACACTGAAGGATAGCAGTTCCGTAAAACAGACACCGAGTGCCCTAGTGCATAAATGGGTAGATCATGGTAGCTCCTCAACTTAACATTGTAATTCATTTTGGGAAAAGGATAATAAATAATGTGACATCCCTAAGTAAAGCAATGGTGGTAGGGGTTCATAATTTGGAAACTAATCTGAAAGTCAGCACGTTTTTAAATGTGAATTGAACAGTTTGTTCTGGAAAGGAACGAAGTTCCACACAACATAAGAAATGACTCCTTAAGTCATTTGGATCAGTAAAAAAATGTTGGTTCGTGCATCACTTTGTAAGTTGTATTTGATTAATTCTGGCAATTGTAATCCTAAATAACTAGAATAACAGGAACATTAATAATTTTGAAATAATTCCTGGCAAAGAAACGATATTCGGAATGGATAATCGCTCACAAGGTAGGAAATGCACCAGAAATCTTTTGGGCTGTGCGTGGTTAGCCAGGGTTGGTGCCGCTGGAGGTTACTGTAGGAGATGCCGAGCATCATGTAGGTCAGCAGCGGAATGAGGATCTTCAGGCCAAAGGTTTGGGCCAAACATCTATGAACATGTAAAACAAAATATACCGTTTATAATGGTGCCTCACTGTGTTGTCAAAGCAAAAAAAAAAAAAAAAATCACAGAAAATCACATTACTCATGCTTCTGTGTTTTGTAGTTTTCCATGTAAAACGTTTCTAGTACTGAATAATAAACGACTATGTGTTTCAGTCATAGTGTAATATAACATTTAGTGCACGGATGTGGTCAGCGATGGACGTGGTCAGTAACAGAAAGTCAAATGTTTTGCGAACACTTATTGACTGCATGTCATAAAAACAGTGGGAAAACTAATTTTTGGACTTTACATGTATATTTCACTGGAAGAAGTGCACAGCCACAGCAAAAATACTCTGTATATTTTGCCTTTAAATACACATCTTATTGAGGCTTCCAGCTGCTTTATCAGCCACTCACGGATCGTCCCCAAGAAGCCACGAGGTGATCCTCACTGAAGTGATGAAGATCCACATCAAGTAGAAGAGGGGTGGATGCACTTCAGGGTTACAGCACACAGGGCCCAGTATGTTGCTGTTAATAACAATCAAGTACAGTCACCAATATTTGAGCCTAGTTTTCTTAAAAACACTGCTTTTTAAACATTTTTTAAATTTGCAAAAACTGTACTAGGTCACAGCATCAAGGAAAACAAAAACAGAAAAGAAGCATAGAAACAAAAAACATAAAAGAGGGCACCTCAGTTGCAGTAATTCCATTATCCAAAGAATAGTGTGTGTTATATAAGTTGTTATACATATGAAATATTAATTATATCAGGCACGAGATAATTCATCATTTGTAAATTCCATATCGACACTTTGCACCACTTTTCTATTTTCTATTTCATGTAATATTTAAACATACTGAAATCCCCACACCTGAACTTACATTGTCACAAATGATCATTTAAAATATGTTTAAAATATTGTTTATTTATATTCAGTCATTTGCCTTCAGCTGAACCTGAGTTGTTTTTTTTTAACTTTAAAAGGATGCAATATATTTTCATAGCTTCATAAATACAGCAGCATTTCGAACAATTCACTTTGTTTAGCAAAAGCAATTCTTGTGTCCCAATCTGGATTCAGCTTGGCATCATTGTACAAAAAGGCCAATCCAGCTACCATGTAAAGTAAAAAAGCTGAAGTAATATCCTCCACATGCATACATATTTCATCTGGCCTGTCATATCCACAGGTCTTGTAGGTGGACCACTTGAAACTGGAGTTTAAATTACCTCCCCATTACCCCTTCACTTACGTGCAATTTTCACAGTACAACCGTAACATTTAGTGAAGGTATTCCGTAAAATTTGGCTCATGGGCACAGTGCCATATTCTGCTCCTGAGCTATGAACCTGCAGTCTCGTGGCAATCTCAGTTTCTTCATTTGTATTCCTCTGCTGCTCAGTGCCTTGGTCCAAAGCATTGTCATAAATGTGGAATGAGGAGCATCGCACCCAGGAGCTGTCAGTAGGGCAATGGTACAAGGAGCACAGGTGGTGGAGTCTGACCCAGGGAAGGATTTTCCTTTTGTTAAAAGATGACCATACCTGCGGACCACCGTAGAGAACGCGTACATGAGCCACACTGTGTTCCACACACTGAGCATGATCCATATGGAGATAGCCCAGGTGTCCATGGAGGCATCGATGGAGCACCTGCGGGACTCATTTCCATGGAAGGTGGGGTGTACAACTGCGGGAACACATATGGATAATATACAGGTAACTGGGGTGCTGGGTATCATAGCAGCTAGGGGCCAACAAGGTTATAGGTTCCTGCCCAAAGGAGGACCCTGCTGTTGAACCTCCGAAAAAGCCACATGACTTCAGTTAGTCAAGTAAAAGATAGCATGAACTGCAGGGACACAAATACAAAAATATCATTTTGGAGGAAAACCCCAGCTAAACACCTCTGAAATATTTCATGTTAAGATTTAATTTTAAACATTACTTGGTTGCCCTCACAATGAAAAGCTTATCTGACATGATATTAAGTGAGTATTAATTGAATTGATCTAGATTCCTGGGGGGGGGGGGGCACTCGTCCCTTTAAACTTATTAAACTGAAAGTGTAATTGTTTTGGTGAACAGTTAACAGTTAGCTAACAACACGAGTAACTTTACATGTATATTTCACTGGCAGAAGTGCACAACCACAGCAGAAATACTCTGTATATTTTGCCTTTAAATACATATCTTATTGAGGCTTCCAGCTGCTTTATCAGGCACTGCTTATGAAATGGGGTCGAAAATAATTTGTTTTCCCCACGGTTCTACTGCACAGTGACCCTGGCGTACGTTCAGGTCAGAGGTCAGGATTATTTATGAAGTGACACAATGCCCACTATTTCACAACCGTAACAAGGTTTAGCTCAGAAACAAGGAAAGCTTGTAGATCCCTGGTTTTCATTCATACTGCCCTGCTTCCTACAGTAATAACAATGTGTGATTTGCTTCAGGTCATGTGTTTTAATGTAATTCTTTATCATTAAAACCGGTGCATGATAACAAAGTACACGCCTGCTATTATAACTGGATAATAGCAATAGAAATTTATTCAGCACGTGCAGTTCTCCCAAGTAGCTTATGATGGTTTAGCTTTTTCTACAACAGGGTAATGTTTACTGCATAAGTTCTGGGTATGAACATTAACCAAGGACACTACAACAAGAGGTGGGATTCGAACCTAGGTGCTCTAAGTGCAAGGCCCCCAAATTCTTTCAGGGGGGGCCTTCTTTCTTTCAAGATGTGCACCTGTTCTCAGGGTGTGCTAGGAAAGGGATTTCTAGAGACGTCTTGCAATATGTCTTAGATAGTGATGCTGGGGCAGTAGGTGGTTAGAGCGGTTAGAACCATTGATGTGGTCTTGAAGCACCTGGATTTCAACACCCCTCCTGCTGTAGTAACCTCAGTCAAGGCGCTTACCCTGAATTGATGCAGCGACAAATATTCAGCTTCATGATGGGAAATAACTGTATGTAGCCTCATGCTGTAAGCTGACTTGGAGAAAAGCATCAGCTAAGTAAATGTGGGTGCAGAAGAAACAGGTTCAAGATCAGTGAAGCTAGCTGGCCCCAATGGTGATCTGTTTTTTTAATGATCCAGAGGAAGGAGAAGCACCAATGGGAAATGCAACACAAGACAACACAGTTCCTCTTGCACATCTGCAGTGTAAAGCCTCTTTTGTCCTCTTCCAACAGATACCTTATTCATTTTTCCAACAGGAGTCTTAGTATCTTAAATCGGCTTTAGCCTGAAGCCATGGCGGCAAGTGTGCATTGCTAGCCATTAACTGCTGCTAAGTTACCTATAGCAACTGATCTGCAAGGTTAAACCGTGACAGTTCTGAAGACTGGACTTGTCCCATTGCTGTTAATCCATCCTCAACAAAGACCATCATAAGTCTGACTGTTCTTCCACCTCACAACAGGGTTTCTGTCCAGTTGCAGCGGAATCTTAAATAAATTAGCAAACGGCCAAATACGCTCACCATACACTTTATTATGAACACCATTTTCGATGAGCCAGTGCCCACTATAGTGTCAGCTTCTGTTCTTGGCTGACAAGAGTGGAATCTAATGTGGTCTTCTGCTGTTGTAACCTGTTGCTGTTGTTTGACTCAAGGGTTGACATGTCAGAGATGCTTATCTGCCCACCACTGTTCTAAAGAGTAGCTATTTGAGTTACTGTATCCACACTGTCAGCTCGAACCACTCTGGCCATTCGCCTCTGCCCTCTCGCATCGACAACGTATCCCCCCCCACAGAACTGCCACTCACTGGATGTTTTTTGTTTTTCTCACCATTCTGTCTCCCCTCTGGAGATGTCTGTGTGTGAAAATCCCTGGAGAGCAGCAGTTACTGAAATACAACCCATCTGGCACCAACAGCCACGCCACAGTCAAAGTCACTAAGATGACATTTTTCCCCCATTCTGAAGTTTGATGTGAACATTCACTCAAGCGCATCACCTGTGGGGGGAGTGATTTTATTTCTCATGCTGCTGTAACATGATTGCATGAACGAGTAGATGTACAGGTGTTCCTAATAAAGTGGCCGGTGAGTGTACGTTATCAAAAACATTAACTGAATCCTTAAAGTTACCCTGAGGCAGGAAGAGTTCTAAAAAAGTTTGGGGCAAAAGTCTCTATACAAGAAGTCTGATGGGCTTTTAAAATTCATCTTTCATAGAAACCACATGCTTTGAATACCAAAAGAATGGAAAGTTTCTTTTTGAAGAACTTGAGCATGGAACTGTGAGGGCTGCAGTCTTAGGGGCTGAAGTACAATAAACAAAGGTGCTGATTTTACATTAAGGCTCTTTAGAATATATATGTTGACTGCTGGGAAAATAAAGCTGCTATGAATCAGTTATCCAGTCTGTCCATGACACCTTACAAAAGAATAAACCTCAAGGACTATGTGGCTCTCAGTAGAAACAGCAGAAAACAAGACCTTCAAAATAATTGTTCGTTCAAGGCTGGCCATGAGAGCTGAATTTGATGTTTGTCCAACCTTCTGGAGAGATGAATTGAGGACCCTGCCCTAGGTCTTGAATGGTAGGCCCAGGGCAGTCACCTTGTTGAGGGAACAATGGTGCAACATGTGAGGTATCGAAAAATATCCCCAATACCTTTACATATAATAAAATATGTAATTTTTTTTGCACCTATATAGGTTTGCATGAACATTAGGAGAACATGTCTCCCTGCTTTCATACGTATGTGAACTATAATGTATCCCAGCACTGGTAGGGGCAACACTGAGAAAAACCAAGAAAATGTGTGTCAGCCCTGGAATTCTTAAGTATTAAAGTCTTTTTTGCTTTCCTGCATCAAACTGAACTAAGTATTTATCATTTGTTCATTATCAATTTGTTTTTCCCCCGTTCAGAGTTACAGTGGTCCAGAGTCCATCCCAAAACCAAAGAATGTGAGTCACACCAGTCCAGTACAGAGGAAAAACACACAGGAATTCAGACACAAACATTATGCACTGCACACGAACTTATACTTTGACTTGTGCTTGTTCATTTTCAACGTTACACTCTATAATCTGCAGGTTCAGCTAGATTGTTTGTCACACCTTATGACAGACAGGACCCACAGTCAGCTATTTATACCCTGCAAGCTGTGCAGCCCTGGGACCGGTTCTTAACAGGCTTCCCAGTGTTGGGTCATATGAAGACAAGTCAAACACCAGCATACTGTGACCCTTCAGGTGACCAACAAATAAGATATAGAAACTGAAGATCAGAACAAACATATTAAAACTGGCTTGAATGTCTGCACAGCACCTGGATGATCAGGATGGAAGCATAGTAAGGAGTCCCATGAAACATCTACATTTTCTCAGCTTTTTCTTTCTATCCTAGTTCATACACATCTGTATTAGTCCCTTGTAGTCAGATGTTTGCAGTATTTGAGACTACTTTGAAAGTCGCTGGAGAAGAGCATGTTGTGTGTAACTCACTGCTGTTGAAGGGAGCTGTGAAGAACTCAGAGAGGAGCTGGCCAGACAGGGCCAGGATGATGATGATGCCGTGAATCCAGACGGGACTCCCTGCCATATTCGGTGTGATATCTGACACAGCTCCCGGCAGTTTCACCCACCTTTATAACTGCCCCCTCTGTTAGACTTTGAACTTTGTGCACCGTTGTGTACCTGTTATTGCTCCCTGTTCATTGACACCTCCCACACCACCACGTGACACCACTGATCATAAAACGCCACGGTCTGCAGTGAAGAAATTTATTACAGCCTCACAGCCTTTTACTGTATAATAAAATCAGCTGTGATTTTCATTGACATGTCGATTAATCTGACTGTCTGTTCTCACTATGATCGATACCACTGCTGAAATCCTCACTTTATACGAGAGAATGTTTGCATAAAAGCTACTGTGAAGAGCTTCCATGGTAAAACCCAAGTTATTTTTATCTCAAAAATTTATTTTCATACTTGGCTGATATATCCAATTCTGAAAAAAACTTTATAATAATAATAACTATTGTTATTCTTAATATTATTCATTTGCATCCACATAAGCTGGGTTATAAATGGGTGAATTTTGAATTTCAAAGCAACATCTGTCAGTTTTTTTTTAAATTTCATATTTTCTTCCGTTAACTGTCTTATAAAGGGGGTGGTAAAGCATGTTCAAACAGTGTGATACCTACCCGGTAGGGTTTTATCTGGACATAATAAAACTTGCACGGTGTTTTTAAAGACTAAATAAGTTATAATGAATGTCCTTGTGAAAAAAAAACAATCATAAATTCATGTATCAAATAAACTTCCAAACTATAGCAATGGGCTGTTTGTGGGTTTGAATCCAACTCAGTCTCTGTGGAGTTTTCTTGCTCTCCCTGTCTCTCTGTGGGTTTCCTTTGGGTGCTCTAGTTTCCTCCCACAGTACAAATATATGTGTTTCACCTCAATCGGTCATGGCAAATTGCCTGTATTGTGTGGCCTTGTGAGTGAATGGGTGTGTCTACCCTGCGCCAGAGTGACTTTCCAGCTTAGCATCCAGTGATTCAAGGACAGGTTCCAGACACAGGATAGACTTATGGAGAGCTTTACTGTAAAATCAAAAGATGCAAAAGCTGCAGCTTCATTAAACAAGATAGAAAAAACTTTTATCAGCACGAATTACATACTTTTGGAACATACTTCACCCAGTATTGTTCTAGTGTCCAGTTCTCTTCCTGCTGTCTGCTTAAAATGACTTACAGTGCTCACTGTATTCCTCCGGTGTGGCTCCAGGAGGCGGATGTGCTCATGTATCAAATGCATAACAAAACATGATGGGCAACTAATATATAGTAACATATCTTATTTAAATCAATTAAAAATCCAAGACAAAGATCAGCCAGGCAAGTGCTAATATCAGAAACTGGACAACTGTATGTTCTCAATAATAATGTTTATTTGAATTAATTTTGTGAAAATTCCTGGAAGTTCCCAGTGATGGACTGGTGTCCCATCCACGGTGTAGTTTCATAGCCTGGTGCTCAGGGGGGGTAGGATCTGGACTGTGAATCTGACCACCATGAAATGATTAAAGATGACAGGTGGATGGATAGATGGATGGATGGATGGAGGTTTCTCAATCGTTTGTCTTTTTTCCATCAAAACTGGTTGTATTGTGTTAGAGAGCTGAAATTTTCGGAAATGTCTTCTGGAAATATCCATCCAAAGCAAGATGGCCATGGCCTGGAGGTATTCCCCGGAAACATAAGGAGTGGGGCAAGACACACACACACACACACACACACACTTATTATGTCGCATAGAGTAATTTCTCTTCTCACATGTCTTTTGGAGTAAACCCACACAATAGAAGATGCCCAAACTCTACAGAAACAAACTAAGGGTCCAATAAAAACCACAGTGACTATGTGACCCACAGATTAAACCCTCTTTAACAGAGATGAATCAAGTTTAAAGGTTTTGCCGGTAAAAGTCTGTGTAAAACCGGCAATATTAGCAGTGTAAATGTCAGGTGGTACTTTAGAAAGGACTGAGATCCAAAACCAAAGTGATATGTCAGAATGACCTGTAGATCCGACAGGTTAAATGAAGTCTAAAAGTGGCAGCTTTCAGAATTGTAGCTGCATTTATTATGCTTTATCCATTCTAATGCTCTGTCCAGCAGAAATGGAACCTCCCACCCTGGAGGTCACCCTGTGTTATACATGCTTGTTTTGGGCTTTTACTGGACTGCAGTCACAAGATTTGCTGTTTGGAGAAGCAAGCTGTTTGGAGTGTGCATTACAATCTATTTGTCTCCCAAATGATGGCGCATTCATTTTGAACACAACCATATCTCTCATTTCTCTATTTGGTGAGATGAAATAATCAGGATTATGTGAATATTTCCTGATCCATGCTGCCCTAAACAGCTCTTCCAACAGTACTTCCATGAAATTATCCATATCCATGACGCATCAAATCAATTTTATGTATTTTTATTTCTGTGTGCTTTATATTTTGATAGATATTGACGTTAAAATTTTTCTATTTTCATATGTCATATGAACAGGAGGGAATGATGGTATGATTGAAAAGTAAAGTTACAATTCGCCAGGAGTAATAGTCCAAAACATTTTATTAAATATATTACAGCAGCTCCATTTGTTAAAACATATAAAAGGAAAAAATAAGATGAAACCATCTTACAAATAAATATTGACAGTGCAAACCATCTGACACATATGAGGCTGAGTAAAGGATAGTTAAAGGTTGTGTAACATGGGCCCGGCTTCTTGCTACTTCCTCAGTTTGAACATCACACGAAAAATAGTTAAATAGTTCAGATTTGGGCAGCATCTATGAACTTTGAACTCATGAACATTTAAGTGAAGATTACTTTTTGTGCTGCGGCAATGTCCATTGGAGATGTCACTGCCGGAGTGTCTGCATCCTGGTAGAGGGGGTGTTTCCCATGCCTCCATACGACTAACGCAATACGGACCAGAAGCAAGATGCACATCAGTACCAAGTCCACCACTGGAGAAAAACACAGGCACATAGGTAATAACAACAACAACAACAACAACAATAATAATAATAATAATAGGTGGTATTGTACCATAGGGGTGGAACTGGTGTTTCACCGCCCCCGAGTTGTAGGCTCAGATATAGGATTGACTCCAGCTCAGTTTGTATGTTCTTTCTATTCTTGTAAGGGTTTCCTCCCACAGTCCAAGGACATGTGTTTCAGGGAAACTGCTGACTCTAAATTGGCTCAGAGGGTGTACCCTATGTGTCTGGGATAGACTCTGGACCCCCTGAGACCCTGCTGTGGACAAGCAGTTGATGAAATAGAGAGGTGACTAATTTTCAGCATCTGTAGGCTTTACTTCACTGGCTAAGGAGAAGTGAACATGCATTTCTCTGTGTCCGTGTGTCGGTGTTCTCACCTGCTAAAACGTTGACTTTTCGGGCGATGATCCCCGACAGCATGAATATCACGATGGGGTAGATGGAGACGATGTAGCGTACGTGAATTTCGAAGATGAAGTTCTCGAGGACAAACCTTGAGAAAGAGCAACTGGAAACTGGTGACTGAAAATGAGGTATTCAGGCTCCTGCATTTGCACACAGTTAATGTTAGCAGCAATTTTTTCATCCGACAGCCACAACAAAGTTTGCTGTACTTTCAAGAAGAGGAGGAGCGTCAGCACCTGATTTCTGTAAAATGTGTAAATGTGATCGCAATTTCATACTCTGCTGCTTCGCTTCATACCCTCAGCCCTTCTACATTAATTGCTAAACACTACTGCTTTTTTGTTCAGAAGTAGAACTCATGCCAGGAACACGATCCAATGCTTAAAATTGAGCAAGAAATGAAATGTGTTAAAAAATAAATCAGAAAAGATGTGAGAACAAATGTATTTTTTATGTGTCTTAAGCCACGTCTTGAGAGCCGTCTGAAGTGGAAGTTCTGGTTACTGTGCTTGTGGTGGAAGCCGGGGTCTTACCAGGCTAGCGCTGAGAGCAGCAGCAGTGCAAGAGACAGGGTTGCTGCGTCGGACGGTGACACCCCGACCCGGTGGACCAGCACCACTGTCAGGTTCAGAAGCATGGTTAACGTCGTCCACGTTGCATACAAGGCCACGCCATTCTGGACCTGTGTTATGAACAAGACAGAACCAATACAGCTGTTAATGAAAAAAACATCCTTTAATGAAGGGAATGAGACGTAAGCATGATTTTGTTTTTTTTCTCACATGGGATTTGACCTTGTATCCTTCTGGGAAGAAATAAAAATTTTATTATAATTTAATTGGTGCTTTTCTCCAAAAAACCTACAAAGTTAGCTTTGTGCACTATGATACTGCAGTAAGAATGAGCTGAAAACCTGATTCTTTCCTTTCCAGGGTGGAGGCTCTAGCCCTTACAAGTTTCTTAAACCACTGCACCGCCTGCTGGCCTTTTGTAAATATGCACCTGTATGAGTGAGAATTTGCTTACAAGCACCCAGATGAGCCAGAGGTCCAGCCTGTGGTGTTTGTATAGCCAGGCTCCGTACACCTTTAGCCCGTGGCTGGAGAACATCATCTCCAGGTAGTTTGTAGAGGCCACCAGTGCAGAGAAGATGACTCCAGCGACCAAGTTCCTACAGCAGATACAGAAAAACCACAGTCTCCTCCCATAAGAACTCCTTGTACGATGAAATCACTCCGAGCGCTCCCAGGACATCACAGTACGTGGCAGGGTTCGATTTACTGTATGTTCTGCTAATAAAACATACATTCCCAGGCTCAGTGATGTATTGGCGAATATCACTGTCTTGACAATGTAGTCAACTTGGCACTATAATGTCTAAGACATAACAGAGCTGTGCACAAATTGTATTTTTTAGGGAAAAAATTAAGCGTGGGATAAAATATTAACTTACTCTCTGTCAAACAGAAACAGCCAAGCAATGTTGAAAATGTAATTTATTGTCCAGCACAAGTAGAATCCATATGGGAGCAGAGCAGGGTGAGAATACATCCATCCGTAAGCGTTTCTAGATGAAAAATAATAATAATGAATTGACAGTAGAAAGCCGACGTGGCGCTACATCACGCCAGCTTTTGTATTTGAGCAAAGCCTGCTAGGCATGGACAACCCCAGGCTAAAATTGACTCTGGAGACATCAGACAAGGAGTCTTCAGACTGAAGCTCAGACAGACTCCCCACAGAGACGACGTGACATGCAGTCTTACAAAGGTAATGTGTTCCCCACAAAGCCTTGCTCCTAACTTGAAGTAGTTGCCACAAGTTTCAATGTTAAAAATTTATATGCCTTAAGTCCCAAAATTGACCCTGACTTGTGCAGGAATATCACAAATCCCATTTAAAGGACATTATTACTTCTATAGTTAATATCAGTTATCATAAAACAACAGAATAAGTTTGTTATTTACCCTGTAATATAGTACAGCTGTCTAAATGTACTTGTGCAGCTCTTTTTTTAGCTGTTTTATACCAAAGACTTAACAAACGCTCTCAAAGAAAACATAGATACATATGCCTATGTACTAATTCAACTTTAATGAGAAAAACAGGATGAAGAAAAATATGTCAGCGAAAAGTTTGCAACTTCACAGTCACTGAACAAGCTAGCATTGTTTTGTTTGGCCCAGGAAGGGGGCTGCAGTCACTGGGATTAAAACAGGTGAAACTGGCAAACAAGGAGTAATGGAGATTGAGAACTTAACACATCTTGAGACAAAATATAACTGCAAAGAAGACCACATGATGGGTCAGATGTTGAGAGGCACTAGGCTGAGGTAGAGATTTGAAATAAAACTGACCACAAAGTCAAACTGTCGTAACCTGAATGGGAATGTCTCAGGCTATGACTAGAGTTGCATGGAAACATTTAATAAATTACTAAATGTTTCACTGATATTCTATGTAAAACAATGTGAGCACAACCTGCACAGAAAAAAAAGACACATTTCTGACAATTTTAATGCACAACGACTATTTGTTTGCAGTTGCTATTTATTTTTCTTTTTTCGGTTTGTTAAATCCAGTCAGAAACAGTGACTCTGCATTAAAATTAGCAGAAATGTGTCATACTGAAGAAATGTGTCATGTTTTTTGATGCAAATGTTGTGTTCACTTTGTTTTATGTGGAATGTCAACAAAACGTAATTTGGCCGGGGGACCAAACTTATGCAAACTGAACTTACGATATGACGTGATATGATGTGATGTGACGTGACGTGACGTGACGTGACGTGACATGACATGATATTATGTGATGTGATGTGACGTGACTGGACATGACATGACATGACATGACATGATATGATATGATATGATATGATATGATCGCTCTTTGCTCTGACCTAAGTGTTGTGTCCAACTATGTGTTGCAGCTTCCTTTGTGTAACAACAAGGTCAGCAGATGGGCAATTTGCCCACTGAACTGACCTTACAGCCCACAACATGCAGGGCTCATAAGCCTGTTCCCAAACATACAGCTAAATGACCGTAATCGAACACCGCTGGCACACAGTCTGTAATAATGAATTAACAATTCTTGCATGTTCCTTATTAACTTACAATTGTGGCGGCAAGTGCACATCTTATTCTCATTTTCACGGCGGCTAAAGCAATGGCTCGCTTATTCCCACCATTTGTAAACATAAGGGCATAGGCTGTATTTTTACTCTTGTCCTCAAAAGTTTGACTTTATACAAAAGCAGGAGAAAGCCTGTTAAAAACAAGACAGATGAATTGAATCTGGTGCTCATGCAATCTTTTAAGTGTAATAACCATTATAATGATGTATACAAATAACCCCCAGTGGACTATTTTGGTGCTTTGAGGAGTACATTGATGGGGGCGAACAGAACAGATAATGGACCAATAATTACACCAATTAAAGCAAATTAATGGGTTGGAATGGGAAGCTGTACACTGAAAGCCTTAAGGAAACTGAATTTGAGACCCCCCTGTCCACAAGGAATGTGGACAACATAATGAGGTGTTAGTGAGTTTTTAATTTTATAATAGTCCTGACAGTCAATTATCTGTACAAGAGGACAGTTTTTGATGGGATGGATCACAGAAAATAGGTGTTTAAGCTGTGAAAGTAGACAGAAGTGAAGGAAAATGATACCTTTATGTATTGTGTACCTCATGTATGCTTGCAGGTGATCATGTCGAAATGAGCAGTAATTTAAGCTGAGGTCATTCAAAATGTAGGAGAAACACAAATAATGAGAGGTGAACAATGAGAATATTATGGAACAGGAGCGAAATAACGCTCCACAGTTGTGTTGCTGCAGCTCACTGCGTTGAGGAAGTCTGCGGCTCCACGGTGAAGTGTGAAAAAGGACATTGGCGCTGCGGCTTTTGGGTGGAAAAACACCACGCGTGTTCCGGGTTCGATTTTACCTTCGACACAGACCGGCCAGCAGGTACACCATGGTGCAGGAGAGCCAGGAGTAAATAAGGCCCCAGATGTAGAACGTCCAGGCAGCCGGGGTCATGTCTGTGTCATATTTCTCAGACACTCTCCTCATGCCTTGTAAGAAAAAGCCTAAGGGGCACATGACACACGACCATATTATTCACCTTGTGAGAAGGTGCTTCAGTTATGAGCTGATTTACACCCATCGAATACAGTAATACCTCGTCTACTGCTGTCGGAATGTTCTTGAGAAATGGAGCACTTAAGGAAACAGTGTTGTAAGAGGTCATTAATACATTACATTGCATAAATAGAGCTTAAAAACTGTGCACGGGGAATATAATACAAAATGGATCAGTTAAACCTTCAATAATGGCAAAATGACACATAAAACAGTCTGTTTACGGATAATACAAAAATCGTAAACATTTTTAAAAACGTTTTTTGTAGTATTGCAATGTTATGCTAAAGTACTCAAAGGGCTTAAATAAAAGCACACAATTGCAAAACCGCGCTGGTAGGGGTAGCATTAGTCAAGGTATTGCTGCATTTAAGGAAATAGTTTAGGTGAATTTCCTGGCTTAAAGCTACAGCAACAGAACTATTTCCACGAATGTGGGGCTAAATATTACTATTTCGCGAAACAATTGGCAAAAATATTCGGCCCCGATAGGTAGAATTTACACACCATTGCAAAAATATTCGAAAAAAAAAGAAAAACCAAAAATATCAAAAAAACCTTTTTTGAAACATAATATGAAGGAAAATATAAATACAAAACTAATTTTAGCTTTTTTGGAAAAAATGACTTTATTATTGCATAAAATGACGTTTTAAACAATTTTGACGCTCTGTCTCAAAAAGCTCCGTCCAACCATTCAAACGGTTTCAAGTATGTATGTAGGTACAGATGATAGATATGTATGTTGGTTTCTGTTACAGTACTGACTTTATTTAAATTTATTAGGTGAATTACGTGTTCATTATACGTACGTTAGGTTGTAAAAGTATTACTTTAGTACTTAGTGTAACTTACAGGACTGTTGTTTGAATTATGACACTTACTACATTACTGCTTTGATTTTCCAGACTTTTGCCCTATCTGGACATACATAGTCCGGAAAATCGACCTGTTCTACAAGCCTAACTCTATAAGCCAGTAGTACAAAGGTGTCAGATAAATAAATAATGACAGTAATTTAAGGGCCAGCGCTGAGAACCGCTGCATTATACAGCAGCGTCCCCTTAACAGCTCCAGTGAATAATGTCTGGATTCTGCCTGTACCATTATCATAATGGATTTGTGTACAGATGTCCTATAATTCCACAGTCCTCTGGTCCCACAATCATTAGGTGACAAATGCAGTTGGACCCACAAGTGTATATTAAAGCATTAGTGTAAGTAATATATATATATATATATATATGTGTGTGTGTGTGTGTGTGTGTGTGTGTATTATTATTATTATTATTATTATCTTGTCCTACTGACTGGATGATGATGGAGATGCTTGTGATGAGTTACCATTGATGGGTCCAGATCCCGCCAGCATGCTGAAGACCAGAGCAGCCAGATAGACAAACAGTGAGGACATCATGACGATGATCCTTTTGGGGTTGTGGTCACCCATTGTGCCCTCCTGTTGTGGAGGAAAAGTTTTATTACTTTGTTCCTTTTATCTGTGGGAAACTTGTGGAGCTGAAGGTTTGACTGCAGCAGCAGCAGCTCCACATTGAACATCCCACCTTTCTTCATTGGCTTAAACAGGTTGCAAGGGGTGTAGTGTTTGGAGATGTTGCCTTCAAATCAGCAGGTTCTGTGTTCTAAACCTCTCCCCAGCTATAGGACCCTCGATGAAGGCACCCTCAACTAATATAGTAAAAACAACTCATCTGTATAAATGGGTTCTATCACTGTTGCTGCAAACACCTGTATAATAAACAACAGTTTTTCCAACACTGTACACACACCTGGCCCTCAAGTGCATCAAAGATGCCAAGTGTGTGTTTCCTAGCTTAAAGTTCAACACACTTTCTATTGTTTACCTCTGGTTACTGGCAGCGGATGCCTGATGGGCCTGTGTGTGGTGCTTAGATTCTCTGGACATCTGGAACTCCTGCTGCTGGGCAAACCCATGAAAAGTTTGTCTATCATGTCTGCAAGTCAGCAGCTTCTCTCAAACCCATCTGCTGTATCCTCAATGGGCCCATAAGTCGCAATGGTTAAGGGCAGCAGAGATTGCAGGCTCCGTGAAAGCCCACCCACGATGGCTTTACATTACTGAGTATTTATAGCAACACTACAAACATCAGGCATCATCAGTCAGGCATACCGCAGTATCTGTGGGACCGACTAATGAGTAGGAATTTTCCAGAACAAACTCGAACGAGAACCAGACACCTGCGATACGTATTTTTGGGCGAATGTGTACACGTGCCGCACTGCAAAATTACAGCTAAAGACAGGGCAGTTACTCACATGATCTTAGCTCGCCTGTCTGGAGGATCCTATAAACTGTTATGATAAAACCAGAAGATCGTGCAAATTCTTGGATGTACTAGAATATGACTTCATTAGCAAACTCTCTCACCTGATCGGTTCTTCCGCTGGGGTCTCGGCCTGTAGGGGTTTGAGCAGCTCTGGAAACCTGGAATTGATCCCTCCCTGAGCCAGGCTCAGTCTGACTTCCAGTGGGCCCTTCCAAAGCTCAGGGGAAACATCTGCCGCGCAGTTTATCGCCCCGCTGTCATTGGAGGCTGTAAACTTTATATCCCTGTGATGAGATAAACCCCGGCTGCTAAAAAACACGGCCTTTGTCATTCTGATGGGAAATCACAGTGCGGCAATTTACCTTAGTTAAGTTTATATATAAAGCTCATTCAGTGTTCTGTAATGATCTACATATCTTTGGAGGTGGAGCTCGGTGCTATAGTTACTGGAAACTGTAGAGACGTGCTAATAAAGTCAGTGCCTGGCAGACATCCTCAATGGTGTGAGCTGCAGCTACATAATTTGATCTGTCTTCAGTCAGCTTTTAGGGCTGTATGCAATTGATGCTCGGAACTGTACAGTTAGAGTTAAAAATAAATTACTTTTCTGGAAACAGTACCAGGCCGGGTGCGTTTATCCACTCGGTTTTTTAAATCACATTTCCGTGTTGTCGTTCGATGCGGTGGAGGCGATGTTGGCTCTTCGCGACCACCTAAAGAGTCCTTCCAGATTCTCTCCACTTGTGCTGAAAGGGGTGTGCCCATGGTCTGTGTGATTCTGCTCATCCATCTGGTTGCTGGTCGTTCATTTTTCTTTTTCGTCCCACTTTTCCAAGAATCACTGTCTTCCCGCTACATGGCCTATATGCGATAACCTCAGTTTCATTGTTTGTCCTTCCTTTCACAGTTCTTGTTTGATTTGATCCAACATCCATCTAGATCATTTCCTGGTCATCCATGGTGAACTTAAAAGCCAGCACTGCATTTCAAAAGAGTGCGTATTTTTCCTGCCCTGCTTCTTAAATGTCCAGATTTCACATCCAGATACCATTAATTAAATATTTCTAATCTCACTATTTCAGATTTCATTTAAAAAGATTTACTGGACCCATTAGCATGTGAAAAACTCTTTAAAGTTTCACAGAGATGGTTGAAAGGAGCGATTATCCTACTGTCATACAAGCGTTGTGTTGGAGTGTGTGCAGGTTTTCACAGTACCTGAGCACCTCAGGCCAGTCAGGTAACTACTGCTGCAGAGCCACCGCTGACTCAACAGTCAGTTTGGTTCAGCAGGATGGTGGCCCTCAGACGTATTACATCCAGAGGTGCCCCCACCTGCAGTTTTGACAAGTCTAACGGCTGGTTAGTCATTACAGGATATTACATTTTCTAACACACTTTTACCAAGTGTGACCATCACTGAGGGAGACTTGTTTGTTATGTTACGACAACGAAACTCTTGAAGTTGATCATGAGACTCTGATGATATCTGGCAGATTTTGGACCAAAGGATCATCATCTTGACTCCAGAACTGAGGATCCAGTCCCAAGCCTTGAATGCTGACCATCTGATCATCAAGGTTCAACACAGTCACCCAAGAACCCTGAAGCCCAAGT
This sequence comes from Arapaima gigas, assembly GCA_900497675.1. Lineage (NCBI taxonomy): Eukaryota > Metazoa > Chordata > Actinopteri > Osteoglossiformes > Osteoglossidae > Arapaima > Arapaima gigas. The sequence continues at coordinate 115,214 of UFQX01000271.1, read as the reverse complement.
GTTGACTCTGGGCTGTAGGATATTCCACAGATGTTCTCTGGTCCATGATCAGTCAAGAGTTTGTATATTGACCTTATGGTTAAGGACTCTGAATGATGACAACATACCTGAGACCTCAGGATCCCATGGGCTAAACCTAGACCACAGAACCTTGAAAACTCACCCTGGGGTCCAGCATTCTTCTCACTTCTGGGATTCCTGACCATCAAGCAGGACCCTCAAGGGTAACCTGGATCGTGCACTAAGACCTGCAGATCCCAATCTGAAATGTGTAACACCTCCACCAGTGACTGGTGTGTGAACAAAACAAACAAAAACATAACACGATTCCAAATCATTAACATCTGCCTCACCTTGATTTGACCAAACAATTTTTTAAAATCCATCTGATGGCCCTAAACAGACATGATTACACACTTCAACCACAAGGTGTCCCTCCGGCAAAACGTTTCCTCTTTCCAGCCAGCATTTGGGACTCTACCAGTGGCCCCTGGGTGCTGTTAGAGAGTTCAGTGGTACACCATCCTTCCCTGCGTGAGAGCACCACGCTACCTCCTAAAAACATCTCAGTCTGCTGAAAATACTTTTATTTCCTATGCGAACCAGGAAATAGGGTTCATCATGCGTTCAGTGACGCCTGAACTGTACCTCCTCTAACGTGACTAAAATACCAGCTGATTTATGCAACAAGCAGACGCCTGTGTCTGAGGGAATACAGTACTAGTTAATGGTCATCACCCGTCACCAACAAACTTACCTCGTGTAGTTAATAAAAACAACACTTTACTGTGTCCAGTTCTTAGTTAATGTCTTGTTGTCCAAAGTTGTTTCATAATTTTGTCCATTAATCCAGCTGAATATCACGGAAACAATTTAAATTAAGCATTTTCCCCCAAACACACAACAATATGCCCCTTCTGTGGCTTTGAACCAACAAACTCTGAGCCGCAGTCAAGGGTACAGCTTCTGGGTTGCTGTCGATGCGTCGTTGTTACATTAAAAAAAAGTGCTTAGACAAATCAGAATTTTACTTTGATCAACCAAGAATTTATCTTTGGCTTAAACAGCAGATGTGGATGTAGGAAATAAGCAGTTCTGGTCACAATAGGATTAGGAGGGGAAATTAAACCGTGACATTGTCAAATGAAAGGAAAAGCCCCCCGAACACCAGAGGATTCAAACTCCGAGAACGTGCGCAGAATACCCCAAACAGAACACGGCATATTTGCCGCTTTCAAGGATTCCTTATATTTGTCCTTGATATTAGTTTCAGTCTGGCAAATTAAAACAAATATCGCCTCCGCAAGTGAGCAATTCATAGATTAATACACTATTAGCAAAACAGAAATGCCCAGCCTCTCTTTTCCCTGCGTTATCACTCCAGCTGTCCTCACCCTTTATCAAGCGCTCCTAAGGGCAAGGAAGAAGCGACAATAGATCATTCTGACCGTGAATAATGTCTCATAGTGGAGTTTTACAAAGGCGTTTTATTTATCATGCCACAATAATGCAGCTCTAAATGATTTATAGATTTAGATAAGGACGTACAAACGCAAATGGGAAAGCTTGCCGTGTCCCACAGACTGAGTTCGCTGTCACTTGCTCTCTGCATTGCAGTCCTCTCTCCCACCATGTCACCCTGCATGTTGCCCCAAACCACTCCCTGCGCCTCTGAAACCATCTCTGACGGTGTCTGCCGACACGGTGCAGCCTTCTGCTGCTTCCTGGGTTTGTGGTTGTTACGCGGTTCCTGGGTGTGGAAACTTTCACGGCCACGTGAGCAAAACAAATTGTTTTGTTGGTTATAATTACTGCGCCGCAATATAATACAATAAGAAGACAATGGACATGATGGAAATAATCTGTAAACAATGAAGAGGAAATAATAATGACAACTAAGCAAAATAATAAGTGAGCATAGCTGTCTCCATGCTTACTGGCAGAGTGTAGGGGGTTCCACGAAGGACCCCTTGAAAGCACCAGTCGGTGGCGGTAAATTCTTCTGAAGGTGCCCGGTAAAGTTTAGCTCATGCCGTGTCACAACCACCAAGAGATGTGAAAAGTTGTGAACCCAAGTGTAGAGCTTATTTACAAGTGCACAGTGCTAAGAGTGAACACTGAAGATCTGGTGCAGTGACAATGTGGTGGCTTGCGAAGAAGAGGACCCAAACACTTGGAGACACAGTGGCTGAACCACCTGGAGAACTTGGAGGTTGAATGACAGACACACTTAAGGAGGAAGGGCTTGAAACAGGGTGAAAATGGCAGGTAAAGCAACACTCTCAGGCAAGTAGAATTGCAAATGCTGATTCAAACTCCTCGACTTGGATACTGTCAGGTTCTCTTTTTAAAGAGTTAGGTGGATGTTTGGCTGCCTGATCGAATCGCTGAAGTCGAGAGTGCAGGGTTATGTCAGGTAACCCCGAATGAAGGCCTCTGGTGGACACAGGGGTTACTGCATGCAGGGTTCATAACACTGTGAGAACTTCTCCTTCCCACTATGGCTAGAAGGATTCAGTGAAAAAGTGCATGGAATGAAAAAAAACATCTATCCTGTCCATCCCTCTGTTCCTCCATCCATCTATCCTTAACCACTTGTCCTGGTCAAGGTCTTGATGGTCCAGAGCCCAGAATCCCTTGGCAGTAGACTACGAGACTTGTTGTGAAGCCAATCTGTCACAGGGTAAAAAAACTGAAATTTAAAACTCTTGCAAATTATTTAATAGCAACTGAAGATGATCAGGGATCCAGGATCCTCCTGAGACCCACTAAAAATCATTATGGATGCCTTCCTGGGATTTCTATAAGGTTGTCAAAGTCCCACCTCACAACTCTATCATGTACAGTTAGAGGAACATTTAAAAACACATGTCCTCTGGAGGGGACGAAAATGAATAGCTGAGTCTCAGATGTTCTACCATTCTTTGTACTATTTTTTTCCATTGCAAATCTAAGCCACTTCTCGACACCCGTGGCCTTTTGTCACAGAGAGCACAAATTTAATTTCAGTTTTTTATGGCTCTGGCACAACATATCACTTCTTTATTGTTTTATGTTCCACTGCATTTAGTCGGGGTTGTGCTTCTTACCAATTTATCTTGGGGTGTTTGCGGCATGTTTTCACCCAAAGCCACCTCCACAGTGCACTGTTTCATAGTGTGCCACATTTGTGCGGCTGGATATTTGACTGAAACCAGGTTAGTTAGACCTTTCTGGGGAATGCGTGGAACCCAGCTGGTTCCTGGTGCAGTGGACTGCAGGGATATGCTTCACTGATTTCAGATCCATCTCAGGCCTGCTGGCAAGGCCAAGCCAGTGGGGGGAAAAAAATCTGAGCAGCTTCTACACAGAATCACCAAACGGCTGTGGGCATCTTCTGCTTCCACATAACCCAAGTATCGTGAAAATACCTGTCAAATAAACAGACATCGACATCAGTATTGCTGTTATTAATTGGTATTATTAACCTAAGCCAGTGATCCCAGATATTTGCAGGTGGTGACCCTAAATATGCTTATGTCCTGGCTTGGTGACCCTAAATGATGCTCCGTGCAGCGTTATTGACTAGTCATTTTAACACATTGGGTTTATTCACATAGTTCCTCCATCCATCCATCATCCTTAACCACTTATCCTGGTGAGGAGTGTGGTGGTCCAGGGCCAGTTCAAGAATCACTGTGTGCTAGGCTAGAAAATCACATCCTGGAGAGGACGCCCCACACACACACACACACACACACACACACACACACACACACACACCACAATATGGGAAAATTTGCATTGACCAGTAACCTGAAACACAGAGCTGAACATGTCAATTTTATTAAATTAATTACCAATGTATAATTATTTTCAAAGAGTTTTTAGTTGGACAAATTTAAAAACAAATTTACATGATAATGATACTTTATTACACAGTCTAACATTTTCTTAGTAGTTATCATTATACTGGTCTATGTTTTGGGTGAGCACCTCTAAATCTGCAAAAATTGCAGCCTTGTTTATAATATCACACTTATATAAAAGTGTAACTTCACAGCGGGCTCTGCTGCTCTGCTTGGTGCACGGGGTGCAGGGGTTTGGGACGTGAACAGACTCAGACATCATTTTATTGTGAGTATATGGACTTTATATTATTTTCAATCATTCTTCTTTAATGCTAAAGCAAAAAACCTTCATGATGTATCAGGGAAATAATGTGGACGCCAGTATTTCTTTTTTTAGGCCATTCTGTGACCCCCTCACGACATCTTATTCACCCTGATTTACTTGTGACTGCAAGTTTGGGAAACACTAACTTGACTGGACATTTTTCATTTGAAGTTCACATGGAAGTTTGCAGGTTTAAATCACCCAGTTCTCTGGATGGCCATTTTTACTGAAGACGTTCATATTACGCTCCTTCTCCCAAAACAGCAGAACCTCGGTTCAATGGTTCGTCTTGACACACTGTGCTACCTGAGGGATAAGCTTTAAATAACTGCTTTTCTCACACTTCTGTATGTGGCCGATCACTGACAAACCATCATCCCAGCCACAGAAAATGGAAACAAGTGTTATCTTTGGGATTCGTGTGTTTACTTCTCATTGCTCTGTTTGCACAGGCTTTGTGCCATTTTAAAACAAGGTAGTGAAGATCACGAGTGGTTTACTGTTTTAAAACTAGTCGGTGAACAAATACAGCGAGAAAACAGCCAAGTCTGGCACTGCAAAACGTTTCATTAAAGCCCGAACGATCTGCCTGTTCCCGGATGCCTTGGCGTAAAATGATGAGAATTAGGCTGTTAACAAAAATTAGCATTTTAATCAATTGTCAAGCACTCTTGTAAATCATGCAAACTATTCCAGCTCAGATTTTTAATGTATTACGAAAGCTTGAATTTACTCAGCCTGCAGGCTCACACAATACAGGGAGCAAAAAAAGCGAGTTTTTTTTCTCCCAGGGTTCACCCTGTTTTTCACATGATTTCTCTGCAATATCCCTTGTGGCCCTATGGGTTTGGAAGTATGGTTGGAACAAATCTAATTCACCCAAATCACAGGTGGACCAACTAAGCTTTCTCAGGCCTGTGACTTTTCCTTCAAGGACGGCAATTACATTGTACTCTACAGCTGAGCAGTTGCTGACAGGAGCTGTGTGTGGGTAAGCATATGGCGCTGTAGTCTGAGGGATGTTGTTTTAGTCCCGCGAAGTACTTGAGTACCCTTTAACAAAATACTTGTTGTAAACAGATTTGCTTCAATAACTGGCTGTGGAAACAAAGATGATACAGAGAGGGTAGCCTTTAGCGTCTTGAGTTGAGCAACCGACTTTGCTAGTGGGGGCTTTTCTGCTGTGCCCTCACCTTCATCCCTAATCTCAGTCGTACTATGCAGATCGTGCGTAGAAGTGAAAAAAAACAAAGTATAAAACATCTGCTTAAATATGAATGGTGCATTCAGCTCATTTTGCAGACAATGAACCAGCTTGTTGGCATTCTTAATAAATGTTTAATGTGTCAAATGAGTAATATTATTCTCTGTTTATCTGAAGCCTTTGCCCAAGGCGGCTTAGAATGTTTTTAGAGAGCAGAAGTCCTTATAACGCCATGAGATAATAATGTGATCATAAGAACCCAGGATGAAAAGTGTTGCAGGTGACACCAGACCAACGTGGTACTTTCGACAAACTAAACTAGCACGCAAGGAAAGAACATCTCAAGGGCAGAGGCAAATGGAATGGAAGAGCCATCAACTCAAAGCCAACTAAGTGTGGTTCCCTCGACAACGGAGAAATGGAAGTGGTTTACCATCTCCTTCTTCCATGCCTGTTATTTCATGTGGGGTTCAGACACAGGGAGAAACATGCAAACTCCACACACCCTGCTCCACGTAAGCAACCCAGGAACCATAGAGCACCAGCATAACTTGCTGTGCCACCACATCCCTAAGAGCAGAAGTAGGCTGTAGAAGTAGAAGCAAATGTCAGGAATAGAGTGAAATACTCTATGAAAGACCTTGAAACACAGAAGTGAGATTTAGACAGCCCTATCATGTAGAGTGGACAAATGTATCTTCAGAAGCCACTGTAAGGTCAGAAAGTCAGACAGGTTGGATACCTGATGTTGACTGGAGGCTCATTATAGGAGGACTTATAGGAGGTACAGAGAATATGAGGTACAGGAGGAACTGAGGTTACCGAGTGACAATTTTATCAGTGAACCAAAAACTCAAGGTAACAATAATGTACTAATTCAAATTATGAGTACAATAACTAACTCTAAATCCACTCCCTTCAGCCTAATAAACTTTGAGATCATTCTGAATAAATTCTGCATGGTTCTCCACTCTGTGTTTTAACCCTCATCTTCCTCCTGTGTGCCACCTTATAAGCTTTGGTGTATCTGTCTTACAGTACAATTTGACTAAAGCAGTGCTGGCAAAACCAGAACGTTAAAGTTGTCAAGAAATACCTTCAGTGGATTTAGATTCAAACCATTATAAAAGCTGATAGTTTAGTGTACACGTGCTTCCATTTTGCTAAAACGGACTACCAGTGTAACTAAGGTTTTGGCAAACTGAGATACGCTGAGAAATTTAATGCCCCCACAAACAAAGACACCAACATATTCCAATTATAGAGGTGGATATTTTTAATGAAGCAATTCTGATTTTGTGCCTTGCTCTAGGGCCCCTGGGACTTTAGTGTGTACTTTTGAGTTCCAAAACATAGTGTTATTTGCTCATAATTTCCCCAGATAGTCTTTCTGCTTTTGAAACCCTACTTGCAACAAAGGAGGAACCCAGAAGTGCACAAATAAGCGAGCGTAATGCAAAATGTGTTTCATCAAATCTTATGCCTCGAAGGCCCACGAATATGACAGCTGTCGCCGTATTAGACCCTATTGAGTGACATTACCACAAAGACCCCTATCACTGGACAAAGATTATACCCATACAAGATTACATTACCTCGGATTATTCGACATTGATTGCCCGAAATGTTATTTTGAGAACTTGTTCTTTTGAAAGCTGACAAAAATGTATTAGAGCGCATTTAGACAGACGCCCGTAAGAGCAGATTCCCACAGCACACAATCCCGTCATTTGGCCGACTAATCAGATATTTTGCACCAGGTCCAGTCCCTGTCTGGCCTCACGCTCCCAACGAAAACTGATCAAAAAAATCCCTAATGGGCCAGCGCTCGGTTTCACAGTGGATAACCCTTTAAAACAGAGGGCTTGGTGCGTAAGCGGTTGCCATAGGAACGGCAATGATGCCCCCACGGGGCTTGGCAAACCACAACGGAGGAAGCTGGATTTGTTAAATCACGGCATACCTCCCCAAGGACCACCATGCCATGGAAAAAAAAAAACTTTATATGAGAGAGAAAACAACAACAAAAGCTCTTAAAATAGTAGGACTCTGATGTCATCAATTGGACAGGTGAGAGAAAGCGAAGCGTCGGACATGCGCGCAGATCGACTCGACACAGGTCCATTACCTCCTCCTGCTGGTGCCACCAGGGATGCCAGCGTGCGGGCAGCCTGGCTGCGTAGGTGTCAGTAGAGTGGCGTGTCCAGACGGATGTCTCTGTGTCCCTCTGTCTTTAATTACGCAAAAGGTCGCGACATTCACAGCCAGCCCCCCCTGCCAAACTGCCCGCTCACACCTCGGATGATGGAAACTGCCCGGCAGCCATGCTCATTCGACGTGACTGGCAGGAAGCTGGGAGTCATCCCTGAAAAAGTTCGATGACAAACCACTCAGACCGCAGACAAAAGCGACAAGAGCTACAGCGCTGCAGCTGTGACCTTAATGAGCGCTTTAATGGAGAGCGGCCTACAGACAGGTGATGGTCTGATAACAGGGACCACAGAGGTGTATCTTTACAAAGGGTCTATTTTTATTTGAAGATGTACAATTTTTAACCCATTTACGCACCAGGGTATTTTTACTCGCACAGCGATGGACTGGCATTTGATCCACAGTGTACCCTGACTCACACCCTATGCTTTCGAGATAGATTCCGGACCAGTATGACCCGGCACTGGATAGGTGGTTATTGCTAGTACTACAAAGGACTGATGAATAGATGGATGGATGGATGGATGGATGGATGGATCTCCTCAACCTCGCTCAGCACTGCTTGCTTATTATGTGGTCATGTGATGAAACCACATGCAGAGGAGATGCAGTCATCTACACCACCGAATGCACCTTATCTGACAGTCTGACAGTTATGGCGTGTTTTGCGGCACAGCAGGTCTATTTCGGCAGTCTTTTGATTTCTTACTTGGGAACATTTACTTTGTGCTGAAAAAATGTACATCCAATTGGGAATTGAAATGAACACAATTGAAAACCAGTCTCTGTAGAACTAATCTGATGGCAGCACATGCAAATAGATTTTACAAAAAAACACCATGAAACTGGACATCTGAAAAAACACCTGAAATGAATCCCATCTAATATAATTGTTAATGTGGTGAATACAATCGCGGGGATCATGCTGATGTGAAAGTCAGCAGATGGCCAAAGGCTTGGAAACCGCATGAATATTAAACTGCTTTACCTTGCGAGTCTGCCTGGAATTTCAACACACACACTATGCCTATTTTTTTTTTTTAATTCAACTTCTAATATGCAAAACACAGAAGTGAGATAAAGTCAGAGCCTTCGTTTGGGTCTCGGCCAGTCGACAGTCTCTAGTCACTGTGGAGAACGGCTTTTGATCTGCTAGGCAAAATTTTGATAGCCATTTACCGTTTGATATGAGATCAGTTGAACTCTGAGGGATCAAATGAAATCAGAATGATCAAAGGACTGTCACTTAGGTCTTGCCCATCAGATTGTTACCAGTCGTCCGGGAGAATAGCCTTTTAATGTGCCTGACAAAACACTGGTATTTATTATGCCACACTGCCTTACTCAGCGTTGGTTGCAATTTTCAACACACTGACTCTTCACAAAAAGCACAAAAGGTCATAATGAGCTAAAAACAGCAACAGACTGCATCATCTTTCTTAAAAAACATCTTTCTATCTAGCTATCTATCTAGGTAGCTATCTTGGTGTGTAAGGGTATGATTCTAGCTTCTGTCTATCGAAGGTTTCAGTCGTAGTGACAGTCTGAGGGTGACAGCTGGAAAGGACAGACATGCTGCAATAGGAGAGGATATACTGGTGTCACATGAGGGGAAAGAAGGAAGAGCTGTTTCTTGTCTGCACAGCAGATAAAGGAGACCCCATGAGACATTCTGTGAAAGATGGAGCAGAACGAGGGGCTCGGTGCTGAGCCCCGGGGAAAAACTGTTTAACAGTTTAGGTTCCGTGTCAAACCATCTGGTAAGCTCTTCCCGATAGGTAAGATTCAGACCATTTTAGTGATGACCATTTCATGTCAGGCTGGTCTAGTAAGGTGAGGATGTGATGGTTGGCGGTATCAGATGGAGTAAACAGGTTGGGAAGGAGAACTGAAGAGAATGAGGCAACTTTAGAGGACTGGGAATATTCTGATACCTCCCTGACACACGCCCTCTGTATACCACACTATCACTGACCACAAACCCCTTTCAGACCCCCTCCTGCTTGTCTTGCAGCTTTACACTGATGTGGAGCCGATTTTGGAAGAATGAAGAACGAGGCCGGGTACACCACGGATGACACAGTTCATCGCAGGGCAGTTAGACACACATTCCTTCATCCCAATGCATAGCATTTTCATTATAAACACACCCCTTCTGCAACACCCCACTTCCTGACCTGCACCAAAAAAAGAGAAGAGAATAATACTCCATCCCACCTTGGATGTGACACTGGTGAAAATGTACCACAGATGCCATTCAGTAAGAAAACAAGGCTGGATGGAATAAATGTTAAAACAGCCACATACACTCACATACACTCATCTTGCCTGGCAAGATGGGTCAGAAGGCACATGTGGATGGTGTTATGTTGACGCAGCTTAGTAGAGGGTCATGGACCCAATTTTCAAGACTTTAAAGCTTTTTCTAACGTTAATGTGATTTCCTAAACCTCAAGATGTTCTTTGATTCGAGTGTTGGATTTAAAGGTGCAAATGTATTTCTGCGATGAATACAGAAAATAGACGGCTGTGGGCACAAATAAAAATAAAACAATTATGGGAAAAAACCTAAATGTCCTCACCTCTTTGATTGATTAAATGAATATAGGTCTGGGAATATAAAATAGAATTATGATGCTGAATATTGTACTGTCATTTACTGCTCGGAGCAGCCAAGTTCACCTTGTTGCAGAGGACTGTCCAAGTCAACAAGCACCGATGGGGTTGATGGGAAATGACCACAGTCAGTGTTTAATTCTGCATAGTGGACACTTCTGTCCCTGTCTGAGACGTCATGTTAAGCAGCCATCTCCAGGAAGGAGTGGGGGTTGGGTGGCGCAGCGTGACAGACGTAGCAGAGCTGGATTTTGTCGAGAGGTCAGAGTCTTTAGTTGGAGTAAGGGGTCCCTTGTGACAATTGCGACTTGTCACTTTAGGTGGAAAAGCACTACGTCTGAATCGGCGGGGTAGCGAAGCAGAGATAATAGTCCCCACTGACCAATTGGGGGGTGGGTGGGTGGGTGGGTCACAGAGCATCTTCTTCCTGTCACTGAGCGGCCCCCGTGGAGATGAACCTGCCAGGTTAGCCCCTATTGAGCGCCTGCCACTTCTCCCACTGCATGTCAAGTTGCACCCCCTTAACTGGCTGCGACATCCTACCATTTCTTAGGCCCCTCAGACTTGCCACCACTCCCAGTGGACTGCGCAGCATTACCGTATTCATCACTGGCAATGTGCACCTAAAAATATTTTGTTCTGTCATCACTACAGCAATAGACATTCATCTAATGTGGCAGGAAAAACTGTTAGAGGAGCTACCGGCCCAAATCGCCACAGCCCAACAGAAGCTGCAAGATGTGTCTGTAGATATCTTGCTGGGAATGGATTACAATGGCTGATCATATCTAAATCCATGCAGCAAAGTAACTAAACAAAGAGCCAGAATTGTTGGAGAAGCTGATTTTCTTCTTTTAACACAGGGATGAGTTACATGCTGGGAAAAGTGTGAACACAGGACAGCATGTTGAAGACAGGCTAAGAAAATGTGGGTGACACGGACACGAACGAAGGTGGAAAAATGTTGCTTATGTAGAAGATGAAGTAAAACCTAAGGTCTCCAAAAGGAGATTCACTGGCTTCCAGTGGTACAAATATCTGAGCTACAGATGTTCCACAGTATAATTTTTCCCAGCTTTTTCCTCACTTGTCTGATTTCTAAAACTTTTGTCTGCTGTCTAGCGAAACCTGTTTCTGCATCCGGCTCTAATTTAGCATCAAAACGCATCGAATCAGAAAAGGAGCTCAAGATGTTTCCGTGTCCGGTATCTGCTGGTGTCCGTGATCAATAACAAAATGAGGAATGTTTCTGGAATGAACTGGTGAAAAATAGTGTTTGAGGGGAAAAAAAAAAACAAAACGTACTTTTATTTTCAGCCATTTCAATTTGGTTTTCAGTTCAGTGTTGGTTTAAATTAAAAACAATAAACAATAACGGAAATAATGAAATAAGTCTTACAGAGCATTTCATTACAGCTTCATCCAAGGTTTTACAAAGCCTAATGAGCAAATAAATTGAGGCACATCTGTATTGTTAACCTTTTATTGACTGCGACTTAATGGTAAAAGGGACTTTTAATTTATGAATAAATCGAGGTACAAATGGACTTCGGGTCCCAGTTGTGTTTTTAGGTTGAAGAGCCAGTGTATTTGAGCCAGCAGCTGTTTGTTTACATGACAGAATTTCAATGAAAAGACCTGGTTTTGAATTCCACCTCCTGCTACTGCAGTCTTCACCAAGGTACCGATACAGGTAAAATCTAACCAGTTGTGCAAATAGGCAGTTTATTGTACGTAGCTTAGTGCACAAACCTCACATTGCACGGGACTTTGGAGGGCTGAATAAATGGGTAAATGCAGGTTTATCGTGGTATCTGGACAACAGAGAGAAAGGAAATTTGCACGCAGCAGCAAGTCACGCCATTAAAACTGAGAAAATGCTTGAAGTACAAAAAAAATACAGTTAATGCAAAGCAAGTTAATAAAATGCAAATTATTTTTCATATGGGTTCGAAAAATGTGCCTGTGGGCTGCGAATCAGAGCGTACACTTGGTAGCCCTCATGATGATGGGCATCTTCCATGTTGTCTGCATGAATGATGTATAAAGCCAGTGGGGGGGGTAGAACTGTGGACAAAACCAAGGCCACCCTTCAGCACCTCTTTTGACAGCAGTGGGATTCTGAGATTGGAACTGCTTTTTGTTCTGGAAGGAATAAAATGCTCATCTTACAGAAACCAGGGTCTAGAAATCAGGGAATGTTCCAGAAATGTTCCAGAACAAAGTCCATTTAGCACCCTCCTCAGTGTCAGGTCTGGGTCACTGTATTGGGTCCTCGTGTGACTGTTGCAAGCCCTAATCCGGCTTAAAGGCCTCCCTTACCTGCAATGCCAGCGTTAAAAAAACAACATTTTCTCTTGTAATGATGCAAATCTTTAATGTGGGAATCAGATGACCTTGCCTGTCTCCTCCGGACACCAGCCCACATTTACCCCTCAGTTGTTCTTACCAAGTTCACTCAGAGTTCTGGCCCCTAATTCATAATTTCTATTTTCGCAGTGAGAACAGTATTTGCTTTGTCCCGCAGCATGATGCAGTCTTGTGCACTATAACTCATAAATAACTCATAAATAAAGATTTAAAAGTTATCAATTCTTTCCTTCCTAAGGGGTTATTTTAAATCCCTTTCAGTCTGTTGGAGATTTGAGCTGTTTCTTGTCATGCTGGTATTTTTTAATGTACATTTACATTCCACCTATTTTGGCCCCATTTTGTAGAGCTTTCACAGCAGTGCAGAGTTTGTGCTTTTGTCCTCAAAAGAACAACAAGCAAATTTATGAAATAACACCTGGGACCTTTTTGGTTTTTAAATTCCCAGGATGTTAAAATTCTGCTTGTTATCTTCGTATCACCTTTAAGTGATTTCACACCTTCAGCAACGGAGCAAATAAGCAAATAATGCCGATGCTGTACTGAGCTGAAAACTTTGTAAATTGGGCTTAGAAAGAAAGTTCCCTTTATTCAGACAGTCCTCGCTTGAATTTATATAAATAACTTCATGGCTTTAGAGGAAACCATAAAAGTACATGGTATTTTAAAACTTGCCCTTTTCTATTGCTATTTAAAAAATGAGCAAACTGTTTTAATAGTGTTATTGGAGAGATGTGGCTTTTTATAGTTCACCATTATCTAGAAGTGGACTTAATTGTAAACGCTTGAGAACGTGAGGGCCGTTCTGCATTAAACCCAAATATACGTTCTTCAGCTTCATTACGTTTTCTGTCAGATTTTTACAGTTCCACATTTATTCCGTATTAAAATGCGGGAGGGGGTTTAAAACCGGCTGAAAGGTCACACTCAGCAGTTCAAACACTGACTCCCAGGGGATGTCATCAATTTGTCAAACCGTGCCGAGCCAGAGCTGCCTCATGGGAGTCTCCTTACCAGCTTAAAGCTCAGCGAGAAACTCCTTCAAGAAGCCAAACGGAGATACTTCAAAGGTGACAGATGGACAGCGCCTGTGTTGAGGTTCTGGGTTTGCTGCTTGTCCCCATCGATTTATTCCCCTTTTCTGCCCCACTCCTTCCCGGGTGAGATTTGACAGGGCCGCAGTCTAATGTTAGGAAAAAATGCAGCCCGCCACAGAGCCGGAGACCTGGGTGGGCATCTGTGGTGTTCGGGGGGGCGTGCTGATTTTAGCAGGGTGAGCCAGGGGTCCACATTAACGTCCAAAATAAATCAGACGTGCGAAGACAAATAATTTCTGGGGTTACAAGTGGAGGAAGCAATAGATCCAGAGGATATGAAATCTCAAATAAACGTCCACCCAAACTCCCCTGCTGTTACGAAAAAGCAATGTTTAAATGCAGCTGCCTCCTACAGAATGCAGATGAGGAAATGAGGAAATTCTAATATTGTTTAATGCACCCTTGTTTCTGGCTGTAGCTCTGACTAGTTTGACATTTAATATGCTAGGCTGTTGCTAAAATGGACTGACCCATCCTGGGAATAAAATCTGTTGACATATGAAGTATCATCAGCAGTGAGTATTGCATGAAATATAAGGCAGAACATGCATGGGGGGGGGGGGGGTGGCACAGTAGCACAGCTACTGGGGTTTCAATCTGCTTCACTTTGTATGGAGTTTGCATGTTCTGTTCATCTGGGTCTTCTGGTTTCCTCCCACAGTTCAAGAACACATTTCTTGTGCGTCGGTGGGTTTACATTGCTGGTATTTTTTGAGTGTATGCAAATGTACTGTGATGCCCTAGTGTTCCATCCAGGTGTGTAGCTTAGCCCACACCCTGTGATGTTGGGAAAGGCTCTGGACCACCACGGCCATCTACCAGACAAGTAGTTTTTGATAGCTGATGATTGCCTTGAGTGGCACAGTAAAAATAAATGTTATTCACGTCTGGCAAAATATATGAAGCTTAATAGGACAACGCTCCATCCGAGAATCAAAACAGCCCGGGCGATCAGACAGCAGCTCTTCTGCATCCTTATCTTTTGACAGAAGCGGTAATTGCAGCTCCGTTCTCACAAAACACTTCACAGCTTCCTAAACCGCTGCTTTCAGCCGGTGCTTCATACACAGAGCTAATTGTTTTACACGGAGCGGGCCATAAGCGGATCCGTCCAATAAGCACACAGGATTAAAACCCTCACAAACAGGTGTCTATTGCGTACTTTGAGTGTGTAGCGATGCTGTTGTGCCCTTTGAATGCAGAAGAGGAACATGAGCAGCCAAAAAAAGGGTCAAGCTTCTAAGGCCCGGCCATCTGTTACATACGGCACTATGACTCCAGTTAGGAGCAAAAGGCGGCATAGTGGTTAGAGGACCTGGCTTTAAAACCCATGTCCTGCTGTGGTACCCTGGAGGAAAGGTAGTTCCCCTAAAATGATACAGCAAAAATAATCCATATTAGCAGAAAAAAATGGGTAAATCACTGTAAGCATTCTGCGTTGTGTATATGCTATTAGTTTTTATAGTTCCCTCGGAGAACAAGAGCAAGAACAAGAACACCAAGGAAAACAACAGCCACAACAATAATAATGATAATTATAACTGCCTGTGTTTATGTTCTTTAACACCTGATTCCACAAAATCATGACCTTCAATAAATACTATGTTTTTTCCTTGGTCAGTAGTATGTGACAGGAAAAATATGGGTGCAACGGGAAAAAAACATTTGTAATTATTATATACAGCACTACACGCTGGCACTTTAGCACCTTCTAATGTGATTCCACAAGAAGATGAGCAAACAATCCAGCCAAGGTGCTGCTGGACACCAGTCATCCTACAGGCCTATTATTTTTCCTGCCCAAACAAGCTGTTTGACTTTGAGAATTACCTCTCCGATCGCCCATCGCGCCGCGGAACCAAACAAGGTGCTCTGTTGTAGTGTTCATGACCTTTGACCGTCTGTTCAATGCGGTGAAAGGCATCAGAAAAAGATACACTTCAGATCTGGTACTATGATTATGTTGCGGTCAGTTTAATGGTAGCTTTCTGAGTTTGCCTTGAGATTTCACAGTATGCCTCGCTATCAGAAAGTACGCTCCGGATTGCATTACCCCCCCCCCCCCCCGTTGTTACACCCGTCATCGAGGCACTTGCTCTGAATCAATGCACTAAAAATGACCTCGGTGTATAAATAAATCACAGTAAGTAGTTTATGGTACACACCTAACATTACAAGCTGCACTGGAAAAGGCGGCAGCTGTTTAATGGTTAACAACAGCAACCATAATAATAATTATTATTTTTTTCACTTCTACTTCAATACATATAAAGGAAGAAAATGTAAATGCAGATGCAAACCTTCAAAAACCTGTCCACCAATATGGTGCATATATTGTTATCAAAATGTAAACCTACTAAACCTATTAAAGCAACATAAAACTACTAAGCAATTCTTATGCACGGAAAAGCAGTGTTCCATTGAATATTTCTCTCCATTTTGCTGAACAACATTTCTAGTTGTACACTTGTGCTCCTCTGCATGTAACCAAAGTCAATAATTAAGGACAATAAAACGTCACTGGAACCCAGTGCCAGTCTGACAGTGAAATGCCACAGGTAATAACCATGGCAGGTTGCCACAATGAATATCATATGAAAAATGTTCCCGTTTCATGTTCGGCTGACATGTTACAGCCAGAAATGAGACTTTATAGATGCAGAGCTTGTAGGTCCTCTGCTGATAGAACACTTTTAATCACCTGGATTTTCATAGTGAAGGTGGCAGGTTTAAGTGCCTGGAGGCAACCTGCTGTTGAACTTTTGCCATCAGACCAGTACTGTACATAACTGGCGTCGCTTCAGGGAAAATGATCACTGTATGAATGAATTAGCCGTGAGCCACCTAAGCCTTCAGATCACGTACAATTGGACGTAATTAGAACTGCTTCAGTTGACCTTCACTACTCAGGCTTCTGTCACCTTCATTTCAAAATAATTGTTATTATTATTGTTTTTTAAAATTGGATTCGGGGCTGGTACTTGCCAGAAGTCTCGCGTGTTCTGCTCCACCACCACCAGCTTTCGGAGACTAGAGGAATAGCTTAGTGCAAATCCGTACATTCCCAAGCCAACGCTAAATCAAAGGAGGGTACATGACAGCACCAGAGGAGACATCCCTCCACATTTGTGCTCATTATCCCCACTTCATGGGCCAACATCCCTCTTTCAACACTCATTCATTAACCATGGAGCGCTGAACGGATAACGTGTGCCACTGTGTTATCAGTTTAGGGTATGGTCGCTCATTATTGTGTTTTTCGCATGGCTGTTTTTTCGAAGTCACTCCGAATCAAATATTTGAAAACGCTGCATACATTACTCGATTCTCGTCCCCTCTGACACCTAGAGGTGGATGTTTCCCACCATTTCATCAGAAAATCCACTTTTTTTGAAAATGAATCTTTCAGCTTCAGTGTGTAATGGCTTTTTGACATTGGGGATTTGAACTTACAACCTTCCAGAAGGCATGTTGCTCCTTAACACAGCACCATCACCTTATGTCCTGTTCAGTATTGCTCCAACACAATGTGGGCCAAGCTGGCAGTAAAACACGATTCCCATCACGTGCGCATTTTTATTGTCTTTTAATTTTGCAAGTCCATGCACAAGCGCTCAGTGGACTGTAAAGCGATTTACCTTTTTACACAGCAGGATATTATTCGTGTATCAGTTTAGGGTAAAGACCACGATCAAGGCTCCTACAGCAGGAGTGGGAGTTGAACTGAACCGTCACATTGCAAGCAGCAGCTGTAACCACTACACCACCTGCTGCCCCATGAAAACATCCACCCACAGTGACGTGCAATTCATTCATGTATCTCACTCCCCCTGAATACAGTACTGCATATGATTGTCCATATTTATATTCTCTGCTGTAGCTATAAGCGCTTATATAGATGCTGTTTCTTTTGCGTGTTCAATTCATTGTACCTACTGTCAGACCCCATCTGTGGAGCGGCAGTTATTATGCTAATATATTTTCACAGGGAGGATAAAATAATAAACAGAGGAAACCTACAGAAAAATGTCCAGAGATGCCAGAAATCAAGCGTTTGTTTACGCAGTTGTGTTTGCTATATTATATTACTAGCTTGACTCATAAAAAAAATCAAAGAAAATAATGTTTCAGCTGCAATCAAGATACTGTAAAAAAAGTCCAGGGTCCCTGTTAAAAATAAACAGTGAGATAAGACCTTCGCATAAAAGTGAACTTTGACACTCGGCATTCTGTTTGTATGCTTTAAGCTGCTTTTATGTTTTAATGAGGTTTTAATGAATAATTTAATTTCCACACAACTGGCTAAACCTCTTATGGATTTATTCCTTCAGAAGTTAAAATTATTTTAGAATTCTGAGGCCTTGAGAGGTCACAGCCTCATCTGACCCCATTAGACACTTTCCGTCAGGACTGGTTCACCGTTCTTTACACTCATCTCAGCCCAGGCCCCTGCTAACCTCCCAGAAAGACCCGTTCACGTGTGAAAGATTTACCTGTGCAAAACGGGGCTGTATCGCCACAAAGTGGTGCATAAGACACCACTGTCAAATGTCACCTCGAGCCTTATATTCATCTTCTGAGTTCTGCATCCCAACATTTAAATGAATGTTAACTTCTGAGCTGTGATGCCTTTTATTTGCTCATGATCCCTCAGACAGCTCGGCAGGTCTTCTGGGACAGGGATGTGACAGCTGATGGAGTAGCAGTTGGCACAGTGTTTGAGACATGAAAAGGTTGCTGGTTCTAATCACTCAGATGATGCTTCAGGTCAACCCTCATGTACCTTTGCCCTTGTTTAAACCGAATTATCTGTGTTTCGTATACAGCTAGGAAGGTGCAGTGGTGCAGCTGGTTGTGTTGATACCTCCGAATGAGCGTTGTGTTTGTGATGACTGAAAATTCAGAGCAATGTGTTTTGCACAGATTTGTTTGAAACTTGGTCATTCACCTTCTGCAGTGTATGATACCATTCGGCACCTCTGTGCTCGCTTGATATTCTCCGGTGTGACTTTTCTCTTTTTCCCAACGTCAAAATGGTGATGCCCCATATGTGCCGCTGTTCTTTCAGCATCGTTCTCGTTCTACATTCATATCATGTAACGTAATAAATAATATACAGCCATATTCTTTTGTAAAGCCATGTAAACATGTGCAAAGGACTTATGGACTGAGAGAACTAGAGAAGAAGGGAGTCAAGTGACCAAGCGTCTTGATCCCATTGGTTCATCAGGTGTCCGTCCCGAACGACAAGATCTGGATGACTTTCACGCTGTAAGGAAACGAAAGATGAAAAATGGACGAGATGCCAAGCACCTGCGGCCTGACAGACACGGCGTATCATTAAATCAGACAAAGAACGGACGCACTGACATGAACTTAGAAAGTGAACTGAAAACTATAGAACCATTTAAATAAGCGTAGCAAATCACTCCGTATTATAAATTAATACCCCCCTTGAAACATGTGCATCTTCTTTTTTTTTTTTATATTTCCAGTTTAACAATGAACAGGTGCACTTCCACTTCTCAGCTTTGCCACATCTGGCAGCAGAGATGTCAACTGTGAGCAGATTTAGCATTCAGAGTCTCTATACTTTATAGTATCATGGCTTCGTGGCAAAAGAACCTTATTCAACTGGGGTTTACATACAGACAGCGTGTACAGTGAGCATAGTTATTGCCTTTTTTAAATCTCTGCTCCCACTGTCATACCCATTAATCAAGATACCTGCCCAGAAGTACTACAGTAAAGGTTGCCCTGCTTGATAAATGTAATAGTGCTAATACTCCCAAAGAACCACTCAATACATGTGGCCAGATCGTAAGCTGAACAGCACAACTGAAATTGCATAGATGGAGGAAGATGGTGCTTCATTCCTGATTAATCTTACGATTGGTGGGATTCGAGGCAAGAATATTTGAAATTCCATCTGGAGCACCGAGGTCAGATATAGAATAATCCACAGTGGAGACTTCCAATTCCGTTCAACCAGAGCAAAACGTTTCATTTCTGCAATTCATAAATGCAGGGGCTTTGTGAATGAGCCACTTGAGGAAAGTCATTTCCAACCAAAGAAAGAGAAGTAATTATTGAGTGAAGCCATGATGATGCATCGAGTTGGTGGGATTGAAGCCCAAGGATGCAGAGCCAAGGGCATCGAAGGGCCACCTACCCGTGGCGCTGGTGGGTGAGGTTTCGTAAAAAGAGGCTGTTTGCTGCAAATGAACTGAGATGAGTTTGAAATGTATCATTGTGCTTGAAGAATATGTATTACAAATAAAAGCAGCCATAGAGTGAATCCAGGAGAGACAGATCAGGGGCTGAGATGACAACTTTTGTGTGAATGTTGAACCTTTTCAAACAACAAAATACGGCGATATATACGCATACAGCTCATTTGGGAGAACGCACATATTTCAAAACAACCCTTTATTATGACATCTTTCAGGATATTTTTAGAGCTTTTTTGTTCATATCATTTTATCAGGTTCACAGACACAGTTCTGAGATGAGCTGTTATCTTCAGGCAAATAAGTATCTGGCAGGAGTGTAACGTGGCCGCATTTGTTCTATTTAAGAATATAGTACAAAGTGATAATATTCTTCTTTGTTTTAAATTCCTGTATTTACTGCTGGAGACAGAAATCTTCCAGTGATGGTGCTGAGTTTTGAAGAAGGATTTTAAATAAGCAGGCAACGCTCAAGCAGTGCCCCAGCTGTAGGCAGTATAAAATTCAACATTTGATCATAGGTTTCTTTTCTAAATGTTTTGATTTATTGTTTGGGCTACACAACTATACAGTGATTTACTGTTTCAATAATTTGCATACAACAGCTGTAATTCAGTGGGGAATACTTTAATACCACTGGCTGAGGAATGTTGCTTACTGTGAGGTTATGGGTTCAGCTCCCAGGAGTCTTTAGCAGCCTTTAAAGAGGTACCTGAGTTCAAATTCCTTCAGTAAATCTTGCTTCCAAGTGCGAATTTCCAAGCGAGTCCGTGTAATTAATTTTGGCATCCGCACAAATTTTAAACTATTTAAAAAACCTTGTTTGTTTTAAACTGTAATTTCTCAGTCCCGGTGTGTATTTCTAATCTTTTTTTGTCTGCATAATTGCATCTCATTAAATGTTCACTACTGGTGGTGTCCCATTATATTGCCAGCAATACATCACTGTACTATGAGGCTTAAATGAGTAAAATCAACAAACCATAAAACACCTTGATGGATTAATTACCATGGTTGTTGTGGACCTTTCCGTGTGACACAAACCAACTGCGGCAACCGTGTCGAAAGCAGAGGCAAAAAAAACCCCCGTCTCTGACGTGGTGCTTGAAATGTTGCTTTGTGTCACTTTTTGAGAAATGGGAGAAAGATCATACCGATATTGTTTTTGCATGTAATTTGAATCAATTGCCAGCATCTCAACCACAGCTGAGTCCACTAATCGTCCGTAGTCAACAGAAGCAACGGAAATGACTCCTGGAACTAATTAAAAAGAAGAGGAAATGCAAGTGTCTTGTGCCAGAAAAGAGAGAAGTTTGAGAAGAAAACAGTAAAGAAACGATGACTCTGCACTTTTTCTGCACATTCTTCACGCATGGGAGCACTTTGGCGAATGAGAGAGAGCGTCAGGACAGGCCTTTGTTAAAGCTGCTTTAAATTATGAGCTCCTGTGTTAGTACCTCCAGAAAACAATTCTGGATACTGGTATGATAAGCGCTGCCCTGCTGAGGGTTCAGTGTTTTGTTATCACCTGCAGTTACTTTTCTTGAGGTGTTTATAGGAAACGGAAGGAAAGACAGAGGGGTCCTCTCTATGTGGGATACTAAACTGAAGGGTAAAAAGCAGATGCTGTTGTCTTGCAGCTAAAAGATCCAGGTTCAAATTCTACTCCAGCTGCAGGACACCTTGCGATGTTTAACCTGGACTGATGCAGTAAAAACCCGAGTATATAAATGAGTAAATGACTGTCAGTAGCTTACACATCTTAGGCTTTACATTGCTTTGGTTAACTAGATAAAAATAAATATATGCTTTCACCCCATGACTTTAGCAGTGAAACAATAAAGTAACTTTAGCACTAATATAATGGGAATCTATAAAGTGAAAATTCACTGAAACAGCTTATGAAAATATATACCCTTTTCAACGGGCTTATTATTCAGGACGACATAACTTTTGTCCAGTTATGCAGTCATTTTATGTCTACAGTAGGTTTTGTATTAATGCATCTTTTACTCTGCTAAATATGCAGACACAGTTTCTTCTATAATACAGTAATCCCTCAGTATCCAATTTTAATTTGTCCCTGAAAGCGCGTTAGATACTAAATTTTTTGGATCCAAGAGCCTAAATAAAAAAAATAATGGGGAAATACCTATATAACTGTCAGCCTATGACTTCTGCTATCACTCTAATGCTCTAAACACCAGTTACCTTATTAGAAAACACCGAATGTCGTCATTAATTTGCACGTTTACAGCGCGTTTTACAGGACATCAGACTGCGAATGCGCGGGGTTCGCAGCCCGAGGTCGGTCTTAGGAGATGTCGAATAAAGATGTTTGTCAAAGTTACCCGCCGCGTCGCCTCTTTGATTCACACAACAGAGACGAAACGTGCAGAAAAATGCAGCAGCGCAAACGTGTTGAGACAAAGCGAAACCGGCGCAAACAGCTGATAACACCCGTGCAGCGCGCGTCTGACTTCGGATAAATTCCCGACAGCACAACAGAGTTTATGGCAATACATTCACTGTTATTTTATTGCAGTGCACTGCACTACGGCATTTCTTTGTAGATTTTTAAATATATTTTGTTTTTTATTCGCGTTTAATTTTTTTTTCTATTACGGATAAGCTTAGAAAAAATATTCATTACAGCGTTAGTTTCCATTCAGATACCTGAGCCTTTATAGCGAAAATTCAGATATAGAGAGTTCATATAATGAGGGATTAGACAGTCTCAACCAGTCACAACCCTCAGTTAAGGTGACTATAATCACAGCTAGAACACTACTAAATCTTAAGAAGGGACTTAAAATGTTCATCTATTTACAAAGATTTGAGTGATTTTCACTGGAGTGATACTGGGTAAATATTTTTGAGGAACTGAGAGTACTACAGTAGGAGTGGGGATTAAGTCCGCAAAAAATATTTTTTTTGCAATGCAAATTATGTTGGTATAATTATCACACATAAAAGTACCTTTTATTTTGGTATTTTGTTTAATTTTAGAAAATATTTTTTCCATATGGAACAAACGTAGTTTGACCCTCTCGCAAGTGGAATTTGCTAAAGCGATTTCACAGAACAAATTAACCCCATTATGTGAATAACTGGTGCACAAGGAGGACGAAATAACTGTCCCAAAACTGAACAAAGAAAAATCAACGCTGGTCTTGTTACACGAAAGCCCCGAGGCCCAGTTTGAATGGTCTGGATTTATTTACCTTCTCTAGAGCATCCATACTCATTACCCCTGTCCCCCTACCCCCAGTGCTCAGCTCATAAGAAGTTTAAATAAAGAAACAGGTGAGGTACAAGTGCCTGGAAATTGACTGATGGTGAGCGCGTGGGCTCAGCGTCTCCACCACATGCCGCCACACACCTTGCACCACGGTTACCTATTGTGCATCTTTGACTGTGAGCCCTTATAACCCCATTATCCCCCTCCCAAGTACCCTCGGGTGTCACACCTGCGGCCAGGAATTAGAAAACCTTATGGCTCCATGTCTGACTCTCCTGAGTGTTGCAGTGATACAAAGGATCTCACTGCCAAATGCTGCTTGAATGGTTTGTAAAACTAACAAGATTTAAGTGACACAGTCTGTCTATTTCAGAATGATAAAGGTAAAGCTTGTTGATTTATTTAGTTATATTCATATTTTATTCACTGCCAACTACGCCTACACTACGCTTCTTCCAAGGCCAAACGAACAAGGGTATATACTTCCCCTCACACTGACAATGTCAACCAGTAATAACCCTCATTAAGGTAAATTTAATGCGGCAACTGAAAGTTCATAATATTATTAATTTATTCAGCTGATCTCCAAAACAATTAACAGTGTTACCCTCTTTGCAGTGATTTATACATCTGGCTAATTTATACTGTATCATTCCAAAGAAAGTCCCTGAATCAAAGGTACACCAGAACAGGGATTTAAACCCAGTTTCTTTGGGTACTGTGTTGACCACAACACCAACTGCTGCCTATAGTGCTCAGGGGGATATAAGCATGAGCGTGCACACACACACACACACACACACACACACACACACACACACACACACACACACACACACACACGCATGCTTTTACCACCATCATGAAAATGAATGAAAATGAAAATGAATTGACTTTGCTGAGAGGTCATAAGTTAACTTAACACACTGACAGCAGCATGAAAACATAAATAGTCCTGTGCAGGTGTGGAAGCCACAGTCAAAAAGGAGACTAGAGTGGCTCCAGCTAAACCCACTGAAGTGGTGCCCTTTGCAGCTACAAATGGTTCTAAATATGGAGGAATAAGAGAAAGAGCCATACCATTCATCACACCAGAGTATACCGTGCCCCCAGTGGCGGTAATTCCACAGGAGCTCAGTAACACACGAACAACGTGACACATAAATAATGAAGACAAACTGCTTTTTCCCACAATTCATCCTTTCTCTCGTTGTTTTCAGTTTTGGCTCATCATTTCTTTTCTTTTTTTTTTAAATCCCATGTTAATTTTCAGACATGGGTAACAGGGCCGAGGTTCCTCTACAAATTCAGCACACTTGTTGCAGTTTTCATACAGCTGGTAAAAACCGAGAACGTGGTGTAAAAAGCAACAGGCCTGTCACGACACATCGATCTGTGTGACCTCTGGCTGTAGAACACTGAGCTTTTTATATGTACACATAATAAGAAATAACAAGAGGAGTGTCAACCAGGTGAGGGTTCCTGAAAATAAGCAAATAATTTATTATTGCTGCTCTCATCATTTCTTGTTGTTATACATAATATATATAACAATACTAGTAATTAGAATCTTGAACTTCAGACCATCCATCTGTCCATTCATCCATTTCAATGTTCTTTTTCCTGATGAGGGTAGTAGTCCCAGTAAACCATACTTCCTGCAATAGTCTTCCACTGCTCCTGTTCCCACACCAGACCAAAGATATAATCTGCCCAACATGTCCTGTTGCCTCCCTTAAGTAGGACGTGCCTGATACACCTTCCTTCTTAGGCCCCCATGAGGATATTCAAACTAGATGCCCAAACCATGTTAACTGGCTCTTCTTGGCCTGAAGGAGCAGCAACTCTACTCCTATGGTCTTGCTGATAGTTCAGCTCCTCCTTCTAATGAGAAGCATGAGTTCCACCGTACTGTAGAAGAACCCCATTTCCACTGGTGGTATCCATGATCGGTGACTGTTTTGACACTTTCTGTCACTACCCTGAGCTCATGACCATAGGGAGGATGCGGATGTAACTGAACAGTAAATCATAAGCTTTATTTGAGGAATTAGCTTCACTACCACAATTCTCTACAATGTTTACAGAACTGCAACTGTTGCACCAAGCTGTTGGTCAGTCTCTTGGTCATGATTTCCCTCATCATCCCTTGTGAAAATAACCCCAACTCTTTGATTTAGGGCAGATGCTTTCTCCCAGATGGAGAGAACAACCTATATTTACCCTGGTGGGAACCATCATCAAGGTGATGTGCTACTTCCATTATATTTATTATATGTACAACTGGCACTCAAATAACCATTATGCTGCATTGACCTTCTTCTTGATTAAACCATGCTCATCTGGTGCTTTCTGAACATTACATTCCAGTGAGACTAAGAGCACCACATCATTTTCAAACAGCAGCATGACCCACCGGTATTCCCAACACAGATACCCTCCAAATCCAAACTAGCCTTTGAATAGCACAAACAGAAGAAGAGATAAAACTCAGGACACCGACACTCCATGAATTTCACTTGATATCAGAAATTCCACTCTTGCTCTGCAGGTATAGGAGCTGAATAACCTCCTGTAGAATATACTAGATTATACATTTCTTATCAACCAGGTGAGAAAGTACTTGTTGGCTGGATTTTGAACCTGTTGCTTCCAGGAAAGGTCCACTGTTACACAGCCAGAAAGAAATCTGCATTATTCCATGTAAATCTGATGCTCAACAGTTGGCTGTAGCCTCCTTTTGAAAAGCCAGCAAAGACCTTCCCTTGAAAAGTATGATCTTGAAATTGTTAGAACACAACCACCATACCTGTATGGCAGTCAAGAGGTACAGGGTTCCATTCCATGGTGAAGAGCCATGTTTGCCAAGAAACCCTAGCAACATTTACTGGTTTTTGCAGTTCTGAATGAATTTTCTTGGAACATTACCCCTTGATAGAGATCACAGAGAAATGACTACAGAACAAGTTCCTGCCCACCATGAACAATAATACACATCCTCTGCATGCCTCCTTGGTTAAACAAAGGAGCACTTTCAGCAACAGTTACAATTTTTCAAGGAGGGCTGAGGTCATTTCTACCAGCAGCCATGAGGTCCTACAGTGAGTCCTCACGCTGCCAGGGTGGTGACCTCATGATGACTGAATGGAACTTGACCTGTGCCAACTTGTTACACCCTCCATCACCTCACTTTGCCCTGCCATCTTGTGTATAAATATGCTTACCTATTCATTATAGTACTTCTTAATTTATCTCTTTATTTCTTTCTCACTCTATGTAGGTAGGTACAGTACTGTGCAAATGTGTTAGGCATGCAACTTCAATGTCTGTTGAGAAGTACAGGTAGATTCGTATCTACCATCAGGGAGGTTTCTCATTGGTCCCAAATTCATTCTGCAGCCTGAGAATGACCTCAAACACCCAATCTCAGTCATACACAACTATCTTCAGCAAAAACAAGGAATCCTGCAACAGATGGTATGGTCCCCGCAGAGCCCTGATCTCAACATGATCAAGTCAGTCTGGGAGGACATGCAGAGACAGTCAAAGTCTGCAGAAGAACTGTGGCCAGTTCCTCAAAATGTTTGGAAGAACCTACCAACCTCTACCTTAAACTGCATGCAAGTTTGCATAAGAGCACTGATGCTGTTTTAAAGGCAAAGGGTGGTCCCACCAAATATTGATCTGATTGAGGTTTTTTTGTCTACTGCACTTTTTAGAAGGTTTATTGATTAATAAGTATTCAAGGTGTTATTTTTGGAACCATCCTCACTTTATAGCATTTTCCCACAGGTGCCTAAGACTTTTGCACAGTCCTGTAGATATGTCATAAATGTGAATCTATGTTGTATAATGAATTATGCTGTACCTTATTGACATTTCTGGGATTCTTAAAGGTTCATTCATTTATTCATTCCATATCCAATATTGAGGTCAGTGCACCTTTACCCTTGGTGATACTGGTCTGGATGACAATCTGCTTTCCTCTGCTCTGTGACCACATGTGAAAGTCACTTTCTATGGCCTCTTCAGACTCATCACACTGAGGTTTTTGTGTCTGCAACCAGTGCCACTGTAGTCTGTCAGTTTGTCTCCATAAAATCTGGAGATTTCCATGCTAATAATGCTCAGTAGGCTTCCTCCTTTAATATGAGGCACCAACCACTTTCCAAACACAGCTCCTTGCAGACCGGCCTCCACAGCAGCACTTTTGAAGAAGGTGCGTTCAGACTCCCCCAATTTCCCTTTGAATGCTGGAAAAGTTCTTCTGAGGAATGGGAACCCATGAAAAAACCCGGATTGAAACTATTATTTCTTGGAGAAGTGGAGTAAGAACAGCACCCAGCCATGGGCTAATGTGCATCCCAACAACTGCCTGGTGCCTCCTGCTGGGGCTACTTCAACATGCAAGAGAAACCTCAGTTGTTCACAAGGTCTCCTTCCTTAGCAGTATTGTGTGTAGATGTAAGACATACTATAATATATCCTTTTTATGGCTCACATGAGCTCCAGCTTGTTTTGTACCAACCTGGTGACATTCCATCTCCCTGGAGCCGTGCTCCAAAGGACTGGTCTAAAACAATGTAGATTCCAGGGTCCCTACACACACTTCAGCCCCTTCACTATCGCAAGGTGATAATCTGTGAAGGAGATTATTATTATTATCATTATTATTATTATTATTATTTACTGTACTGCTATTATTAATATTACTGCTACTATTTTTACTACTATTACGATTTATGTTATAATTGTTCTTAAAAATCACGAAGCTGATAAGTCATAGCAATACTAATAGTCATAATAATAATACTAATACTACTAATAAAAGCATGATTGTAACTATTCGATTAAGTCTGATAGCGCAGCAGTTTAGGGAGACGTTTGTTGGTTTAAATCCCAGTATGTCACGTGCCACTGAAAAGTACCGACTCGATGTAAAACGTGCTGAAGGTACCAGCCTGCTACACTAACCTTCCGCGCTGAAGATCAAACGGACCAAGATAAATAACGTTTAAAGCCCGATATTCCGCATCGTGTCTGCGCTTTTAAAGGGCACCGAATGAATGTAGCGTATTAGTGATGTGAATGTGAATATGAAAATGACGAAGAAGCGCCGTTTTGCGTCATACGTGTGTGTGGACTGCGAGACGGCGCGAGTTGAAGACGGACTCGCTGGAACTGGACGAGTCCATGTGATGTCTGCGAGTGGAGCCGTGTAAACGCGGTACGGACAGTGTAAAAGCTCAAATCGTCCACCTCGTCCCGGACCCTCCGCGTTTGATGGATCCTAAGGCAGGTCGGAGGAGGTTCGTCTGAAATCCCGTCTCTTTGAGTGTTTTCCCCCCACCGCCTGGACTCTGCTCGGCTGCTGGAGTTCTAACCGGCGCAGGAGGGACGCCGAGGAAGCGCTGGGCTCCGCTCCGAATCTCGGCGCTGCCGCGGCGACACACACGCACGGCTCGGCTCGGCTCGGCTCGGTCCGGTCCAGCAGGGTTCGGTCCGGTCGCTGAGCGCTGTCTGCGGACCTTCTGGGGATTAATTCGTCTCAACTGCACTTTACCGTATGAACAAACCACCACAACAGGGTAAGACAACATACTGGTTTATTATTTCATTTCTTGTCGTTTTAATTCTTTTATATTTTATTTTTACTCTCTGTTTCACAAGTGTTCGCAGTTTACCCCTGTAACCAGTCATACGAAAACTACTCCGCCGGTTTCGCTCGATCGATGTGTCATTTTAACTAATAAAACATTCACGCGAACCTTCCCTTTATGTGCGTGTCGGATTTCGATGTTCTCCGTACGAAGACCTGGGTTTAAAATGTCATTTTGTGGGGGGGGGGGGGGGGGGGGGGGGGGGGGATTTTTTTTTTT
>UFQX01000271.1:65686-86171 GCA_900497675.1 Arapaima gigas | reverse complement strand
GGGGGGGGGGGGGGGGGGGGGGGCGCAGTGGAGAATCTTTATTCCTGTGGCGAAATTGCGGGAAACAAGAGGAATGAAGAGGGGAGATGAGTTTGATGTCATTCCTGCGCTGTTTTTGCGGGGGGTCAGTCAGCACAGCGGCGCTCGGGACGGACGCGGTGAATTAGTCTGATTTACTTTTTTAATATCCACAGCAAGTCCTTTTATTGTGGGGGGAAATCAGTGCCCAGAAGCGCTACTGGAGCCGCATTCCGAAGGTGTTTTATGTGGTTCTTGGAATAAATTCCAGGTGGAACTGAGTTTTGACTGTTCTGTATGTGGACTGTGTGTGGACTGCATGAAGACTGTCGGTGGCCTGTACGTGGACAGTACACTGACCGATGGACTGTGTGTAAACTCCGTGTGCGCTGTATGCGTACAGCATATCGACTAAACGTGGACTGAATGTGGACACCGAGTCCACATAATGACTCCTTGTGGACATTATGCTGACTGTATGTTAACTGCATGTAGACAGCATATTGACTGCACGTGGACGTCGATCTCTGCGTATTATTTCTGGAAGCGAAAAGCACGTTTAGATGCGGATCGCCGTACGGACGCGACCGGTGCGCAGGTCCCCTGAACTAAACCCGCGTCCAGCCTTAAGAAGGGCTCGTCTTAACGCTCATATTCATAACGATGTCCACGTTCCCGCTCGTTCTGCACGCACACCGCTGTTCCACGGTCCACGTCCAGGTGCCGCACACTGCGCTGCACGTCACCTGGCGATCGGCGGATCGTCCGTCAATAATCCGCGCTCGTCTGTCCGCTCTGTGTGTTTTTATTGGTATTTTATTTAGCTTCTTTCACAGCGTGCCGGCAGTATAATTCAAAAGAGAAAACCCGCATTTCTCGTGCGCTCCTGAACGACAACCATCGTCGTATTTATAAAAATATAAATCATTAATTGCGGATGAATCTGTCCGACAATTAATAATGTTTGTCAAAAAAGGCGACCGAAGAGAAGAGGAGCGCTGCGCTGTCGCCCGTTTCGACCCACTGCAAACAGAAGCGAGACCGGAGAAGACCGTGCACGGTACGTGGGCGTGACGTCATCACCCGTCAGGAAACGTCACGAGCCGCCCGCGGAGACTGGTCCGCCCCCTCTGCTAACGCGCGGAAAACTGAGGATCATATTGTGGAACCGTGAATGGAATGCGTAGAAATCCCTTCCTGAGGCAGGGAAATAATAATAATAATAATAATAATAATAATAATAATAATAAAGCACGTAAGCCGGCATGTGTGCATGCTGTTGTTGGTCATAGTGATGGTCTGGTATTTTTACCTTGTTTAGCCTTCCTGCAGGAGGGCATGCAGTGCACCCCATACTAGTGTAATATCAGTGAATCTCCCACAATCCACTTGCCCAGCCCACACACTGCTGCGTGTTTATAGCTGCTGTATGTTAACTGCAGTAAGGGGCTCTTTGCAGGTGTATATCTGTTGTCAGTATCTCAGCAGTGCATCCTGTCTGGGCTTCACACTGAACCGCCTGGAAAACCATCTTGGCACATTTTCAACCAAAGAACTTTTTAAGTTTGAGCAGTAAATCTGAATAAATGACCCCACCGTGCAGCCTTGATGGTTGGAGGCACTGAAGATGGAAGCGTTTTGTTCAAACACACTGAAACCCAGGGGCAGCACGACGCACCGCGTTTGACCAGCCACTTGACTGGAGAGCCACTCTTTTGCTTTTTTCTGCAAATGCAGGCTCTCAACCTCTGCGAACATGCGGCCGAGGGTGTCTATGGCTGGCGGGAAAAGGGGGGAGGGGACCGAGGATGGCCATGGTTGTCACGGTTGTGACACTGCTAGAGTGTTTCAACCTGGCTGGCTGCTGGGACTGATGTTCTGAAGATGTCCAGTGTCCAGTCCATGTTTCCTGCTTCACCTGGCTTGTACCCCTCAAAATGTTATTTTTTCTTTATATATCCAAATTTGGTCACATCAACCATCAGACTACATTTGCTGTAGATGTCTAGAAGCAACCATGATTTGAACATTTACATTTACATTTATGCATTAAGCAGTTGCTTTTCCTCAAACTGATGTACAACTACAGAGTTAACAGAAGTGTGTCATCAACAGACCAAGAGCTTTAGTCACAGACACAGGACGGTCAAAGCCCAGTTTGCTAGTCTGATACCACCAGGCTGGTTCAAATCCCCTCAAATAGCTGCCTGTAAAATTGATATTAAAATAGCAAATACGTAGGTAATCATAGCAGATCATGTTGAACCCAATAATGTAGCTGCCAGGAGAGAAAAGGCTCTGAAAGGCATGGGTTTGAGACCCTTCTGGAGCAGCTCTGAGGGACAGAAGATGCTGAGAAGTATACTATATAAAGAGAAGTGACACTCTTTCAGTTTTAAAACCTTCATGAGTTGGAAAAATAAGTACAACACTCTTGCTGAGATGTAAGGCGTGATCAGATCCTGTAGGTATGGGGTGCCGATTCTTTGACTGCTTTGTAAGCCATGAACTTGATACGAGCAGCTACAGGAAGGAAGTCATCAGAAACAAGGAGACAAGATACATCACAGTGTCACACTGTAACCCTGTGTGCCTAGTAGGACATCAGTCCATCCATTATCATCAATCACATGGTCCTCAGCAGGAATGTGGTGGTCGAGAACCTATCGCAGAAACATTGTACAACAGGCTATGAAACCAGATGGGAGACCAGTTCATTGCAGCCAAGTAGCACAGTTTCTTCTATATGTTAGTGGCAGCTATACATGTGGCCATGTATGTAGCTGGATTACTTCTGCGAAGAGAAATTCAAGACCAAGACTGTACTAAGGAATATAATAGCCCAGAATTCAGTGGGATCTGAACAGCTGTCCTCTCGAGTCCTTCATTTCCCTTTATGTTGTTTGGATGACAGGACAGCACACATTACTTCAGATCCTTCCTCTAGGTTGTGTCATAAAAAAATTATCAGTGGGAGTTGGGGAATTGCCTGATCCCAGTGCCCCCTCTGTGGGACGTGAAGCTTCTACTCGGGGTTCAGACTCATCATGTGATCAAAGCTTTGTCACCCTTGGGCTCCGCTGCCCCTTGGTCATGCGGGGTTCGATAAACCAGCTTTAGTGTGGATTTCCGTCCTAGGGGAGGCACTGTCTGAGGTGGGCCTTGAGAGACACGTTGCTTGCTGTTGCGTGAGGCAGAAGGGGACCTACAGCCTAGTTGACTGAGGCCTGTAAAGACGAGCACCCCTGCAAGGCTGCTGTTTGTTGGCACGGGATCTGTAATCCTGGGTCCATGAGCCTTGTCCATGTAGCTGGAGATGCCCCATCAGTGAGACACCAAATGTACCCAGCCTTCAAAGGTTATATCTGTGAGGTGAGGTCTCTTGATATCTTGAGGTCTCAACCTGCTGTGGGTGAACAAGTTGCTGTCAACTCTGGAGCCCCGTGGCGCCGCATTCGTCAAAAGGCCTGTTTCGTTCTTGTGGCAGCTGACCTGGAATAAAACGGTCTCAAAAGAAAGGCACAAACCTCTGAAGGCCCTACACACTGAATGTTTGCACTGTACTCATCTCCCTTCCAAGTCAGAAGTTCCCACTATTGACGACTTCTCCTCACTTTTTCTTGGATTACGCCACACGTTTGGGGACATAATGCTGGCAAAGCCAGAGCATTGAGGGAGTAAAGGAACGCTTGTTTGCAGTGCAGAAGCTCCCAGCCCCTCAGGCATCAAAGGGACACTCAGACGTAGCGATGCTACAAGAATTCGTCTGTGACCGAGAGCCTTTTTCAGCCTGCGAAGCGTATTGTGCAGCTGTCCTTCTCACTTCCGTTGGCTTGTTTGTGTTTATTTATTTGTGAGATTTTCAGCATTTGTAACCCGTGGGCGAACATGCCAAGTTTTTGCATCACCCAAAACAACTGAGACGTCTGATTTCTGCCCTGGATCCGATACGTGTAACCCTGTGTGAACCGTGCAGCCACACTGTGAAGCATTCAGAGGCATCGCTGCTGTGTCACCTTTCGGTGTGGAAACGTGAATTCATGGAGCCTGTTAGGGGGTGGGGTACAAGTACATTGGATAGCTCATTTTTAAGGGGAGGGGTTACTAATGGCAATATAATCTCAGTCTGAATGCGGGCACCATACGGCCGGCCGTCTGTCTGTGCTTCAGCCCAGAGTTCTCCCTGGCTACAGCCTGGCCATTCACCTGACAGGGGTTACACTACATGAATCTCACACGCTGAACGATCCTGGGGCTTTGCTCCATTTAACCCTTCAAAGCTGGGATTTGAAGAGTGCTAAGCTCCATCAGGGGGTCAGAAAAGGCATATTCAGTTGCTAAATGTTTATGCACCATATAAAGTGCTAGAACACCAATATGGTGCATCCATAAATGATGTGTGACTTTCTCATCAGCAAATAAATGAGATTTTAAAAAAAGCACCAGGGCGAGGGTGACTGAAGAACACAGCGCCGGCTAGAAGCTCTGGTTGCACGTGGATTTGCATCTTATCCAGTGCAACTCACTTTCTGTTGCTCTGTTCGTGTCGGTGTCAGATAAAGCTGGCGATATCAGGTGGGATCTGTGTGTCCGCATTTTGTCTTATGATGTAAAAATGCTATTTGCATATTCATCCATCCGTTTTTATTAAATATTTATCCTCAGCATGGTCACGGGGGTCTGGAGACCATCCCGGAATTTATGGGTGCTGGGCTATGAAGATGTGGTGAAAACTGTATTCGAATACAGGCAAATATGCAAATTAGTTACTCTCTGAATCATAACTAAATGATGGTCTTCCAAGCAGCTCTCACTTTGTTTAAAGTACTTTGAAAGGCAGAGTCCTACAATGGGACGTGTAGTAACAGTAGTAACTAACGTGAATGCTAGTAGTAGTAGTGATAGTAGTGAGACTAGTAGAACTAGATAGTTTGGACACACATATGGGCAGTACAATAAAGCTTAGAATTTTTGCCTTGTAGTCTGAAGGTTCGGGGGTTCAATCCCACACCTGCTGTACTACTCTTGATCAAGGTATTTACCCTGAATTTATAGTGTGAAAATTGCCCAGCTGTATCAATGGGTTATAAATTGTAAAGTTGCTTGGTGTACAAACCTAACATTCTAAGCAGCTATGGACAAATGTGTCGCCTTACAAAATGAAACAATTGTCTCAGATGCTGCGCAGTTTTATTCATGTAAATTCTAGGGGCTTCACGTTGCCCATCCTTCTGCTTTGTTGTTTTCAGCTGTCACTGTGAGTGTTGCTGTTGACAGAGGTGTGTCACCCCTGGGTCATCGATGATTGCCAGTTGTGGTTACACTGTGTCGTGTTCTGGATTTCTTTTTAAAATGTCTCTAAGTTGCTAAACAGCACATCTTGTAGCCTCCTGGACTGGACCCTGTGAATAAGACTGTTACCTGTGTTACTGGGTTTTTTGTCACTGAATTTATTTCATGTCTAATTTTTTAATGCAAAAAAAGTGATTTTGGGGTCTTGCCGATGTGACGCAATACCAAGGTAACGTGTTTCTGAGGGACGCAAGAGGTTCACATCAAGGGGCATTCACATGGAGTGGGCTGATGACACACCACCACCAAAAAGGCCCATCTGTAACCATCAAGGCAGGCAGAAATGTCAAGAGGGTCGGGGTGCATCGCACTTATATTGTGAACTGGACCAGTTGGATTCCCGTCATCCTGCATCCCTTTAGCTCTTCTGCACCGTGTTTCACCTTCCTGGAGCCACAAAATGTTGCAGAGCATTATATTTTTCTCCCAGTACCCTGTTTTCACTTATCTGGTCTGGTTTTTCACTTATTAATACCACTTTATGTTTATCAGTCCAGATTTTCATTTATTTCATCTGTGACATCAGGCCCAGGCCCATGGCTGTGTGAGGGAGACTGTGAGAGGAACTGCATTGTGGGAAGTGTGTACCTGGATTCTCAGGTGTGGTCGGGCACCGTCGTGCTTTATTTTTCTAATTATTAATTTGTTTACCTGTGACATATAATCTTCACTTTCCTCATGCAAGTCCACAGCAATTTTCACAGTAAGTTTACTGGATGAAATCATTATTTTCAAAAATGTTTTTTTTCGGTTTTTCAGTCTATTTTAATGTGCTGTACTTTGTCTTGAGATATTAGACATCGTTCAGGGTAATTTGGCGGCTGAACTTACAATGACCTTGAACAAATTGAAGTTTTTTTTTTCCCAATAAGAAGTAATAGAATCAGTAATTTTGTTATGCAGTTTTTTGAAATTCAGGCCATTTTTAAGAACATATTACATCCGGATAGCAAGGATATGTGTATTATCTATAATTCCCTTTAATGCTGCACAAACAGTCCTGCTGCGAACCATGTTGTCTTGTTGGCATTCGTATTAGTTTCACCCAGTGTACAGTTTTTTCAAACCACATTTGATCACAATCCAAATGTTGTTTTTGATGAAAATAAGGAATAATCTGTTGATTATTCAAATTATAAACATTTGGCACGAAAAGTGTATTTAATTGCTGTGGCATATTCCCAGAGTTTTTCATTGACTAAATGTCTCATTTCCACTAGAAATTTGAACACTTCTCGTGCACCATCAGAAATCTTATGAATTCTGTTATATTTGATCACCTTTTTGGTACGTTCGGGTCCACTCCTCCTACACCTTGTGCTGCATTTACCGTATATTTGCATTTGTCAACATGACGATTGTGTGTCTATGTGTTGCTGAGTCTCACTTCTTTTTTGTTCTTAAATAACAGTAAATGTCCATTTTCAGTGGTGCAGCTGGTGTGGCCCTGCAGTATGGTGTTGGTTCGCTTGGTGGCGAGAGCAGACGTCAGTGGAATTGTTATTCGGTGCAGTAAACGGTCACAAAGAGCTTGCCGTCGATCCCTCCTCTGAAATTTCTAAAGATAGTACTGAAACAGTTCAACATTTTGTGTCGTCCCTATATTCTATCATCATTTTTTTCTTTGAAAGAGCAGCCTAGCAACTAGCTTCTAGTGAGCACATTACCAAAGTGCGCCGTTGTTGCGAGCTGCTTCCTTTGATCGACTCCTCCGTAGCCCCGTTTATCAGATTTTTGTTCGCACACATATTGAGCTTCCTGGTCATGCTGGTTGGGGTGTGTTTAAAAACCTCTGAATGATTTAAAACTGCCACGCTTCCCAGAGCCATGCTATGTATAATTTAGACGGCTTTTCTTTTCTGTTAGGATCCCAGGGAAAGGCAGAGCGGGCCGGGAAACGCAGCCCGTCTGTTGTGTTTTGTGTCTTATTTTAACATTTAAACTCCCTCGGTTTTTTTTTCAGGGGCTCTACAATAAAATGGAGAAATTCTGCTCAATGTGTGGATTAAATTAGCTTCTTGGGCACTTGTGTCAATGCTGCAGCGCCTTTACATTTATTTTTTTGGTAGAGGCTTTGGGCCCACTCTGTGAACCCGCTGTTTTCTGCAGGGTGTTGCAGAGTGTACAAAATCGAAAGCTACAAAACTGTTGCACCAAAACCAATTTGACTGTGACTTTTTTTCACTCCTTGCATCAAACCTCCACCTGTTCTGCATGTGACACGCAGTAGTGTTTACTCAGCATTTTGGGGTAGCAGCATAATTGAATATTGACTTGGCTCACTGGTTTCGCACAACTTTGCTTTCTGTGCATCAGTTGTGAAGAGTGTGGCCTTGGGTGTCACGAGTGAAATGCACTGATTTCTGTGAAAGGTTGATAAGCTGACCGGTGAGATTTGAGACTGGCACTGGCAATGAGACCGGCACCTCAGTGGTTTCCAAAACCACTCAGTCACACTTCCAGGACGTTTCCAGTGGTTGTTATGAACTTTGATTCCAAGTTTCTGAAAATGTTCTGTTCTCATAGTTGACTCATTGCAAGCATCCACATGATTGGTTTGTTTTTATTACTATTTATTTTTAGTAACTTTCATTGTTTGGCTTGCGTACTAAGCTGCTTACAGTGATTTATTTATTGCAGTTTGTACTTTTTGCAGTTCAAGGTAAGTGCCTTCATCAGGGTCACTACAGCAGGAGGTGGAATTCAACCTCCTTCTATTGCAGTGCTGTAACCACTTCACCATCTCCTGCCCTTGTGTGTTATAAACACAGGTTAATAAGCGGGATCACCTGCAGGAGTACCGTGAGCTCCAATACAGAAACAACCTGGCAGATGAAGACCAGGGGGTCACCAGACCAGGGAGTGCAATCCTAGCATAAGAGTGACGGTCCACAAGTGTGGGCAGCTGCTGCGGGATCAAAGCAGCAAGATATAGCTGTTGACAAGTTCAGCCGTTGCATCAGAGTCAAGCCAGTTTCCTTCTGCCGTCTCCTGTAAAAACAGATGCTGTAGTCACGCTTCCCTTACAGATGTTTGAGAAGTTTAATGCGAGGCTTCGATAGGATGGCTGTTTTGTTTCCCGCGAAGCTTTGATTCCCATTGTTCTGTCGTGCTATTTTTAGAGGCGCTTCCTGCACGCACTCACAGATGTATTCTTGGCTTATAATTCAGATTTTAAATAAACAGATGCGGCAGAACACCAAAATCAGGTGCTGGTGATTTGATCGCTTTTATACAGGAATAGGGATAAAGCTGGCGAAGAAGAGGCAATAAGAGGTTGTGGCGGATTTCCTTAACCACCTCTGAGATTTGGCACTGGTGTAAGT
Organism: Arapaima gigas; assembly: GCA_900497675.1. Classification (NCBI taxonomy): domain Eukaryota; kingdom Metazoa; phylum Chordata; class Actinopteri; order Osteoglossiformes; family Osteoglossidae; genus Arapaima; species Arapaima gigas. Next base: position 77,475 of record UFQX01000271.1, on the reverse strand, counting down.
GAATAAAACATGAGCAAAATTGTTTAAAATATGTTAGATGCAACCAGCCAGGGCATAGTCGAAGAGTGTCATAGTTGGCATAGTGGTTAAGGACCTGGGCTTGTCACCCACAGTTTGCTGGTTCAAATCCTGTTGAGTTGGTGAGTGCGCGCTCTCTCTCTCTCTCTATATATGTATATATGGTTCTGATCCATAGCTTCTCTGTTGCAACACATTAAAATAGACTGACAACATCATGAATAAATTTTTTAAAAATACTGATTTCATCCAGTAAACTTACTGTGAAAGTAGAGAATTCCTCAGATGGATATAGATTGTAAGCCATACTTTCTATGCAGTGGATACCTTAAGATCCCGATGAAACTAGTTACCCCACTTGCAGAAATGTTTATCGCACTGAAAGTTCATTGCTTGTACATAGAAGGATGCTGTGTAGAGGTAAATCCCGGGATATGCAGCTAATCTACAGGAAAGGACAAGAAAAACAAAAAATTCTACCGAAATTAGATAAAGAGGAAGGACGTATACTAGGGATAGATGTAATGTGATTATAATTATATTGCAAGAACAGGAATAATATCTAGTTTACTATGAAATCACAATTAAAAGACTATTAAACAGTATTAACTGGCCGTTTCAAATTTACTTCCTGAAGCCCACCTACAAACCCCCTGGGGTGCTCCACACTCCTGTCTTAATGAGAAAGCTATTCAAGGTTATTGGTTATGATTCAAATTTTAAATAAGATCTGCACCTGCACCACAGTTTTAGCATCTGTACACAATAAAGGGTGGTCCGTGTCTGGTGAATTATTATATGAAGAAAGGGTGGAAGAAGCAGGGTACAGTCAAGCTGTCTGGATGGTTTATATCTGACTGTTACATTTTACGTACTGTCAAATGTTTTTTTTTTGTTATCCAGTATATAGAGGTTTTCTAAATGTCTGTGTTAGTTCAGTTGAGGAATTGCTGAATTTTGAAGACATATACTGGCATATTAATAATGTTTGAGAGTAAGAATCTGTGTGACATGGAGAAAACCATCATGCGACTAATGGCAGCAGGTAGGATAGTGGTTGGGGGACATAAACTGTCTGGAGTGGAATGCTGCAGTGTGGTGTTGTGCCAAGTGTTTGGGTCTGATGAGCAAAGCGAGTGTCTGATGGGAGACAGATGGAGAGAGAACTTTTACAGCACTGTTTTCCTGTAAAGATCGTGTAACATTTAATTTTTTATGCTGCATACAAGTGGCACGTTTTCCTGCGTTTCATGCCCCTGTGCTCATGCCTGTTGTTGTTTGCGGCCCTAACAGCCGTGTGATGCTGCCAGGTTGTCGCCAGGGCGATGCCCAATGTCTGGCGTCTTGCCAGCGCCTCCTCTCTATCGGGTGTCTACTTTGTGGGTTTGGCTATTTTTGGAGAAACCTCCAACTCCTGACTCATTACTGTGTTTTACCCCTCTAGTATGGTGTTGGGTTGCTTGAATGGAAAGGCCAACATCGCTCTCTGTCTGCAAAACAAGTCATATTTTGGACACCTCTTTTTGTTCTGCAAACTCATTGGCTCTGAATGCACATTGAAATTTTGGTTGTGCTTAGCTGCTCATTTTCACAAACGCAGCAGTGTGTATATTTATACGTTATATATTTCAAGGGGTCTTTGGCTTCAAAAAGGTTAAGAGCCTCCGCTCTAAATTATAGATCAGAACCTTTACCATTCAGAAGCATGGATCAGAACCTTAAACCATTATACATTTCTGCTCTGTAAAGTATGGATGAGAGTCTGTACTCTCCAGGAGTATTTCCTCTAAAGTATGGATCAGAACCTACACCCTTCTGAAGTGTTTAAAATTACATGTTGCATTTTCCAGCAAATGGACTTCTTTAACAACCTATCAGGGGCTGGTGGTTGGGAGGAGACAGGCCACGTACAGGTTAGAGAGAGACCCTCCAGCGTGGGAGTGGTGTGCATATGTATGTGTTGTGTGTGTGTGTGTGTGTGTGTGTGTGTGAGCTGGAGATCCACTTGAGGGACTTTCTTTAAGCTTGATTCCAGCTACTGAATCAAACATAAACAAAGAAAGAAACAAACAAAGAAATTTGGCAGAATGTCTGAAGTCAGTTCTCACCCAGCCTCTACCTCTAACATCGTGTTTTGTTTCTGACTTGATCAAGGTTGTTGAAGAAATTTCAAATCTATGCTTTTGTTATTTTTTAATTAAGTCCTTAATTGAGGACAACTCTCAGTATTAGATTTGTACGCTAAGATCATTATTACTGTATTAATTCAAATTAAGCAAGTTGATCAAAGGCAGTGCCTGAGCAGAGGGGATTAAAACCTGGCTCTTTCAACTGCAACGTTGTTGCTGTAGCCACTGCGCCCCCTGCTGCTTCAAACATCAAAACTAAATTGGAAGCAGGCAGCTTCTGCTGAATCACGTGAGATCATTTGTCCCCAAGTTTTCGTCAGTGACTGCAAATTCTAGTTTCTATCGTTTTCTCCCAAAGACTTAGTACTGTGACTTTCCTTTTGTTGCATAATGACTTTACAACACCGAATAAACGAGAGCCATTGTTAAATATCTCGTATATTTGATTAAAAGGCAGAAGAAGAGGTTTGCTCTGCATTGTGGGAGAATGGCTGGCTGACCCAGACTTTAATCCATATTTTAGTAAGTGATACTGAAATAAGATGAAAGAAGAAATTTGAAACTATCCAGATAAGATTGGCTTCCACCTAGAACAGTTTTATGTGTTGACTGCCATGTTGTATTTGCACTCAGGGATTGAATGAAAATAATTGTGTTTAATAATAAAAGCATGTGAATGGATGGAAGAATTAATAGATAGATAGATAGATAGATAGATAGATAGATAGATAGATAGATAGATAGGGCCATTGCAATAAAAGCCTAATGAAGGACTCTACTGCATCTAAGAGAGAGATGAAATGGCATTTAAGATGTAAGCCAACAGAGAATATTGTTTTCGAGATAAAACCATAAACCCAGAGGTCCTGTTGGCACCTATTATGAGAAGATTACAAAAGATGCTGTGTGTTTGATTAAAAGGAATGCAAAATCCCTCATAACCACGCAGTTGGAACTGTCCCCTTACATGTCCCCAGCCTGTTGTATCCCAGCATTGGAATCGGACACAGGACCCCCTCTAGAGAAAACCAAAAATTAAAAAACCAAATGTCCACAAGCAGATTTGGCTCACCGTTGCTCCCAGAATATGAACAGTTAGAAGGAGGAGGCTGTTGATCCCTCCTCTCCAGGTGACGCCGAGTCCCAGCCAATGCGGTCATGTGGATGCCCCCCCATCTCTACAGGAGCTACACTCCGAGACTTAAATGAGGACATATTTAGTTTTATGAACTCCCCGTGCTTTTGGCTGCACCTCCCGCCGTGAGCGAAGTTCATTTTCATTAATTTGTATGTTTAGTCAATAGCTCTAATCCTCCTGTATGAAAGTGGAAACAGCGGGAGGTTGGGGGAAACTGCCAAGTGAATGGAGGTTCGCTCCAGCATGGCAGCCCTCGATAAACATGTTTATTAGGAGGATTCCATATAGAAATTAACACCTTGATCTGCCTGTTTGTTTGGGAAAAGTTTACCTTCTTGAAATGTCATTATATATTGAGGACATCCTTCCAACTTTTCTGCCCCATACTGTGCTGCTGGCCTTGGTTTCCACTAAAAAGGGACAGAACCACACAACTAACCCCGGTATAAGTGTGTGTTCTGAAGACACAGATAAAATGGATGAAAAGCTGTAGGTGTTTGGGTTGGATTCAAGCGCATCAATACTTCATTGGACAATATCCGGCTTCCTCTGCTTTTAGAATTTTTAATGTTGCTTATTTTTCATGTCAGCTTTGATGCGGGGTCTTCAACACATTAAACTTTATACTACCTATATAGGAAAAGAACAGCACAGATCAACTGGTTTCTCAGTTCAACAGCAGTTTCCCCTCATTGGTTCTGGAGCTGGACCCACCTTTTACATCAGGATCAGGGTACAGGGTTAGGGTTATGGGTGGAGTCCCAGGGCTCCAAGTGGTGAAGTATGAACTGACTGTACGAGAGCTGAAGCACCTCTGCTAGGCCTGGGAAGCTCTTCCATTTCTACTGTCAGGTAGAAGGTGAAGTTAAGGGAACAGTAAACCATATGGCCTAACATTAAGCTTATCCCTAATGCCACTTTGAGGAACCATCTTTGGGGGATGTGTCAGGCCCCACATTTGTGTTCGATGTTGCTGTATACCACAGGCATCACTTTAAATTTGAGGACTGAACTTGTTTTCTTCAAAGTGATGTACAGCTCGTAGTAAACAAAAGTAACAATACCAAATGTCTTTAGACAAACATCAAGGACAAATGAATGCTTAGACAAACACACAGTTATCAAAGCTTGCCTGATGCCACCATTATCACAGCGTACGTTTTTTGGTTGCTTCCTACTGAATAGGTGGACATGAATAGGTAGCTAGGTAGACAGAAAGTACCAGGGAGGGATTAACTTACGGAGTTCACTGAAGCTTAGGAGAGAAATGGGAAAAAAATTGGTTTTTGAGACAATTTGTGAAATCTTGTGGGGATGCAGCAGCTCTGAGGGATAGAGGTAACTCAAATTTTTCACCTCCTTAGCCACTTGCATAGCTCACAGGTGTTTACATTTGATCCTGCATAAGGCTGGTTGTTTTTCCACTGAAGGGGTTGATGGGAAACAACAGGGAGTGTTTACACACTTGAACCAGCAACCTGTCACATTTTGATTCTTAAAAGCCACAAGTATGTGTCTTTAGAGCTACTACCTCTTTATGCTGAGCTGAATTTTCTCTTTGTGCTCCTCTGGATCGATGTCAGGAGGTTTATTCTCTTTCTGTGACCCAGTGTCTAAGCTCTGCGTTTTTGGCTGACCCTGTAGCCAAAGAAGGGGTCTTACCACATTTTGCCCCTACTTTACCCCCTTGTCTTCACTAAGATCTAAGTAAGAGGTCTTCTGGACAAGCAGGTGAGGAGACGGCAGCCGGGAACCATTTGTGAAAAACTGTGATGATGCAGGAGACACTGCGAAACATAGACCACTTTTTGAGTCACACTTCCGATCTGCCTCGGAAACATGGGAGCTGGAGGGAGCCCCTTATCGCCACGGCGACACACGCATGCCGCAGTACGCAGCCGGCCCTGCCGCAAGCGGCACAAGGCCCCCAGAGGTCTGTCCGCCAGATTTAATTTCACGCTCTGCGGCGCACGGGCACCAGCGGGGAGGCACAGGTGCTGTTAGCCCCGCCTCCTCCCAAAGGGGGTGGGAGGGGAACCAGAGGAAGGCAAGTTTACCAACGCAGACAACTGGGGGGGCAAAGGGGGTAACATAGAGTCAATGGTTGTACAGCAGGGCACTTTAACTAGGGAAGCTGAGGGTGAGAACCTTTATCAGTGGGGCTTGAACCTGCAACTTACAAACTGAAAACCCCAGAAGACACTACAGCTGTAAGGGTGGGTGTAAAAATTGCTGCAACCAACACCCCCCTTTTCACACCTTCAACCTTCATATGGGGCCACGGGGGAATAAAGGTTTTAGGTGTCATAATGTTTAGGCCCTTCACCTCACAGGGAGAATGGTTCTGGCTCAAATCCCACCCTGATTGTGGTACTTTTTATATTGTTTGGCATATATTTTGCATACAATTATATGAAACCCTTTGTTGCAAATATGCTAAAGAAGACATAGAAAGGAGGAATAAGGAGGTTTTGTTTTGTCATATTAGCTCTAAAGCATTTTTCATGGCTTTCCAGAATCTCATTTTTGTCTTTTTTTAAAAATTTTATACACACAAGGGGGGCATTTGTTTCTTGCTGGCAAAAAGCTTATCTCATTTGGTAGCTTTAAATGGTCTTTTCCAGCCCATTTTGAAGGCAAATTAACTCGTGCTGTAAAATATGCAGAAGAAGCAAGTAACCAGTGTCTGTCTGCCACCAGCGCAATATTAAAATCCGCACATTAGTATCTCATGAAATTCAGCTGTTTGTAGAGAATCAAGATTATCCATCTTTATTTCCGCTGCAATAAATAGCAGAGGCCAGTCGGAGGTTGGAGTGAAGAGAAGCGACCGATCGGGAAGCAGATGCGGTGCTATGGAGCGTGAGGGGCGCCTGGCGCGGCGATCGGTCGCGTACCACCGTTCCCAGCTCGGCCACTTTAGCCAGAGTAGCACGCAAACCAAAGCGGTGATGGATCGCTGCAGAGGAGGACCTTCATCCACGTGTGAGAAATGTGCCTTGAATGTGAAACAGCAGCTAGGAACACACTTTCTTTCAGGGCTCTGTTGACAAACTGCCCTGTTGAGATTCAAAGGATATTGTGTAGAAACACAGGAGAGTCTGTGTGTGTGTGTGTGTGTGTGTGTGTTTGCAAGGACTGGGTTTTAAACAGCATGAGCAATATGAAATGTTTGGTGTGTATCGACAATTACTTTTTTAAATAATGTAAGATGCATCTTAGTGAGCTGGTTTAATATATATCAAATCAATTATTGTCCATTTATGATTCCTTAGTCCAAGGTGGGCTACAAAGTTAGCTTTGTGCCTTAAGCTGCATGAGATTTAGCCATTACACAGCAGGGTAGTTTTTACTGCGATAACTATACATTATTCTGAGCTGTAATGTGGTTTATTACAATATGAAATTAAAACATGTGAAATAGAAACATTAGTAGTAAGATGAGATCCAGCTGTTTAAAATCACTGGTCAGGATGAAAGAGATGAACACAGTCCTGAGGAGATGCCCTGCCGCTCTGCCCCCCCCCCCGGTTCAGTTGTGTACCCGCTCCCCTGTACTCGCGTCCCGCACCAGCCGACCACGGAAACGCTGGGTTGTGTCGGAGTGCCAGATTGGCAGCATCTCCACCTTGTCTGTCTCACTTCCAGTGGGTCTTTTTTTTTTACTCCTGGCTGCCGGCGCGTGCGTCTCCCTCAGGTTGCGGGGGACCATATGCCGTTTACTCAGTAAACACAACAGCCGACGTGCCAGGGAAGGAAAACACGAAACGCACAGCCAGTTAGTAGAATACATCATACATTAGAACTGAGTTCGGGAGGCAGAGGACTGACAGGTTGCATCCCTCGCTCTCTCCTTCTCTCGGTCTCTCTCACTTAGTTGCTTTTTAGCACAATACTACAATGTGAACATGAAACACCCTTAAACCACAATCCAACATGTTTCTGCAAATTCAGAGGGTGGTTTGAAAACTGAGGATTTCTAAGAACAAATGTGAAGTAAAGACATCAGTCTCTTTCTCTTGCTTCCTTTGTGGGCCACTGCCTGAAGGTACGATACGGCTCATAGCTCGGCATGCCTGCCACTCCGCAGAACGTGACGCGGCGGTCTCTCCAAATGATGCATCTACTCTCTAGTCACAGTGATGACTTGCAGGGCCTGTTTGCGTCACCAAAAAATGTTTCCAAGCGAACGGCTCTGCTTCCTGCAACAGTCCGACTCACCTTAAAGTCAGAAAACCGAACAGTCACAGATTCGTGAAAGAAATTGCCAGGTCATCACTTTACTCTGATTCACTCCAGTGCCTCTGCTTCTATATTAGCTTCACCTTTCTTCTGCCAAATCGCCCATTTCCCGCTTCCCATGTGCTGAAAATAGCTTTCAGTTTTCCACTTGGAAATAAAATGCATTTTTATTCAGATTTTTTTGTTAAATACTGGTAGTTAAGAAGACAAAATTAAATGTTTTGATGAGATAGATGGCAACAGTTGTGGCAGTGTAATGACAGGGATGGGATTTTATTTGTGCGGGAGTAAGTGGTGAAGCTGGATGAGGCATGCTGGGTGTGCAGGGTTTGGGGAGCGATCAAGTGAGAGGTGGTAAAAGGAGGATTTATATAGATTTTCTAAAAAAAATAGTGAGGGAGACCTGGATCAGGAGCACTGGGCGGCTTTGCACTGTGCAGACTTTATTACCCTTACATCACTAATGTGTGCACACCATGTATAATTTTTAATAAATGTTTACATTTTCATTTGCTCACATATAACGGCTACTGGCTCCTGTGGCTGAACAGGAGGAGGCACTGAAAGCAACAAGCACACTGTCCCATCGTGTTCCCCACAATAATAATTTATATATCGCCAAACTTTTTTACCTTTAAACTTGTTGAATTTAGTACATTTGTGTGTGTGGATGGGGGTGGGGGGGAAGAAGGCAAGAAAAACCGTCAGCGTCTTGACATAAGTTCTGTGTGTATGTTACTGCTCCTCCTTCAAACCTTGTCAGAGACTGAATTAATCTACCATATTTATTTTCAAAATAATAAGTAGCCTTTATGGAGTTTAATGAACTTTGCTAGACAAAAACCTGACTTAGGGTGAAAAGTCTTACTCTACAAAAAAACAAATCCTTAAATGTTTTGATACCTGAAGCCCTGCCGTAAAGTGAATTGCGCTAAAGACAGAACACTTGGATGCCAGCTGGGTGCAGCCCACACGGGACCCCTTTACACTCGGCAGAGCACATTAATATTCACAAGTCAGTGCTTGGCTTTGACCCCTGAAGGACAGTGCTTCTCCAGGACCAGACAGGCTTCCTGCTAACGGTTACATTCCAGTTGAATTTATGCATTCACAACACAAACACTGAAAATCCACACGAATCACGGGGCCCAGAAGATGAAGTCCGACGGACGAAACACAACATCAGCAGCGCCTACCAATCTCCATTGTGTAACAACAAGGTGCAGACTGTTATTTCCCTTTGAAGCCGGTTTTCCGGGCAGCCCGAGAGCTGGAGGTCGATGTCACTCTGCCCCGGCACAATACATCAGGTTCCTTCAGAGCAAACACAGCGAATTACTCTGCAGACCACTGGGACTCAGCATGCATCGGTAATCTGGAGCCAGCTGTGTCGTAGCTGAAATAACACACTCCCCCTTCATGATGGCCATCTCCCCAGGGGGAACCGGGACAAAGTACTTTATGAGTTGAAAAAGTTGGGAGCAGCAGGTTGCATCGTGGTGCTTGCGTTGCAGTAAGAGGGTCCCGGGTTTCAATCCCATCCTGCGGTAGTAGCCTTGATCGAAGCATTTACCCTGAATTAGTATGGTAAAAATTCCCTGCTATATGAGTGGGTGAATACAAACCTTGTAAGCCACTTTGGAGAAAACTGCCAGATAAATAAACAATAATACCAGAGCATAAAAGTAATTTTTAGCATAAGTCTAAACACAAACACTTCACACAAACACAGTTTGAAGATAAATTTAGTATCGTCCGAGTTTCGCCAATTTGAAAATTGTGGTTGGTTTATTACGCCGCACCGCAAATGTTATAGAAAACATATCATTTGCTCCTCTGTACGTCTGAAGATGTCTCCTGTCATTGTGACCAGAAAACTGGTTTTTTGCTCATTAATGTGCTCAATGATGGATGAAAAAATGTTTCCTTTTGATCAACTACAGGTGTGAACAATGATGATGTTTAGTGATAAATACTTAATATGCATCAGTCACGTGGACGCTCTTTTCTAGAGGGGGAAATGTGATTTCCTGACACAGTCCAGGACTGACACTTGAACCATCAACCTCAGAGCCGCACATCGCCACGTTCAGGCTGTTGGTTGACCGGCAGAACCTGCCACCAAATGCTGCCCTGTCAACAGCAATAAGGTGAGGACAAGGTCATCGCGATGTCTGCCGAGAGCCGGGAGAAGAAGCTGGAAGAGGCCGCTTGTCGACAGATGGCCGTCACAGGGGAGAGGGAAACGCGAGCTGGGAAATAGCGGTTAAGGGAAAACAAACCCTCTGTCACGTGAGACAAGCGCTGTCTTGCTCATCCCCAGGATCCTGCAACCCACTTTTTTTTTTCCTTCCAAATTAGGACAGTAGAAACAGAAATTTGAGCTTGTCCAAGAATGAATGATGAGGAGATGAAAAGAAGGAAAACCTGGCATGAAGATGTAGTTGTTGAGCTGGAAGAGAAGGGCCTGGGACTTACGCCTCACTTCAAGTGACACGGCTGCGTGAAACTTCTCTCCGTGTAGCTGCACATATGCATTATTCAATAGGCCTCTTTCTCCTCTTGTGCCACCTTTGAAGTGAAGTGAGCGCAGGTTCATCAAAGACGTATGAAAACATACTCAACTGGGTAATGAAAAAGGTACCACGGTAACAGTCTCGGATCAGGTGTATACATGTGCGTTTGGTTCTTGTCGTGAATTTGGCGTGCTTCATCGCAAGCGTGATGTAAGAGGAGATCGCACACGTTCTGACTCCCATGGTCCAGTGGGTGAAAAATACCTTATTTAACGGCACAGTTCAGCCGGTGAATTTTATATTTCACCTCATGCTCTTCCCGAATAGGCTGTGGACCCCCCCCCCCCTGCCGTTGGCAAAATGTCATTTTCAATGGATGGATGTATGTCCTCTGTTGGATGAAGTTTAAATGAAAGATGTTTTGAATCAACCTCCACTTTTGCTTCTTGATCATTTATCATATTAATCACAAACAAACAAACAAACAAACAAACCACCGTGCATCTTTGGTTTAGATCATTTGTTCCCATAAATGTAGATCTATAATGCAGAAAGTGTAACATGAACAGCTGGTGTGTCTGTGTAGCAAAGAAACTAGTAAATAGCAGATGAATGAAAATGCGTTTAAATAAGGCTAAATCTGCAGCAAAGGTGACCTCAAAAAGCTGCGGAGCCAAACGTGTCATTCGCAATTTGGAGCTTCGGCTGGATGTAGCCGGTTAACATCTGACCCCTCCTGTTAGGGCACACGGTGCTGTAGTCTTTCCAAAAAAGTAATTTTTACCATGTAATTGAGGGTAGGGATTTTAATCAAAAGTTCTGCAGGAAGAACAGGGATTTAAACCTAGGTCCTTCTGACAGTAAGGTGACAGGTGAAATCACTGCTCCACCAGCAGCCCAGGAAAACCAGCTGTGCTTTTGACTGAAGGTTAAAGCACACACAAATGAGTTGAGTCCCTCTTCTACACTTGGTTCTTCTTTGGCTGGTTCCTTCTTCTTCTCATTAAGCGTGAAACAAACAAGCATCGGAGGACATCCGTTCCTGATCAGTATTCTGCTAACAGCCCAATCCTGCCCAATTAATTAACATTGCAGTTAGTGCCCAGGTTGGCGCACATGAAGAGTGAGAGCATCACCACTGCGCACACACACACACACACACACACACACACACACACACACACAGCTGTCAAGAGGGGATCAAATCAATCAGAATGCTTTGCTAGAAACACTCGGGTCCTGATCTGCTGGGAGGATGTGCTCAGTGTGGAGAAACACTGTCAGACACACTGAGGAAGAGCAGTTGCAAACCCCTCCTGATGGACTTCCCGTCCTGAATACACATTGCTTTGATCGATGGGCACGTTCCACACGAATTCTTAAAAATAACATGATGGCAAGTCCTTCCTGGGTGAGCACAGCAGCTGCAGAATGGCAGTAAATGCAAATAGCGGTGCGGCAGAGGATTAATGGTTGTGTTAATATCTTTCCAAACAGCCTACCTGTGAGCGGCACGGCGTCACCCGTCCGCGCGCACATCTCAGCGTGTTTGTAGCCATGCGTTAAATCCGGCTGCTTAATGAACCGCTGCTCAAACTGGACTGGGAAGATATGCTAGAAACAGCTGGTTGGGGATCACTGATAACAATGCTGGGGGTCTCATAGAACATGTGGGCCTTCATTTTTTTTTTAATTGGGGAAGTGGTTCAGCACCATGGACAGCAGCTCGGGGGGGGGGGGGGGGGG
>UFQX01000271.1:48298-65672 GCA_900497675.1 Arapaima gigas | reverse complement strand
GGGGGTTGGGGGGGTGGGGGGGGGGGGGGGGGGGGGGGGGGGGGGGTGTATGTGAAGTTGGAGATTAAACTGGCTAACAGGTGTTGTAGCAGGTAGATAGGTGTTGTCACCTTGCAGTCAAATGATAATAATAGTAATTACACAGATGTGCTTGATGTTCCACATCCAGCAACGCAGCAGGTTCCTGGCCACCACCCCCTTGCAGGTTACAGCGTACCACGTCTTAGCGACTGGCCTTGTGAGAGATCCAGCATGTAAATTAACATGGGAATTCTGTTTCTGTGGTGACCATGTACTTAAGGACGTTTGTAAATAGCCCCGCCTTTCGTTTGTCTTTCACAGCTGGACAGGCGTGTTACGTTAGGGTACAGATTTAATTCGGTTAAGTTAGACTGGGATGGACACAATCCAATTTCCACTGAGCATCAGTTTTCACACTGTGCTGATGGGAACGTACCAAGGAGCTCTGCTTCTACACGCCAACTCCCAGACCAGCCCAGTGCCACCGTTTCCTGGCAGACATCAACATTTCCTATACATTCCTGTCTGTCCTCCCAAGACCCTTGCCTTTGTGAAGAGGCCAATAAATTTCAGTAAATCAGATTATTTTTCTAGGAATGTTTATCCATTCTTCTTCAGTAAACACTCGCAGGATTGTGGGCATCCAGAGATTGTCCTGGAAACAAACACACACACACACACACACACACACACACACACCACTGGAGGCAAAGTAGAGTCACAAATTCACCTCAAACACGTCTTTGAACTGTAGAAGGAAGCCCACAGACCATGCGAACTCCTCAGAGACTGAGCTAAAAAAAAAACATGTCCAAACACACAGGACAGAAGCTGCGAGACACTGGTGCCGCCATACCATAACAATCTTAAATTTGTTGTGCATAGTCATCGCTTAACAAAGTGAGAACAAAGAATGGAGCCGAGGCTGTTGTTGCTACTGAGCTCTGCGCACCACAGGTGGTTCGTCGACTCGCTGCATGGATTTTTTTAAAATCTGTGAACATATGTTGCAGAAAAATCGTCACTGGAATTGATATCGCTGCTTTCTGCATGGCTGCAATTACCATTCTGTCGAGGGTTAGCAAAAATAGTGCTCAAAATGACAAAAAAATCTAATGTTGTTGTTTAGCTTTATAAGGAACGATCAGAATGTGATATTGCCAGCAGTTTCTTCACTTCTTCATCAGACAATACGAGTCAAAACTCTTTTTCCATACGCCCGCTATCTTTAAGTGAATACTGCAAATAATGCATTAATAAAGAGGGCAGATTCAGTAGCAGTAGGTGGCGTTGTGGTTAGAGGCAACACCCAGCGATCAGATGGTCCTTGGTCTGAATCCCACCTCTCACTGCACTACTTGAACTGATACAGTATAAATTACAAAAAGGTAACTAATCGTGTTCAAACCAAACATAACTTGCTTTGGACAACAGTGTCAGACACAGGAATTAATGTGGTGGGATTTGTTTAGGTTCAGGGCAGATAATATTAAATAAATTTTGGGACCTTGCTGTGTGAGGCTAGTGATGTATGTTATATTGTTAATGATCTGTGAAGAATGAGACTACAGGGGTGTTTAATACTAAAAATGTAATAAGAAGAGACATGCTAGAGAGCAACGGAGGAAGACGTAGAGAGCAACACAGCCGCGACCTTCGCGCGATCTATACGTACATAAACGTTCGTGCTGTATGTTTTGGCAGAGTAGTACCATGACGAATGTTGGAGTTCGACAGAATCTGTCAAGCACGAGGAGAGCAACGTCAGCCCTGCCCCCAATCCCCACTCCGCTGCCAAGGCCAGGGGGCTTAAACGTACACGGAGCAGAGATGGTTAGGCGGCACAAAGGCTGGAGAAATTCATCCCCGCTGCAGTGATGTCAGCAGAGTAATCCGGCTGCATGCGGCTCGGCGTGGGTTGGCGGAGAGCCGGCACGAGAGCGGCAGCTCTCACAATAGATGGCTGAGTGAAAAGGAAAGTCCTGGCTGCGGGGGATGGTATTTCTCAATTCCAGTGTATGTAGATGTGCTCCTCAGTGATGGTGACAGACCGCTGCAATCTGTTTGGTCAGCTGCATAATTTTTCCCTTTTGAACACTAAGAACTCGGACAGGAAGGCAAGAAAACGGTACCAGTTTGGACCTCAACCTGTGGTCCTGCACACCACTTAATGACTGAGATTTCTTTCTGCTGCCAGTGACTCAGAAGTCTCCTGTTAAGCCCCTCATAGCCACCTGGTTGTGTTATGATGTGAGCACAGGGAGACGGAGCGTACGATGTACAATATGGCATCTAGGGATGCCGAAATTGTAACCCTGAAAAAAATCTGAAGAAAAATCCTGGCTTAAATATAAAGTTTTATTAGAAAATTGAAAAAGATCAGCCACTGTATGCACTATGCAAGCATCATACAAGTCACAGTCACCCTGTATCTTTGTAGGTGAAATTTTCTAAAAAAAAAAACTTTCAGTCTGTGCAATAAATAGTACATATCTATTTTTCAATAATGGGTTTATTTTTCAGTCCAATTTCAGTCATTAAAGCATAGATGTGTGTTCTGCGCATATATAATGTTCACACGTATCAAATGATTACATGAAAATTCACATTTTATTTTCCCCTTTTCATGAATTCTATGTATCTATATCTAAATTATTTTTATTATATATATGTATTGAATTCATTTCAGTTTATTTGTATATAGTGCTCTTCTCAACAGCTGAACAAAGGCCAAGGGATGAACAAAAGGAAAGGAATGACACCCGTTGGTCCATTTTTTACGGCAGGGTGATTTTGACGACATTAATTCAGGATAAATAACATAAGACAGGATACAATAGCAGGAGTGGGATTCAAGCTTGCGTCCTTTAAATACCAGGCGACAGGATTAACTACTGCGCCCCCTGCTGCCAGACTCATATAGCTGTATAAGATACATGAATTGGCACAGTGTTGCGTAAACTCCATTACGGTAATGACGCCGGGCGGTTGTGTAAAATAACACTGGACTACTGCAGAGTTCTCAGTTAAAAATGGTCTCAGCTGAGTTACAGTTTTCAAAATGAAATTTTATAAGGTCAGCATAGTTCATTTGTTCCCAGGAATTAGCTGTTTTCTGTCATATTTTCTTTTTCGGATGAATTGGAAAGAGGCACAAGCTGCTTACCCTGTTTTAATTTGATTTTCACTTTCGGAAGCTGTAAGAAAACTGCACATAT
This sequence comes from Arapaima gigas, assembly GCA_900497675.1. NCBI lineage: Eukaryota > Metazoa > Chordata > Actinopteri > Osteoglossiformes > Osteoglossidae > Arapaima > Arapaima gigas. The sequence continues at coordinate 62,433 of UFQX01000271.1, read as the reverse complement.
TCTCACACCATTCGGTTTCTTTTCAATTTCACTTTTACTGCTGTGCGTGAAGAAATTGAACTGATAGACATTACTTGGGAAAACCTCCTTCAGAACTAATGATGCACAGAGGCCCAAAAAACACACATTTTGACTATTTTCCCAGTGGTCTGCTCTGATGTTAGTGGCTGCATGGAGAAGGTCTTTTAGACAGGTCTCATATTGACTCGGTCTGAGACTGGCTGAGATGGAGAGGGTCCTGCTGGTGGGGCATCGTGTGCATTTTGACTCACGGCTGTTGAGTCAATTTCAACGTTCAAGAAGGGTCTCAAAACACATCTCTGGGACCCACTTCGGTCCCAATCTTCTAACTGCTCCATAAACACGCATCGTTTCTGTCATGATCTCTTTTGTGTTTCATAGAAACCCTGGTAAGTTCCTGCGAGTACAGCAACGACCCTAATGTGATGGAACAAACTCTCCCTGTTCCTCAAAGCTGCTGAAAGCCTTTCAGCATTCAAGAAGAATCTCAGCACCCATCTTTTTCAGAGCCATTTCTCTCATGATTTCCTGACAGCTGCATAAATGAGGCCAACACCATCTGCTATGATTGTCTATGTATTTGCTATTCCCCCCCCCCGGAACCGCCTGTGAGAGACGTAGGGTGTAACCCCAGTGGTGCTGAGGAGCCACCGTGACCTTTACTAACAAATTTGATAAAGGTCATCAGAAAGGCCCCAGTGTGCAGGTCCTGGATACTGTTACGCTCGCCTTTGCTTACCTTTCTTTTCGTTTTGTGCTGCCGCTTGGACAAATCAAACCTGAGAAATGTCAGAAAAATACCAGCAGGGTATGTTATTTACTAGCTGCCGTTTGCTTGCTTCACAGACACCCTCATCCACAATGACATTTTTCTAATATTTTACAGTGCTTTCAATTTTGGGCCATTTGAAGCAGCTTCAACAGGTTTGGCCTTTCTTGGGTTGGGGCAAATGTTTGTATGCTTGTTGGTATTAGCTCAGAAGGTAGGCAACATTGTGTGGTTCCTCATGATAGCCTGAACATTGTGGGGACCTTGTAAAGTCTGACTAACATGGAGGGAGACACATGGGGTTCCTTTGGAATTGAGCATTTGACACATTGGATTTCAGCAATGATGGTATTTATTGATTATATTGTTGGAATATTACAATCTACATGGTGGGACTTGCTGCTGTTGGCACCCCTTAATCCCTGGAGACAGTAGTCAATAAAAATGATAAACAGTCATGCACGCCTGTGAAGCGAGTGTCACGGTCACACTGACAGGTGTACATCATTGAACAAAAATATTCATTCCTGCTCTCATTCATGCAAAAACTCATCCATTCGTTGAGCTGCTCTCTAAATCCCTTACTCATCTATGGCTGAAGTTGACACACCGTTCATTGTTCCCTTTTAGTCTCCCACAGCATGTATAGACATGAAATATAAAGTATGTATGACACAGAAACTACCAGGTCCCTGTGTAAATTTAACAAAGAATGGAAGACTGCCACTCAGGACATCTGCAAGTTCTGGAGACAGGCGGGTAGCGGCCATTGAACTGTCATTCACTGTCTGTCTTGGGAAACAGACATCTGGGTCTTGTAGCTGCACGAAATGAGGACATTATTCTAACTGTCAACTCTGAACTGTTGGGTTTTGCAGAACACCAGCTCTGCATCCAATTCCAGCAACATCCTCATACCCCAAACTCCACATCTCCAGATAACCCGTACATCGTAGAATGCCCTGAGTGATATCCCAACTTGACACAATATTCCACCAAACATCATGATTTAACTACACACAGTTGCCTGCATTTCATTCATCTTGTATCATATGCTCCTCCTCTAGAGCATATGTAGCTGTGGCTACAAGGTGTCATTTCTCAGAGTGGAAACTGTGAGCAAGAGCAGGGAGGCTGAGCACATTTTCCAGATCAGATTCCAAGATGCATCTCTATCCATCCATCCTTCCATCCATTATCATTAATCACTGAATCCTGGTCGGGGTCAGGCCAGAGCCTATCCCAGAATCTCTGGATGCAAGACTGTGAAATTACACCCCCGATAGGGCACAAGTCCATCACAGGGTGACCATTCACACCCAAAGTCACACAGATGCACACTATGGACAAGTTACAGTGACCAATTAACTTAAAACACGTGTCTGTTGATAGTGGGAGGAACCAGAGCACCCAGAGTAAAACCACACAGACACAGGAAGAAGATACAAACTCCACAAAAACTGAGCTGGATTCAAACCCATTCTTGAACACTCCTGGTGCTGTGAGACAGCAGCACTAGTCACTGCATCACCATGCTGCTTTCAGATAAAATAAATATTTGCAATGTATATTATAAAAATCATTCTGAGGAATCATGGGTTCCTCTGGCAGAGCAATAAGCTCATGTCGATTTTGATCGGGTATGATGTAAAGGTTAAGTAATGGCACTTTCAAAGAGAAGCCATAAATCCCAGAACTGACACATTTACTGCACCCTTGCTTGAGACCCTTGGACTAAATTACACACCAATTAATGATCCAGCTGTGCATCTCAGCAATATGTAAAACTGCCAGTGTGACATGAGCGACTGAAGAACACAGCTAAACACCAATAATGCGCCTGGGCAACGTGCACTAATAGAGGCAAAGGGCATGTTGAAGCACACAGGATGACGGAATTCCCATCCTTCCTGCTGACACACGGCATCTTGTCAGCGTGAGCCAGCCAACAGGGTCTAGCTGTGGCTGAGAAAAGGTCCTCCGTCTGCAGGGCTTGTGAGTTTGTATGTGTGAGACACGACAGCTCAAGAACTTAAACTTCACGATAGGCCCTTGTGTGTTGCCTGGTATAAGATTTTTTGGCTTGATCTGTGGTCATTCCTCACATGGACAATAATGACCTGGAATGATGGAGCAAACGAAGTTCTGAGCACAGCATTGCTGCTGCATGTAGCGCTTCTGAAGTAGAACCCAGGTACATTTGTCGAGGTGGTTCCTAGTTGTGGTTGGCAGTAATGATCTCAGACCAAGCTTGCACAAAGACTGGGTTACAGAAAGATCCGAAACACACAAGTCAGTACTGTATTACGATGCTTTACACTGAGGTCTACTGTACCCAGTTTCACAATGACGCACCCATGTCAGGGTTAAAGGTCAGCTAAATCAGAACATTCAAGGCCTGCGTTGCTTTATGTTCATCTTCTATTTTCCATTTCACATGATGTCCCAAACTAAGAATTTTTCAGCAGTGCTCTGTAGTGAACAAACATGTGAGTCATAAAATAACATCAAAAACAGACTATATGCAATAGGTAGCATAGTATTTATCACCTTAAAACCCAAGGAACATCTTGAATCCCTGTTCCTCCTGTAGTGCCTCTGATCAACATGCTTGATATAAAATATCAAGGTGCTGAACTGATACAATAAATATTACATCCATCCATCATCCTTCCTTTGTTAACTGCATTATCCCGGTCAGGATCACAGGGTTTGGAGCCTATCCCCGAATCCTGGGTGGAAGGCCATGACACTGGTCTCTCCCAGGGTAGTAAATATTACCCTGCTGTATAAATGGATGAATAACTCTCTGTACTGTAGCTTAACATAGTATACCAAGCACTGTTGGTATACCAAAGATACCTTGGGTACCGGTGTCAACTAAATAATAGTTAAGATTCAGCTTTAGCAGTGTTCTCTGATTCATAAACATTTCTGGATATTTCATGAACAAGTTGAAGTTCATGTCACAGCTACCAAAATTTTAGATGGCAAATTTAAGTGGCATTTCCTGCTCAGGCTGAGCCCCCTCAGTCAATGAAGTCCTGTGCATTGGCGACGGTGCTGGCATCCTTACCCGAACCTCGAGGGAGAGTGTTAGTCTAAGCTCCATAAGCCATGCCGTTAATACGACTTGGTGTTTGTTTGCAGACGTATCAAGTCTTCAATTAGCAAGTGAGAGGTGAACCGTAGCAGCGAACTTCTTCCATCCAACACCACAAAGCCATGTGGTTTCCTCATTCCTCTCCAGTACCGGTCGGTAGGATTGACTCATAATATTAATTTGTTCTTTCTGTAATTTTAGGGATATCTGAAATCCATTCCAAAGGGAAGCTGCAGATGTTCATTCATAATCCATCAATGTGAAATGGATCATGAACTGATACAATGGCCATGCTTTCATATGAAGTCCATTTCCTTGACCTTCAGTCAACCTCCTTTTTCATTTTGTCATGAACTCAAATTCTCAGGGAGAATCTTAGCAAACACTTCAGTCCGAAACTCTAAGTTACAACATGGACTTTTTTCTTTCATAACTGATTTCTTAGCAACAAATTTGAAAATGTGAAAGCTGTGGACCCGGTCTTTATGATTTGCTTCTTGACTTTTCTCCTCTGTATGTACAGAGAGGTCATGAAGGAACATGGCCGTCAGTTTTCACATGACCCTCTCCAGCCTTTCCTGCCTCTCAGTTCTTGGCGGGTTACATCATCTAGGTACTTGCATACCTTTGTAAACCTCAACATCAACAAACATCACATGGCTCTCAGAGTAGATCTGTCGGGCCTTGAAAATTGTTTGCAGCAAACCTGTTTCGTTTTCTCGGCTTGCATGTGGTTTCGTTGTGTTTATGTTTGGGCTCTTTGCCGGGATTGATTGATGCCTTTGAGGAAAACAAGGTAGAAATGTTCGCGTGCACTAAACATCCTGAAAGTTTTTCTCCAAAGTGAAACATGACAGCAGTGTGTGCTATTGCTTTGTGCTTAGAATGCAGCCAGCACATTGTAGGGTTTGACATGGCTGGATGGCAAACCTGCTGGGGGCCTGTTGTTATCGCGAGTTGTCTGTCAGAGATGATGAGGAGTGGATGGTGATGGATGCACTCAGTGAAGAATGGATGGGTTTCCATGGGACCCCGTTGCCTCCCTGCAGTAACCTGCCTCATTAAACAAATCCTCAGGGACCAGATGGATTGCCCAGCACCTGCTTCCCCAGAAGCACCTAGCAGGTCTGATTTGGCTGGGAAGCATCAATCACCATTTAGGGTGCGAATCTGTGGGTGAGAGGTTGCAAGTTCAGATCCCAGATAGAGCCCCTGTTGTTGTACCCCAGAATGTAGTGCTTAAGCTGAACTGCTTAAAGCTACACAAATGGCAGTGAAATGGGCATGTCTGGGTGAAATGTACTCTACTGTCCACTTCAAAGTAGTAGTCCCAGCCGGACATTGCAATGGCAGCACATTACAGCAGCCTGGGAAAGATCAAACTTGCATGCTTGCATGGAAGCAGGGAGATGTTTGGCCTCCCTGAGCCTAACAAAACCCTTCCAAAGTGAATTAGGAAGCTGGGACGGCTTGCAGAGTACCTGCCTGTTCCCCAGAAGAAGTTTCCAAACAAAGTACATGTGGCCCACATGGCCTTTCCCCAAGAGTAGTCCCTCAGGTAGGCGGAGTTGTAATTTCACCAGTTTTAGTTGCTTTGGTTAAGATGTGCGTTTGTTTTTTTGTGATGAATAATATTGTGGCTATTGATTTTTTTTTTCTAATGTGCTGAGAGCCCAGAAATTCATTTTTTCCCTGTCTGGAGGCCACATGTCTTTCAGTGCAAGTATACATGCTACACTGGTGTACAGAGGTCACTGTATGCTTCTAAACAGTACCACTTGTTTCATTTGCTTGGCCAACTTTGTAGAAGTCTTTGAAATATAAGCAAAAACTGTTTTTGCTGGGCCTCGGGACAATATTAGAGTAACATTTGTAGTACTGGGAATTTCAAGAAAAATAAGTAATTCTATATGCTGCGGTTGAGCAGTTAAGATTAGAGGGCTTGCCTGTGACTCATGGGCCAAAAGGCTGCTGAGTTATGATAATTTGTTCCATGCACTTCCTCTGTCTTTTTGACCTGATGCGTTTTATCTTTCGCCCCAGTGACTCTTAGAAGCGTGGCTTTCACTCCTGCTGAGGTGCTCTTCCTCTGAAGTAACAGTCCAGTCAGCGGAGTGGAAATGGCGTGCGGCGTCCCGGTGGCATCTGGGGACGGAGATTTGGAGTGCAGTTTGAGCCAGGACACTGCTTTGCGCTCCAGGCGTGTCACACTTTGCAGGGAGGAGCCGCTGCTGACAAGAGGTCAAAGGTCATGCGGGCCACATACCTTTGCCAAGCAATCCGGGCCTCATTTTCCTCCCTCGTGCATTGATGTTACAGCGCACCGCGGTGCGATTAAGCACAGGCTCAATATTTTGACTTTATTACATTTTGATTGTTTGCATCCCAAATGCATCATGGATTCTTGTGATGTTTCTTCTGAAAGCCTCGCTGCATTGTGGGAATTCATTATTATTTCCTATTTTGCTGATTCCATCATCAGACTCTATTGTGACTTTCTTACACTCAGTGTAGTCACCAGTGTGTCACAAACTTTCTGCAACAGATATTTTGTTTCAGCCATTTGTACATTACGATTGCGAATATACAGGATAAGTTGACGGATATCCTGCACTTACCCACTGGGATGAAGCATAGAGCCCTACCATGGCCATCCAATGACCTACCCACCTACTCCCCTCCGACCCTAACACACTATACACCCTAACACGCCACCTTGTAAGCTCTTCACCGGGGTCATCAGGTAGGCACCATCCTTCATCGGTGTTTCGCTGACTTAGGCCCACGACGCCTCCGGATGGCTCAGCAGTAAGGCCTGGCATCCCAGACCCACCCCCCTCCAAGCCTACTAGGTCAAAAGTTTGGCACAAGGAAATCAACTGCAGCCACTCAGCAGTGATGTAATTCTGCACCTGTTTTTGCCGGTTCCTTAAGCACTCCTCAACTTGTGCTGCTGTTACTCCGAACCTTGCCACGGTGGTTCTCTCATTGACAGCTGAGCTACTGTATGTATTGAGTTTCTACGGGGGAGCTGGGGATCGAGCTCCCAGTTATTAATGCGCAGTGATCCTTCTTGCGTTATTGCTTTGAGAATGTGGCAGTGCTGGTGGGGACGAGCGGGTGCTCCCTCATCCCTCATGTGGAATCGAATTTTCAAATGACGGCATGTTCGCCGTCATTCTGGTCCCATCGAGCTGGATCTCCACAGTTTTCCACTGCTGGTTTGGTCATATTTTGGTGCCTCGAGACGAACCTGCAAATTGGGCCGTAGACACTGCTCACCCGGGGTTAAGGCAATGGACTCCAACCTCTGTAAATGCAGACAGTTTGGAAATCAGTACTGACGTGTGGTGAGAAATTATCCCACAATCGAAAAGAAGATGCATTGTACTTTTATTAACCGTTTATCTGGTGCCTTTGTCCCAGATGACTTGCAGCGTTTGGTCTGTATACTAAGCTGCTTACAATGATTTAGCCAATTTTACAGCTGGGTAATTTTTACTGCATCAACTCAGGGTAAATACCTTGCTCAAGGGTACTGCAGCAGGAACAAGGATTAAATTCTGGTTCATAAACTGATACAGTTAAAATTACTCAGCTGTTTAAATGTGTAAATCACTGTAAGTAGCTTAGTTTACAAGGCTAGAACCGCAAGCTGCCTTGGAGGATGGCGCCAGCTAAATGAATAAATACTATCACATTGAGCTGAAATAAACAGCAGAATAAACAAGCAAAAGTATCACTTTTATAGCAGTTTTGAGAGAGTATTGAAGTATTAAGAGAAACGTGTTCTGACTGAAGTTCCTGCCGCTCTGCTGATCTGAGAGGAAGAAAGAAACGCTCTCCAACACGGCGAATGACAGTTGCAGATATAAAAAGGCAAGGCACACCAATGTGTGTGAAGCTGTCTGGAGTCATATAGCAGACATCTTGTGCCCTGTCAGAGTTGTTTTTGAGCGTTTATGTCTGCTGAGCGCTTCGGTTTGAAACAACAGAGATAAAGGAGTGAACAGCCTCTCCCCACCCCCACCCGTGTCTGAAAATACCAGGTGGCAGGTGAGCTTCGGAGCTAAATTAAGGGACAGCATTTTTTCAGGCCCGTGGGGAATCGCCAGGTCGCCCACGCATCCCTAAACAACCCTGTGGTTTGTGTGCCTCAGCTGACTGGCAGAAGGCCCACAGGCAGAAGAACTGCCCACCAACCCCTTCGGAGGACATCAGAAACAGGCCTCCTATTCACTGTCATCCCTCAGGCATTGATTTAGATGGTAGAAGCTCACTGGTCTTTCCGTGGCTGCTGTACTTGAATACCGAGTCTTAAGTGGTTCACACAGAACCTATTTAACTTTTTTAAATGTAAGCGAGATGCAATGTCAAATGACAATAATAACTGACAATTTACAGTAAACTCAACAAAAATCAAAATTGTTGACTTAGTAGAAGCTCAGTGATCTCTCCATGCATGTTGTAGTCAGACCCCAAGCTCTCATTGGTTTACACAAAATGTTTTTTTAGTCTTTATTAAGTTGAATGCAAGTAAAAAGGTAATAAAAAAAAAACAGCTAAATATGGTTCCCGATTTGTAAAACGCAAGACTTGACAAAATCCTTCCAGCCACAGAACTATTTGCAGTATATTACTCAATAAAAAGAGGGGGGAACTCGCAATACGGCGTAAAGTACCATAGTTCAGGTGTGATCAAGAAAAACACCAACGCAAGATGAGAAATAAGTGTCACAGCTGACAAAGTGGTCAAGGAATCATCCAGATGGTCACATCACTGTTGAACAGTCTGTTAGTGGAAGTTATCTACCTTCCAACATTGTCCGAGGACCCTTAGTCCAACTTTTTGACTCTGCTTCGCCTTCGTGTGTAATGATCCACTGAGCTCTATTCACCTCTCCAGGTGAAACGATGCCTGCTGTGAATTTCTTACCATGGTCAGTGCCTGGACGCAATAGACGCATGTAGGGGTTTAGGCCCTTTTTTGCAGTGATTTTTCTCGTAATATTTTCTATTACTAATATCCTTAACTAGTGAGTGTAGGTTTGAAAAGCATGTGAGGCCCGCGCTGTCTGCGGGAGCACGTGGGAGACAGACCACGTCGACGGCGACGCCGGGTAACAGTCATGAATGATTTAATTGTACACATGCTGCTTTCTAATGAGTTGACTTGAATTCCCCACAGTGAGAGGGCGCTGGAAGAGAGCGGCCGAGCGACGCGTACGGAGAGGACAGCTGATGAGCGTTTTTCAATCCATTCTGAGAGATTATTTGTTTGTTTTTTTTTTATAGGCAGGCCTCGGAACTGCACCCACGTCCCCAGACAATAAATCCATTTTCACCCCTTTTCCAGACTTGTGTCTACTGTCCATCTACCCATTGTCCTCCCTACGCCCCCCAGGGCCTGACTGGTTATAACATCTATCTCAGTTTTATCTCCACCTCAATACCAGGTACAAAAAAACCCCAGACTGCGGTCAGCCAAATAGGATCAGCATGTGGAAGATGACTGTTTGCTTGGGTTTTTCACTCAAATGATAAATTAACTGTGCAAACATGTGGGTTGTTGTGCTAGCGCTGCTCTGTAGCCGCAGCAGGCGTTAGCAGGATGACGGTGTGGTTAAGGAACGAGGAGCTGAGATATACATCATTCTGGGGAGCTCCTGAGCCTGGGTGAGCTCTAGTGCATCTTACGTCTTATGGCAGTGCTGTGTTGACCTTCTCCCTTTGCTTTTATGCAATACAACTTATAAGCATTTTGAAGGTGAGGTGGGCGATGGGTTGGTGGGGTGTTGAATGGTGGCCTAGAACTCATCCTTTTACATATAGAGCAAAAATGTGACCTATATTTTATAATCTATGCAAAATATGTATGCTGCACATTCTTTTATAGCAAGGAGAGGTCTTTATTTTTCACGATGATAATAGCATACATTTTATTTCTTTTAATCTCAAATTTAATACCAACGGAAATAGGTTTTTTCCAGGATACTAATGCCAAGATTGATAGAAATGTTTATTGCCCTCAATCTTCAGACTTTAAGATTTTGTCTGCAGTCTGTTGATATGGAAGCGGCAGACCGTGGTTGATTCATCTGGTGAAGTCAAGGAACAGTAATCGGGCTGTTTTTTTTCTTCTGGGAGAGACAAGAACACATGGCTACCATTGACATGGTAAAACTGGAACAAAGTTGTGTTAAGGAGCAGCCAGGTATCCCTGCAGAGCAGCAGGCAGCATGGTAGTTATATCCATTCTCTTGCAGTTGAAAAACTTGGGTTTGAATCCCACTCCTGCCCTAAAATCCTTCATCAAAGCAGTTCTCCTGAACAGATATAATAAAAATACCTTCCTGTGCAAAGCAGTAACTCATTAGAAGTAGATTATTATTCGAACATCACATTGTAAGTTGCTTTGGAGGAAGGTGTCACATAAATGAATAAATATTACATCTGAATATGTTCGGAATAATGTCAAATGATTTGTAATTTATGTACATCAGCAAATCTGGTTTATGTCCCTCACCTGGTTTCCTGACTACATCTGCAATGTTGAGCCTTCAGCAGTGGAAATGTTAGTAGTGAGCAGGTTAAATTCCCTTCGCAGCCATGAGCTGTGGGCCTCTGTGTTTCTGAGGTTGACAGTCAGTGCTGGGACATGAACTGGCGGCTCACCTCAGTAGAAATGATAACCCAGGCTTGGAGGTAGGTCTGCAGACAATGCAGAGTCCTGAGGAGGGATGTATTTTCATTCCAGCTCAACTATATATTACTCTGCAAATCAAACAGCCCCTGTTTGTGGACTCTTTCTATTTGAGCTGGTCAGATGTACATAAAATGCACAAAATCCATGGTGCTTGAGTTCCAGGTCCTTCAGGGCTGTGGAATGTGAGATCATTCCAAACCTGTCCTCTCGTCCTTTTCTTGAAAATCTCAAATTCGGCTCCTTCCAGAAGCCTTGGCTCCTGCAATAATCTGACCAGTAGATGCAAATTCCAGGATAACTGTGTAATCTCAGCAGTAAATGGAAAGCAAAGGATAACTGTGTAATCCTAGCATTTCATTTAAATTTCCCAAAATATGGTTTAATCACACAGTCTATACACTGTATTTATTTGTATGTTATTTGACTTGTATTTCGTATTACATATGGTCATTGCAGAGTTACTGTCAGGGTTAGGGCCCGAAGCCCTGCCGGTATTCACACTTTATTCTTTAACAGTGCAACTGGGGGACATTCCCTCACCTATGAGGTCCATTCGAGTTATGAGAATTCAACTTTACAAGGAGTTTCATTTCATATCCCCACTTTGGCTTATAAGGTATTTCTTTCCATTTACAATTTTGGATTTTGTGTGCCTCAGACAGCTGAATAACATAAGACCAGAGCTACCATGTGGTCTTCTTTGCGGTTATACTTTGTGTTGTTCTGCCTTCATTTCTCAGCCTCCATTACCCCTTGTTCGCTAATTTCAGGTTATAACCTCTTTACTGTTCTGCTTTTTGCATTAAAAGTTGAACTAGTACATAGACAGCGAGCGCCATAACTACACGTTTTGTTTGAGTGTTTGTTAAGTGTCCGGTATGTAATGGGTATGAAAGGTGAAAGAATGCAGGTGGACAGACATGTAAAATGTTACAGCAACTAATGGAAGGAAATTGCCTTGTTTCGTGATGTCAGTATTAACTATTTAAGTATTCATCGTAAAGAGATCTGGTGACATTTTAGCATTAATGGATGTCAGTTGTGGGGCTCTGGAACGCATTCCAGTTTTTACTGCTGCAACAAATCTTGATTAATTTGCATATTTTTGATGGATAAAGCCAGGAGTGTTGGGGCTAGGAAGGTGGACTTGGCTCCTCTCAGGTGGGTTGCCAGATCTCTGGAGCTGTACATCTGAAATTAATTTTTGTCCCACTTGAAAGAGTCAGTTGTGGACAGTCATGGGTTTTCTCTCAAGGCCATTGCCAATTTCTTGCCATGCACTTTCGTTCAAGGAGCAACACTGCTTTAAACAGGGTCCCACTGGGGCCAGTCCACCATTTTTAATGCACGCTGCAGTGTTTTGTGGTTTGGTTGAACTGAATTAGATCTTAATAAGAGCTGCATTATGTTCAAATGTTACATAGATGGTGAAGAACCCATGATGCACTACACTTTTTAACAGTCTCGGCAGAGTGAGGAGCTTGAAATTTGTCCTAGGATGGTAATAAACAGCAGGGATTTGTGGGGAATGTCTACTAAATTGCTTTGATTGGTACCAAGGTGGCGCGAACGTGACGTGACAAAGATCCTGTCCTTTGTCGTATGGGTGGAGGCTCTCTGACGTCCGACAGGTCAAGTGTGTTCTCTGTCCTTGAAAAACTATAAAAGAAGATTTGAACTAATGCCGGCAGTTCAGTGTGGTTGGAGTCATATGACCTGTTCAGCAAAAACACCATCTAAATCCGTCAGGTAATATGTGCAACGGAAACCATTGCACAAGATACAGTATGGTACCAAAGATTTGATGTGTGTCAAATGTGTCTGAATGAGCAGGAATTATGACAAATTCCTCAAACGTGCCAAAGTACCTGGCTGATAAATTTATCTTAGCTTATACAGGCTTTGCTTATGAACCGGGGTCAATCAAGTAAATAATACCACACCTTCAGGAGGCCTGTAGTCAGAAATGAACATTACTTATCCGTGTGTCATCTCACAGTTATTTCGATGTGAGGGGCTGAGCTGACTTTCTCAGCATTGGGAATCTTGCAGTTTATCCCCTCTAACGCAAGTGTGAAACAATAAGAGGAGGGCTTTACTATAAACGCTATAAATACTGTGTGGACCTGCCCGCTTTGACTGCTGGGGACATCTTATTTTCTCAAGGTGGGGTTTCTTACTTCAACTTCGTCCCTCTGTAACTGGAGGGAACCGAGTCCCATTAGAGTGAGTTGTGCCACGGGTGTGGCCTCAAATAGGGGGTGGAGTCTGAATGGGGGCTTTTGCAGCTGACAAGGGAAGCAGACCCAGGCACTGTGGGAGGCCTGACAGGGAGGCGCTCTGCTTCATCATTAGCGACAGGGGCTGTGCACTGCCTCACCCTGCCATACACACACCGCGGAGGATGAATTATGGAGTAATTAAATAGGAGAGACTGCAACAAGGCAGTGAGTAATAGAATGTGTGTGTGTGTGTCTGTGTGTGTGTGTGTGTGTGTGGAATTAACGCACATATAAGTTTGCATCTTTAATTCATAGGCCTATATAAGAACACCTGACAAGTTGTTACATGGCTGCATTAGTCAAGGAGTCTATGTTTCTCTCTGCCTCTGTACGTGTGTGTGTGTGTGTGTGTGTGTCTGTCTGTGGAAAACAATATATGCATTCAAATGATTCTTTTTTAAGAATAAAGTATCCATAAAAGTAAAAATACAAAAACTAAAAGCAGAAAAATACTTTGTTTTCAAGTCTCTGGTTCACCAGGTATGATGGGATGGGATTATGAATTGTTTGTTTTATTTAAAGTGAGTTTACACATGAAGTTCACCCAGTGTTATAAACATTAAACTATATATATGGGAATATGTGCATCTTTTGTGGATCAGTGTATGGGAAAATGCGTCAGCATATGTGGGTAGACATTTGCTTGTGCATTTGTGACTTTTGTATCTACATAAATGCACTGTCTGTGAACCTGCATGGGACAGTAAGTGGGTGCGTGTCAACATCTCCAGGATTCTTGTTTGTGTTCGGTCTGTACCAGTTTATTACCTTCCAAAAAGAATCCAGCAATTGGCCGATCGCCATGGCAACATTGCATCAGCAGCGGACATGTCGTGCTCACATTTGAGTGACAGGCAGCTGTCAAGTTACTCTCTGTTTGGATGTTCAGGAACCTGCGTGTTTCACGGCTGGAAGTATTACAGACGGACTCAGAAGGATGAAATGGGGAACCGGAGACACCGCAATGGCGCACTTTGTGGGGTTTTACCGTCTCTCTCTCCCAGGTCCTCCTACCAAGCTGGGCAGTTCCAAGAAGGCTGTAAAGGGGTATGAGGAAAGTCATGTGCAGGCGACTAGATGACCAGCAGAGGGTGTGGCAGCTAAAGGGTCAAGCTGATGCATGACTCACCTCAGGATCTTTTATTCCTATGCATTTCTTAACTTTTCCCAAGAAGCGGATTGTCCTTCAAAATGCTGTCAGGAATTAATCAGAGGGACAAATCAGGCATGTCACGAAAGCCCCCCCCCCCCCCC
>UFQX01000271.1:0-48244 GCA_900497675.1 Arapaima gigas | reverse complement strand
ACGAAAGCCCCCCCCCCCCCCCCGGCCCCAACCCTAATGATGGCCAACGTCTGCAAGTTATTTGACCCTGTCAAAAGTGTATTTGCACACCGTCCAGAGTGCCGCGCACAGATTTGCATGCTGCTTTCTATCTTGATCGGTTTTGTATTCCTTCCCAGCCACAGGAGTTGTCATTAGCTCGTCTGCCTTCAAACAGCTCTGAGATCCTTGTGCATTTATCAACGAACGCAGAACGAGACATGAAGCAGATACATCCCTACACTTTGTGGCTGTCTAGTTTAGCTAGAGGAGTTTTGAACGTCTGTGAACCGTCACGGCTCACGAACATGGTAAAACACCAAGGCCTGCATGCACCAGTGGAGTTGTCAAAAGGGGGGCTCATCATTTTTCAGGCATGCAAATTCACACACATCAGCAGCTGAGCTTGGCTGTTAATATACATAAAGTCTGGCCCTACAATGAATAAGTTTTACACTTCACCTATAACTGGCTCAGTAAACCCACCAACGCATGCATATCTGAATGGCAATTTTGATCAGAAGTAAAAAAACAAGGTCAGAAGAAGTCCTGTTCGATGCAAACAATGCATTGATATTCTTCACGCACAGTGGCACAAACTCATTTATGGATTTGACAGATGTGTCACTGAAACTGATACCTTTATAGGAACAAAACCCTCCATCGCCTGTATAAATGTTAACTGATCAGTAAGGCAGGTGTCGTGATCACGTTTATCAGCGTTTAGTGCAACACGTGGCACAGTAGTTACTGAGCCGAATGAACGAACGGCTTTCCGGGCTCAAATCCCATTTCTTAATACAGGAGGACACTTTCCGCAAATAAATTTGTAATCTGCTCACGGTGAACCGCAAGTGCTCGGCAATGCGGGAGTGATGGACCTTGATTATCTACACTCATTTTTACACTCTTCCGAAATGCCAGCCTCAATTTTCCTTATTTTGCATTAGAAATCGTGTTGCTTTATTTAGGTTCAGCGAGTTCTCCGCCGGTCTGCTCTCGGCCGTGTTTGCCGGGAAGAGCGAAAAGACGGTGACGGAGCGAGAGGGTGGGCGAGAGTGAGGGTGCGCGGTGGAAATGATTGTAATTGGGTAATCACTGCGCGCACAATAACTCCTGATCACCTGGGAAAATTGTTCTTTACGCTCCTCTCCATTTGCAGTCATTAGGCCCCTTTTCAGAGGCTTATAATGGCCCTGAGCTGCCTTTCGGTCCCACTACCGAGTCGACTGGCGGCCTGGGCCCCGGCGCTGGAGCCGAAGGTTCGGCGTGGAGTTCCCCACAGCCAAACACGTGCGATTTAACAAAAATCCTTTTTTTTCCTCCTTTATCACAACATCCCAGACTATTTGAACAATTTCATATGCAAATACCGTGACATTTATCATATTTTCAGACAGCTACAGCATGTTTTTACATGGGTTACACAGCGCCACAGCTCCTGGCCCCTGGGCTGTGTGCTTGAACATGGATTCAAATCCAGCTCAGTATGTATATTTGCATTTCCTCATATAGTCCAGAGACATGTGTTTAGGTAAATTGGTGACTCTGAAGAGCTTTTAATGTGTCTGAATGCCTCACATGCTATTTAGACTCGGGACTGTGACCCTGCACGACACTCACTGTTGTTGATGTTGAATTGATAGATGGAAGTTTTTGCACATAAGAAATATATTTCAGCATATAAAAGGAGAAGCTTTAAAAGTGCGACTGAGGTTCTTAAGCCATCTGTATAATTGCTTGCAGATTTACGATGCCCGGTAATGGTGTTGTGGCCTGTAGTGGAGAGGAGGTGCGCTTGTGGGTGTCAGAGTGGCATGTGGGAACTGCAGCTCATTCATTAAAATCAATGTATTAGTGTAAAATATATGAGAAAATTTGAGTCCCCCCAAAAATGGGAGATGAAGTACATGAGAGAGAGAGGTCTTCACACCTCCTCAGCCATCAGTCCAGCTGCTTCTTAAATTAGAGACACGCCTTATCCAGGTGACAAACAGCTGGTTGTCTATAATTTTGGGAGAAGTTAAGAGTTGTTTGGTTGTCCATCCCGTTCACACCCAGTTTGGTGCCTGTCCTCGATCTGCTGCCAGTTCTTCAGTACTGCCGTGTTATATGGATGGGCCCACTTCTCAATCTTCTTCACTGAGGTCAAAGTGTAACAGACCGAGGAATCAAACCAGTGTGCCAACTTCAAAATCCCTATGATGTTCTATTGCTTATTCTCATTTAACTGCCTTTTTTTCTTCAGAGTTGAGTTTAACAGAGTTGGCTTTAGTCAAAGGTTCAGGCTGGACATCTGAATTGCAAATGAAGCCTTTATTTGGTGTTTGCTGGACAGAAGAGTGAAGATAAGGGGAAAAGTGCTATGCATTTGCAAAATGTTTGTTTCCACTGGGACTTTCATTATGTGTACTTCAGCTGGACCATAATTCTGAACTTATGACATAATAATGACTTTTTGCCAAATACAAATTCAGTTAAATGGACAGGAAATATAGGCGTATCGGCTGTGCTGTCAGTTTTCTTTTTTAAAATAAAGATGTAAACAGCAAAACAAATTCAGTACAGACAAACATAATTATAGCATCATGCCATGTGAAAATGAACTCCCAAATGTAAATAGCCAGGGGTCTAAAGAGATTTTGCATCCACTTTAAAAACTTTTCTTTACCATTCTCAGACATCCTTCTCTTTGGTCTCCTTATGGGCCTTCAAACAAGCTTCCTCAGTCATACTCCATATTTATGGTTAACGCTCCTCAAAACGAATATCACGTGGCCCTAAGATGAGACTTTGTGTCGCCTCAGGAGTCCATCCATGGTAGGTTATGTGAGCCTCTGAAGAGCGACTCAGATGAGAACCTCTTGCTTTTACAAGCCAAAGAGTGGAAGTAAGTCCAGCAGTTCCAGTAATTTGAGAATATTATTCACATAATAACCCGAAATGCAAAATTTAATTTGCAGTAAGGTCAGAGGTGAACAGAGTCAAGATAAAAGGTGCGCTTTTCATTAAATTATGGAGTGTGATCACCTAGAGATACAGAGTGAGCTATTAAGTCAGTAACTCAAAGTGAAGGTCAGTGTTAAGTTGTACCACAGGGCGAGTGTATGTTTCAGCGTGTGTTTGTGTGCACATGTGTGAGCTCTCAGAAAAGGACAGAGGGCAGTGATTTCTCTGTAAATTGCTGTCCTAGGTTTGCCCTGCAGAGAATAGGCAGAATTGTTAACCATACTAACATTATTATGATTTAAGGGTGGTCTCCTGGGAATTTTGATCACATGACCACCGTAGTCACGGCTGTACAGGCAGCGCAAAGGAGTCATTACTACAGCCAGCATCTTATCCACCTCGATCCTTAAGGCAAGTGAGCAACACTCAAAATCATATTATTATATTAATTTTGAAATCTAATGCGAGTCAAATTTAATTTGTGAGGTTGAAAATAAACAGATTATAGCCTCATCTTATGGCCCACTTGGACTTTACAATACTCACCTCTGAATAAGTATTACAAAAACATGCTGGACTCTTCGTTTCTTGTAGTGTGACGGAGAATAACTGAATTTATTTTGTTTTTTGGACTAAATTTCACTGTTAAGGGTTCCTTTGAGAAATGTGTTCAATGGCTGTTTGAAGTGGGGTGGGAAACAGAGCTATCGGGACGAACCTGTCGTGGAAACGCATCAGTAAATCCTCTTTTTTCAGGCAATAATTCCGTGCCCGCTTTCAACCTCTGGCTTTTAATCCTCTTTCTCATGCAACTCAAAGCCCCCCCCCACTTCTTTTCATCAACAACGCTCAATCCAGTGACGTCTGTATGAAACAATTGAACAAATGCACCACGGCCCTGTTTCGGCCCCGCGTTGGCCGTTTTTGCTTGGTTGCTGAGATAATCCTCCATTAACTGGGTCAGTGCCGTGAGGTGGGCAGGGTGGTCCGGTCTGCTGCCTGTCAGCCACGGCTCGTCAACAGAGGACGGCCTGTAAATGTTACTAAAAGGCCAATTTTCAGTGCATACTGCCAAACAAATATGGTTTTTTTTTTCAGATCAGAATGGACATGCATTGACACATGTCAAGCATCACCAACTGTCACCCTCGACACTCCATTCATCATCTCCGACTTTATTTTTTTAAAACTAATAAACCACTACAATAAATAATTAAAACAGACTTAAAAAAGTAAAACTAGTTTATAAAATTCTAGTTAAAACCGACAAACATTTATAACGTGTTAAACGCATCTTCCCCTTTTAAATTAAAATTATTAAAGACAAACACACAAAAATATAACCAAAGAACTAATTAACAAACAAATGATAAATATAAACAAAAAACTATACATTATATGAACACCCACCTCTGTGAAAAACTTAACTACACTACAATAACTAAAATCTAAAAATAAATAAAGAAATTATACACACACACACGGCTGTCAAACATATACACAATATATATATATAAATAAACACTCTAAATATACAACTGAACATATAAAAGTGAATAAATAAGTAAAACCCTACACCTAAAGTGAACACACAAAAAAGGTAAACACATACACTGACCAAAAATAAGGGTCGTAGGTCCTTGATGCCACAAAACCTCTTAAGGCTACAGCCAAAAGAGGCCTTTCCACCTCTCTTTGGCTTCTGTGTAGCCCCACTGCATCACATCCATCTCCGTCCTGAAACTGAGGTTGGCCCGGATTTTTGAAAAAAATCCCCTGGACGCCCAAGTCTGCCTGTTTGGCCCAGCTGGCATCTTGCCTTCCAAAGCGTCTGCTGGGTCACGCTTATCACCAGGCACGCCCAGTTGGCCTCAGGCTTCTGAACACCGGGGTCCCACCTTTTCAACACTTTGTCATACGTCAATATATATGTTTGCCCAAATGTGAAACCTTCACTTTTTCTTTATGAAGAAACTAAAAGAAACACAATGTGGAATTTATTCCTAACCCCATTACGTTGCCAAGACATTCATAAGATGGTTGCTACCTAAGAACATTCTCAGTAATTAAATAACATTTTAAAACCTCAAATAACAAGTAAATCTTTTGTTTTAAAACATCCAGTTCCCAGAGAGGTGAGACAATGAAGCTATAATCTTAACTGGCAATCTAAGTGTGAACTGCAAAGCATGCCGGGGTAGCAGCCATTATGTCCCAAGCTAATTCTCAGCTCTTGCAGAATGTAATATAAGAGGCATGATTCACTACCATGTACAAATACATACAGAGCCACATGTTCCGAGCACTTTCTGAAGTTCATGAGGTACGTTATTTATTGGACACATTTGCACAAAGCAACTTAGTGTTAAGCTGCTTACAGTGATTTACCCACATGTACAGCTGGGTAATTTTTCTGGTCCTATTCAGGAGAAAGCACCTTCCTCAAGGGTCATACAGCAAGAAGTGGGATGTCAGCCTGAGTGCCACCTTCTGCCCATGACCCCAGGATGCATATGGATTTCCTCTGCATTGAAAGTACACATTGTTTTTCCCTGAAATTTCTTTGCTTACCAACGTATTGAACAATCTGAGATGGACACAGATGGACAGATTTTGTACAAAATTATAATTCTGGCCAAGATTATTGGCACGCTTTCATTTTAGGTGTATCATGTGCAATATCTGCAGAAAAAACACCGACAGTGAGACAGCTTTGGTCTATATACCCTCATTTGATACAAAGCAACACAGGATAAAACAATGAGAGCTGGAAAAGGACATGTGTGGAAATAGTGTAAAAACTGAAAAGTTGCCGTGAAACAATTGCTGGCACCCTTTTGAACAATTCAAATCTGTTTGGTTAGAGGAACTAAATTCTCACTGCAGTAAAATTAGATTCACCTGCAATAAATTTCCAGGACTCACATGATGTGAATTAACCAGTGATTAACCAATGAATGATGGCTTTAATTCTCTTTCATTCCATGTGGTGGTGGTGACAAGAAGAAGAAAGTTGTCTGACACCATTAGAAAGATCACGGGTCCTCCAGCAGGACAATAACCCAAAACACACATCTAGGAGCACAAAAAGAATGGCTAAAATGGGAAGGAATGGACTGTGTTACACTGGCCGCCAATGAGTATTGACCTCAGTCTGACTGAAAACCTTTGGAAAGAGCTGAAATCTGCTATTGGTAAAAGGAATCCTGCAACTGAAAAAACTGCATTCAAAGAGCAGGAGAAACTACTAGCAGAGAGGTGCCAGAAACTTATAGATGCTACAAGAAATGTTTGGAGGCTGTCATCACTGCCTAGGATTGCAACCAAGTATTAGAGAAGGTGCCTTTAATAGTGTCCAGGTCATATTTCTGTTTCTCTGGTCGGGGAAAAAAAAACTACAACATGTCTGTTGAAGAGGCATTTTTTTGTATAACTTTAGACATCCTATTAAAATCGTCCGGTGATCAAGTATTGGTGAATTTCCAATTGTTTCTAAAGATTGTGCATGATATCCCTAAAATGCAAGGGTTGGGGTGATGTAGATCAGAACTGGGTCTAAAATGATGCCAAGAAAACAGGGAGACATCAGGGAGACTGAGGAAAAATGAGAATCCCATCTCTGGACTTCTAGCATTTGAAACCCATCGTTTGCTCTGCATGCATCATGCCGCCAGTAAAGCATCCATTTGTGCTTGTAAATACAAGCGACCGTAAGGTGCAACTTTGGCTTTTGTCAGTATGCATTTACGCCTTTATTTATTTATTTGCTGGTGTGCACTGCGGCTCGGCGAAATGCATTCCAGCAGAGTGTGAAATTGAAATGTTTCCCCGCGGCAGCCGAGAAGGGGGCCCTTCAGATCGAGCGATGGGTCTCTGGGTGGAATGCTCATGCGCTCCACGGTGGCAGTCGAATCTGCTTCTGTTTTAACCACTCTCCTCCAGGCATTACTGTGCGCACCTTCACTTCTGCACGCTGGTGGTTTATTTTCCTGTTTAGCTTTAAAAGGCTCATGGGGGATAATGGCTGCCAGCATTCTGTTACAGTCAGTAAATACTAGATTAGTTGACATTAGCAGTGAAAGCGTTACTGCTCTGTAGGACGTGGCTCCACGTTCCAAAGAGACAAACTTGTGAATGTGTTCCTTAGGACCACTCTTCTGTGCAATGGGGGGTGTAACCTAAACGCATCTCAGATGCACGTGACTATGCATAAGGTGCATAGGTGAATTTGTCGGTAGAGGCTGCGAGGAGGAACAAAACAGATCTTGAGGTTGGATCAACCACTGCTGCTCCATCTTCCAACCTGGATATCTAGGATGCCAGTTCATCGCAGGGAAGTCAAACACCGACACACTATGGGCTGTTTAGAGTGACCGATTCACCTGAAAAAAGCGTCTTTGGACTGTGGGAGGAAATTGGAGCTTCCAGAGGAAACCCATGCAGACACAATGAACTGACACAGACTGAACCGGATTCGAACCCACACTTGAACAGCCCAGGCGCTGTGAGGTGCACTGGGCTGACTAAAACGGCCGCCGGGCTGCGTGATTGATGAATCTGCGCGTCCACGTGGAATTTCACAGACAGCTGTAGTGCCAGCCTGTAAAAATGAAATACTCGCCATTGTCATTTGCTGTAAATTAGCGCTCGCAGCACCATTATTTACTGCTTGGCCTCCTCCGCGTCGTTTCCGTGCCGTTTCCCCAAAGAGCGTGCCTGGAACGCGAGTCGATACCATGCTTTGATTTCTGCGAGTAAAACAAAGTCTGTTTTGTCCCCGCAGTCCTCAGATTCATACTTTACTCCAACACACGTTTGTAATTAACCTAAACGATGGCTTTGATTTTGACACAGAGCAAACAAACCACAATATTTTGCGTTAAAGGGGATCTGTCAGCACACGCATTTCATCTAATCCCTTTTGTTGTGCCTTCAGCTTGCAGATAAGGGCCGATCCTTGTCGGAGGAAGCAGCTGACTGCAGCTCTGCTCTCCCCCCGGAGCCGACATGGGCCGAGCGCCACGTTAACGTGGGTAAGTTAATCTAACACGATGCCGAGGGCACAGGCCATCAGATCATTCCCACGCACGGAGTTGGGTGAGCGGTTTGCGATGGAAGCAGCCTGCGTGCTCTGATGTGTTTGGGTGATGAGGATGGGACTGAGGGAAGAAGCTCCGGCACCACGTGTAGCTCCAGGCTGTACAACAGGCCTCTGCAGCCCAGCGTTCTGCTTGTACCGGGGAGATGGGGTTTGGGATACAGTAGGGACAGGGCTTGAAAGGTGAAGGTCTTGAGAAGTCTGTATCCATTACATTTTTCATTTACAGCACATGTGTGTAGAGTATATTACACTAGGGAAAACAAGAAAAACATCCCTCCATCCATTTTCAGTAACTGCTCATCCTGAGGAGGGTCTGGGCAGCCCAGAACCTACGCTGGAGGCAGACGGTGCTACGCTATGAAACTGCCCCGAATGGAAAGTCAGTCTGTCGCATGACAAGAAAAACAGTAAATAATAAAATACAAAAAGCAATGCTGTAAACATTGCACACACAAATGCACATAAACACCACTCTAGTGGGAAAAAATGAATACTTAAAGTAGACCAATAGATTCTTTTTTAGGAGCATGAAAAATACCTGGAGTATTTTTAGATGGAACAGAGCACTTATGGAAACACTGTAGTATAAGAGGTCATTAATACAATGTATTGCATAAATGGAGCTTGAAAACTGCACATGTGCAACAACCCATAAACAGATTTCATGGATAACAAATATTAAATTCCAAAAAAAAAATTTTTTTTCATTAAGTTCCCAAATAGTCCTCCACATGTTTCCATATTTGAAGAAAATCAGTAAATCTGTCTGTCACCCTGACTTTTATTCGTGTCACTCTTGTACATCTGACCTTAAAGCTTCTGCATGTTGCAGTTTGCAGTTTCCAGCCCCAAAGATATAGTTAAATTTGTCTGCAGTGTGTAAAGCTGCTTAGTCAAGTTACAGCTGTTACCTGTCAGCTATACAAAGCCAGTATGTGGCTCTTTTTCTGATATGTCTTCTTTACTCGTATTTCTGACTTTGCTCCCTGTGCAGTCTTTCCCCACTCCTGCCTTTTTAAGATGTTTCTCTGTAATCCTTACTTTAACAATGTTATAAATACCCTTTCAAGGAGCTTGAATCAACAAATAATATAATACCTAATAGTATATAATATTTTGTGTGTCAGACAGGAGCCAGACTAGCCCTCAGAATGTTGAGACCTGCTCACCAATGCATCACTATTGTGGTGATCAACTTATAAATGGCCCAAAACCTCAGTAAATTCTGCAACAGAAGTTCTGGGCCTGTGTCTCACCTCCTCCTGGATTGAGACCCCTGTGCCATTCCTACTGATAGAGATGTGAACCAACTACATCTGTTCTGCTGCAACAGCTCTAACCACTCTGCCACCTTCTGGTACTGTGACACTGTGGAGGAAAACAACACAGTGAGAACATTTCAGCCTGGCCAGGTGTGATCGTTTCAGCAAAGCTCTCCGGTACACTCTGAGATTGATTGTTTATGCCTGGGTTTGGGGGCAGGAGGATTGCTGGCACTTGAGGCTCAGTCAGGAGAGATACGTCCCCGGGGAGGCTGGTCCCTGATGCTGGCTGCCATTTGCAGACCCATGAATATATAAAGCTACAGGGGAAGGCTGAGCAAACAGGCAGCTTGTCAGGCCTTGGCCCGGTGTGTCTCAAACTGCCTCAGCAGCAGTCAGACTTGCAACCAGATAGTTAGTGAGTCAGATCCCAAGGCGGAATCGCTCTTGTACACATGAGGGGGTTCCCTAGGGTTTTGACCCTACAGTGTCAAGGGCCTCGTGAAGTCTGCAGAGCGAGCAGACGCGGCACGTGTTTCTCATACACGTAGGGAGGAGCCAAGCCTATTTCCACACGTTTCCGTCAGGTCACGCCAAATGCGCGTGGAAGATTAAATCGCATCAGTTCCCAGATCAGGACTGATCAGCTGAAACGCAGCCCGGCGCCGGAACCCGGAGCCCAGAGCGCTTAATTACTTGGCAGCTACGTCTTAACAGAAGCTCGAGCTGAACGCAGACCTGTTTCACTGGGTCGAAGCCCCCGCTTCTGGTCCAGAGCTTCACAGGGAGTTTGGCTTCTGTTTGGTGAGAGTCCTGCATGCAGGCAGGTGAAAATCTTCATTAAAATGTAGCTATTTCCTATAAACTCACGTCTCCAAAAGAAGTAATACAGCTGTAAGGAGTTTTGCGGTAGGAGACAGGATTCAAACCTTAGTCCTTTGAGTTCAACAGTTGCAGTACCAATACACCACCTGCTGAGCCAAATGTAAACTTCTCTGGATGTTTTTCTTGTTTATTAACTTGTCAAGCACTTTTCATCAAGGTGACTTTACTTGTTAACTTTATTTCCACTCTATTGTTTAAGAGTGAGAACTTTGCTCAGGGATGCTGTAGCAAGAACTGTGGTTTGAACCAAGTTCCTTTGCTTCCGAGGCAACGGCGCTGATCACAGCGCCTCCTGCTCCCCAGGGACAAGAAAATAAAATCTTATTTTAGCAAGGAAGTCATACCGTGTTTATTTACCTCATGTGTTCCCTCTAATTCGTGAACTCTCAATTTATACTTTTTTTTAATAAAGAAAAACATTTTAATTGAAAAAAATTAACATTTACAATAAAGGATCGCATCAACATAAGTGATAGAAACAGTAATGGAAAAACAGTGAAAAAGTAAACTAAAAGTTAAGTAAAATAGATTGATAATGTAAATGTGCAATGTGTATTCAACAATGACCTCCGTGTTTCCACCGATGAATGGAAGTTATTGTCCAATGAAAGCTGTGTGACAGATTAGAAATTACGGCCATTAGTCAATTAATGTATTTTAATTTGTATTGCAGGGTGTAGAAACTGAGTCATTTCCACTGAGTGAAAGGAGTAGAGAAGCATCAACAAGGGCATCTTTGGAGACCAGTCCCATAAGCTTTTGTTGGGAAGGCAGTTGAAGGGGCTGTGAGAGAAACAGTATACAGTTTATCTGACAGTAGAGGAGCAGGGCACTGGGTCACCTTGGATGAGGTACCAAACAAACTGGACTTTGATTCTGTTAAGGGCTGAGCTGCTGGTTAATGGAGGTACCAGAGGAGCCTGGGATCTCTCCATGTTACAGTAATCTGAACCCCATCACAAGGTGGCTCACTCAGGATGACTTTGGGGGCTGTGAGATCAACTGGGATGCCATCTTCACTTGCTTGTGAGGATGAGACATGGTATTAAAAGAGGGTGGTGCCCTGCAGGAGAGTGGAAAGATGGTGACTCAATGTGTCACATATAGTTTTTTATACCAAGGGGTCATATAGTTACATTTACATTCATACTAATTCATTTAGCTAATACTTTTCTCCAAATTAACACAACTCAGAATAAATAGTAGAACAACAATAACAGACAAAGCGCAGTAGATACAGACAAAGAACAATCAAAGTATGGCTTGTTCATCTGATACCACCATGCTGCTGGTTCGCATCACTTTAGTACCTGGCTATAGAAGTGAAATTCAAGCAGCAAAAATACACAAATGCTAGTGGACTAATTTATGTAGCTGTCAGGGGATCGACAGAGAAATGGCTCGAAAAGAGATGGGTTTTAAGACCCCAAGTTGCTAGGAAGGATTCAGCAGGTTTGAAGGATATAAGTAGCTCATTCCCCCAGATTGGGATCAAAAACCAAGACCCAACAAGCGTTCAGATTTTGGTCCCCTCATGAGTAGGACCACCAAACAGCCATAGGAGGGGAAGTCCAGTGATCTTGTCAAGATAGAGTGGTCAGTCAGGTCATGAATGTTCTTCTGGACATTCTGGAAGGTTAAAGCCTGTAGATGTCCATTGCACACTGAGGTTAGGTGGCCGTCAGTCAGAGAGGTTGGAATAAATATAAGGTTGCATTACTGTTATTTATGAGGGTTGGAAGGTTAGATTACAGTTAGTCATAAAGGCTGAATAAGTAACATTAAATGTCAAGTTAATCATCCAGATCCATGCAAATGAGCAGGAGTGCGAAATGAAAACAGTAATATTGAATGCCACTCCTCAGTACATATGAATTTTAATGCGTTTATTCATTACACATTCATCAATCGATGTTAGTATTTAGTTTTTGCAGTAG
The DNA here is from genome assembly GCA_900497675.1 of Arapaima gigas. Taxonomy (NCBI): domain Eukaryota; kingdom Metazoa; phylum Chordata; class Actinopteri; order Osteoglossiformes; family Osteoglossidae; genus Arapaima; species Arapaima gigas. The sequence goes on along the minus strand of UFQX01000271.1, from coordinate 36,092 downwards.
AGAGGCTTCTTCATCCGTTAAGACAAGTTAATACTTTTTACTTGATCTTGACAACAACTATTTTACATTGCCTGTCTTTAGACGTTAAAGACAACTAGACACTTAAGTAGGAGCAGACAGTGTAGCGGTTAGATCTGTTGTCTTGTAATCTGAAGGGGCTGGGGTTCAAGTGGGTGCCTTTAATAAAGGTACTTACTCCAAATCAGTTTAGTCAGACTTACCCTGCTGTTTGAATGGGTAAATTGTGGTAACCTTAAATATGAGTAGATATTTTCAAGCCCTAGGATGCTCAAGCATGTGAACTTGAAGTTAAGATCTACTCACAGCGCCTAGATAGAACGTGAGACCTGTTGCATTGTTGTAGGTAAATTAAGAGACCTGGCAGCTGAAGAGTTAAAAAATTGTGTTTTTAAGCTATTGCCCTGTAGACAAGCTGCTTGGTGAGGTCAAACTCTGGAGTGTGCAAGTGCCACGGTTCTGAGGGTAGCACTCTGGGGACCAAAACACAAAGTAAACACGGCCTGTAACATAAACTCATCGATCATGTTATGGAGATCACAGACGGAGAGAGTGTTTGCTGATGAGGGTGAGTAAATCTTGGGCCCATGAGTGGTAACCCATTCTGTCAACTCTCCCAGTAGGGGAACCAGTGGGAGTCATGGTGAAAACTTTGTGATGAAGCATTTTCTCCCCGCATGTATAGAAATGTCTCGTTTTTTTAGGGAAAAACACATCTTAGCTTGGATAAAACTAAGGACGAGAGTCAGCATGGCAAAAGAAGAAATGCACAAGTCGGAGTTCTTCAAAGACAGGAAGAGTGAAAACTGATGATAAAATACATTGATTTATGCAGCTATCTGAATTGAGTTTAAGAAAATAGCAAGTACTGTGTGAAATGTTACGTTACTGAACTGTCATTCTGTTGTACTTTAAATGAAAGATGGCTATTCATTTTAAATAATTTAACCGGTGAACGGAATGGCTGAGGGCAGAACCTATTATGAATACTTGCTCATTCTGAAAATGAGAGAAAGCAAAAGAAGGAATAAGAGAGAAAAGAAAGCTACAGTTAACACTGTTGCTGGGCGCTAGTGGAAGTCTTAAGTTTTTGTCTAAGTGCTGGGACACTTGCACCTGTATATGGAGCACTGGGATGTTTGCTGAGGAAAAGAGACCTCCTGCGGATCTATACTTACTTTGCATTCGCCTCACCTCACAAATTTAGCCAGTCAGAAAGTAGGGAAGGCAGCTGGAGGTGGGTCAGTGTACATAGAGAGGACCTGGAAGACGGCAAAATGTCTAGATCAAGAAAATGCTAAAAGCTGTAGTTTCTTAAGCTTTGAAGGCCTAAGTCTTACCTAAGGTCATTCGTCTGTTGGTGTGCCAACAGTATATGCCAGTATATTTTATCATTTTTTGGACAGTAATTATTGCACATCACACATTTATCTGCAGTACAAAGGTTTTGCTAATGCAAAGTGTATAACTAACATGCTATTTATTGCATAGGTACTCTTGAAGTCAAGAACCTGACTGTCATCTTTGCTTCAGACAAAAATCTTTTGGCTGTTAGATATAATTGTTTTCAGTGACATTGGAATGCCTGGAAAATGATTTACACCGAAAAGCCCTCATCAGCAGTCAAAGTGATGAAATATGGTTTATTGGCACATATAACAGGCTGTAGTCATCTTACGTGAGCCAGAGGATCCCTATTTCAATGTACCGTTGTATAGAATTTTTATATCGGAGTTTTTGTTATGCAGAATCCTGTTCTACGGGGAATGGCTGCAATGATACATGTTATCTAAAAGTATGTGTGAAAAAGTCAGATGGCACCGGAGAAGATGAAAGAATTCCAAAAGGTGTATCCTGGAGAAAAAGGACTCAGAGGGCCTCCCTTTGTTCTTGTGTCCCAGGAACAATGATAGAAAACTGCACTAGTGTTTTCCGGGCAAAACTATGAGAAGGTGGTGGAATTGTGGACGGTCGTCTGCGGGGAGCATAAGCAAGAGCTGGCAGCAGATGAGTTTTCTGGAAGAAAGATGCCAGCTTCCTGCACGGGCACCGTTCTTTCATAGGTTCCCGGGTGTCTCGGCCGCTGAATGAAGGCATGCTGGCTGTATGTGGAGCCCTGAGGCCCAGAACGTTGTTACAGTCTTGTGTTGTTTCATTAGCTCACTTTGACTGAGAGCTAAAGTGTGGTAGAACATGACTGGCACTTTAATTTTTTCTGGAGATGAAGCACTTCAGCTGGACCGTAAACCCAGAGAGGCCCCCTGGGTGACCACAAGTCCTGGCAAGACCATAGTGCTGAGTCTAGTGTCCCGTGAAGGACAGTCTGGGGATGAAAAATTACGTAGTCGGTTTGGTAGGGGATGTTTCACGGACGTTGCGATGAGCTTAGGGAGTTGGGTGGGGTTTTAGGAACATTTGAACCAAAATTAAAAATGGTGGGGGAAACTCCTTTACATTCCACAGCCTATACCCCACACTGTCCTCCTTAATAACACCCTGAACCCTACACCCTGTACCCCACAGCCCCATCCTTAATAACACCTTGAAGCCTACACCCACATCCTCCACATACATCACATCTACACCTACCCTATAGCTTCATCCTTTATAAGCTACACTTATATTCTATATCCCAGGCCCTCTAAACAAACTACACCCTATACCCCTACACAATGCTGAGTCAGCAGCATTACCGATTATGTGGAATGCCATTGGTGCCTTTTCTCATTCCCTTCCTTCCTTTTAATCGGTTTCTCCCTCTTCCCTCACTGCGGGAGGTGGCGTGCGGCTGCACCATCCAGCAGATCAAAGATGGCCATGGGGGGGTACTGGAAAAGGCTGGCAAGTGAGTACTGGATGAGCTCTAAGAGTTGCTCTGCAGAGGGATGTGAGCAGCCTGTTTTTTGGATGCCACAGAGAAAGGACTCGGGCCTGTGTTTGTTCCAGGCAGCGGAAGTGTCGGGTGTCACTGGGCAAAATGTTGAAAGGTCTGGCACCCGTTGTAAATAAGCGGCGTAAAGCCGTGCTGCAGGGCAGCGATACTGCAGCAAGAAGATAGATAGGTCCTCCTAGCGCAGTCGAGCCCCGGTGAGAGACGCCCGTCCTTCTCGACTAGGAGAAGAGAGCCCACGCCAGTGACCTCGGCCAGATCCCTCCTAAGCCGGCGAGCAGTAATTAACAATGTTTCAGAGGAAAAGGGCGGATTAAGGCGAACGCTCCCTGAGCCGTGAAGAGGATCGCTTCCCGTCCACATATGCTTCTTATCCTCGCGGGGATTTTTCCCGTTCCTCACATGCGCACGTGTTATAGAAATTGGCCTCAGCGCTGTCTCCATTTTTGGGAAAGCCAAATATAATGGCAAACCATGTACTGTTCCCTCAGAACGTTAAGGGCGAAAAAGCTAAATCAATCCACACTTTCTTAACAGTCAACAGCAGTAATGTTTTATTTGCTGTAGTTTGAAAGAGGCTGCTGATAACTTCTAGCATGTCATAAGTACATACATACCCTAGAGAATGAAAATAGCAAGTTGCTGGTCGAAAGGTTTTATTATTTTACTATTATTAACCCTTATTCAGCTGTTACTTTTTTCCCAGCATCAATAATCAAATTTAAAATGCAGGGTAAATTTTATTGTATCATTTCTGGGAAATTACATTGATCATGGGTCCTAGAACATAAGCGAGTATTCAAACCCTGATGGAGGTCTCACAGGGGTCTGGCTTAATTATAATGGACATCCCAGTCTGGGCTAAGTGAGGTTGTTAAGAACGTTGTTCCTAGATCAATTTTTCAGAGTGGAAAAACATCAATTTGACCGAGAACAGAAGGAAATTTGTTAAATTCAGAGGAAAAAAAAAAACTGTAGCCATGGTTAATCGAGAGGCCATCAGTAATTCCAGGAACTGTCAAGGATGAACATCTGAGCCACGCTAAAAGCTGAAATGAATTTGTAATAATTGTACAATTAAACATTCTCAAAGAAGGAAAACTCTCTGGGTTCACGTGGAACTGAACTGTAAAGTGCACAAAAAAGGACTTGAGCAGTAAAAAGTCTTATCAACGTTCATTCCGTTATTTAATTCATTTGGAACAATGTTCATTTTTCCAAGTGTTTGAATGAATTAAAAAAAAAAGCGTGGCTGCTAAAGTGGTCTTTGTGGACTTTTTCTTCAAACCACGAGTCGACAACAGCTCCTCACTTAGCATAAAGTCTCTCAGTTCATTAAACCCAAGTAATGACATAATTTGCTAAATTTGATTATTTGGTCTCCTCTTCCCTCCTAAAGTGGGACTTCAGCTGCTGAGAGGAGATGCTGTGTATATGTTGTCATATTAGAAGATCCATTTCCAATCCACGTGGTGGATTCCACCTGGAATGTCTTCATTAGAGCGCCCTTTTGTGCATTTTCCCCTCCTTCCCGATAGAACGCATTAAGTCCACTCTCATCCAAGATATTTATTACCTACATCCAGATCCTGTAAGATCCTCCATCCTCCCCAGTGTTGCCGCGAGGCGCTCATCAGCCAGCCTCCCCGTCTCCACGGGAAGCGGGCCCCGACGCTCCCGGGAAGAGCCGGTAATGGAGAAACACCCTTCGCAAGCTTTTAAACATCCATCCATTACATTCTTTTTTTAGATCATTCTTTTGTTTGGCCCTAGACTTGCACCAGTTCCACCCGTGTCTTAATGCTCACACTTATGGGCATCTGCCAGAAGCTAATGAATAAATGCTGATGGATGGATTCATTATTGATTTGGTTGGGTCTGGTTATTAAATCAGAAGTGCCTAATAATATTTATTTGTCAGTCCCATGGGGTGTCTTTTAAGCACCTTGTCTGATCTGTAATTCGTCTAAGCTGTATGTAGAGGAGCTCTTGGAAAATGCATCATTTTCAGCCTGCAGTTGAGCTGAACTGGTTTACGTTTTCATTTATCCATTGGGCAGATGGTTTTCTCCAAGACGCGTGATTATTGAAGCACAACTTATAACCCGCCATTATTTGGTGCACGTCTTCTAATAGCTACCACCTGATGTGACACATGCATAAGAAAGTATGTGGATTCAAGGCCAGGTAGTGAGGGATTAACTTAGAAAGGTTTCGGAAGCTCTGCAGGGGAATGGGTGTGAAAGAGATGAGTTTTGAGACAGTTCTTGAATGCCTTGAGAATTCGAATGCATTTTCACCACTTTGGCGAAGAGCAGGTGAATCGATGAGTCGGATGAGTTCTGGGAGGACGCTGGTTACCCAAGGAGGACACCGCGAATCTGGATCGCAGTGAGCTAACCTCACTTCTCGTCAACCAGTTACTCCAGCAGTGTTGTCACGGTCCCCAGGTTGCCTGCACCTGTGGCACAAATTCCCAGCGAGCATCCTCTGTTTTTTTTTGTACTAATAGAGCTCAAAAAGTGAAGATTTGCGATTCATATCAGCTGAATTAATTTTTGGTAAGCGCCCCAGAATACGTACAAGTATAGCACTGTGCAGCACACAACAAAATATAGGCCAAGAGTGAAGTCAGCATGGTAAGATATATAGTAAATAAATTTAGGAGCCCAGGGGGTGCAGATGAGGGGAAAACTCCCACTGATGAATCGGGTTGAGAAGTAGACCTCTGGGGGATAGAGGCCAGTCCGACTGCTGTCACTCCCTGGTTAAATAAAAACGGAGTAGGAACGAGTGGAGTTCGGTTTCAGACAGTCGCCAGATTGCTGTGATCTCTGGGGGGTGTCTGTGCTCCAGCTGGGGTGGTGTCCACGTCAAAAGCTGTATATTTCTCCAGTGATAAGCCCTGGCCGTCTGCTGTGTCCTACAGCTGCAGTACAAAGCTTCATGTCCTGCTCTTGGTGCCGGGGGGCAAACAGAGGGCAGACAGTTTTCTGGGTGAACTGTAAGCTTTTAAAGTGTATTAACTGTTGTTATTTACTCTTACACCTTTGTCCAACGCAACTTATAAAGTTAGGTTTGTATACTAGGCTATGTACAATAATTTACCGTGTACAGTAGAGTATTCTTACTGTATCGATTCAAGGTAAGTACCTCGGTCCAAGGGTACCACAGGAGGAGGGATTTGAAACTTGTCCTTTGATTGTAATGCAGTGGCTCCAAAAACAATTCTACCGTCAGTCCCAAGTGACCCGTGGGGCTCAGATCCAATACCTCAGTAAAGAAATGCCATAGCCCACTTCTCTCCTTTGATAGCTCTGCTGTTAAAGTTTCTCATTAGTAAACATAAACACGTTTGTGTTTCAATAAGTACATTATTTATGTGTTACCTTGTGCTGAAAAGTCAAGTTTTAAGTTACTGCTGACAGCAGGTGGCCTTCTAGATTCAGGAGAACGTGGTTTTACCTCTTACTGGTGACCCAGGGTTTCATTATGCAGCAGCTCTCACTCTCCCTTTCCTTCCAGAAAGACTCGGGTCCTGGGGTGACCGTTGTTTGTGGGTTTTTGCGCCTTCCTGTCGTGTGACTGAACCAGGGGGCAAACTTTGGCTGCGGAAGGCGGCGCCTGCCGATGACTTCTCCTCCGCTCTTTCCCCTGTGCGATGCAGCAAAGCACATTAATGAGAAAGCCGTGGCCAACCGGCTGGTTGGCGCAGCGGACGCACTGGGCTGGTACAGAATATTCCAGAATAACCCCTGCCCTAAGAAAAGAAAGATCAGGCAAAAATTAAAAAGCGCATACATTTTCTACAATTTTTTTCCCTTTCATTCTAAAAGTGTCCAGATCTCTAAAGGTCACAAGTTGAAGAAAGAACTGTGCATAGGAAAATACAGCAGTTTGAAACAATGAGAGACACTTAGTGAATAAAGGGCTGCAAGACATGGAAAGTTAAAGTAATAAAGACCATGGGAAGCTCCCAGGTCATTATTATTATTATTACTATTATTATTATTATTATTATTACTGGATACTTAACAGATGCCTTTCTTCAAAGAAACTCAGAGTAAACATAACATTTCACAACAGATGAAAATTTATTGAGGTACAGTTTGGGAGCACAGCATCGGTTTGTCTGGTACCACTGCTTCTGCTGACACACATTACACAGGTAACTTGTACAAACAATTGATAGGAAATAGATGATTGTGGCAGAAGATGTAATGCAAGTTTATGCAGCTGTCAGGAGATCAAGAAAGAGGTGGGTGTGAAAGAGATGTGTTTTGAGACTCTTCCTGAATTCTGGGAGGGATTCAACAGCTGTGAAGGACTGAGGGTTTGTTCCCCCATAACGGGGCCAAAACTGAGAATCTACAAACTTTCGATTTTGGACCCCTTGCGAGTGGGACCAAGAGGCATCCAGAGGTGGAGGAGCACTGCTCTCTTGCTCAGGTTTTGCAAGTGATCAGGCCCCCTAGGTATTGAATGTGAAACATCATCTCTGTTTAGATGGTTAGATGTGTGCTGAAGCAGTTGAAGTGAATCAGGAAGGACACAACAGCGAGGCCTTTCTTGGGATTTGACACAAAAAGGTTTTGGCAGTACCTCTGCCATCTAACCCAGCATACTACTTAGTTTGAACAAGGTGCTGATGGGAAAGGTCTGCACTCATCTCGCCTGGACTGTTGCTAACAGGAGTGTCATCCCCATAATCAGGTTCTTAAGAACTTGTCATGTATGGGGGATCAAAGATATTAGCAGTGAAATGACAATGTAGACAGCAGTTATCTGGAATGCCCCAAGACCAACTGCTGGATAGATTAAAGCATGGATTTGTTTTCTTCGCCAGAGTCACAAAAACAAGTATTTTTTGCATTCTCAGTGGGGTTTGTATCAAGATGACATGATTCATAGCTGGTTGTGTGGTCCAAAATTGTTTGATGAATTCCTGAAAACACCCCAAACTTTGTACTGCAGTCAAGCACTCCAAGCCATCAGCTAAGTGATACTGTACATTACCATTGTGTCTATCACTCAGCAGACATCCTCACTGAAGTTTATTCTTCCAAGCTCCTTTCTCAAGGTCACACCAGGTCTCCTCTTCCTTAGTCTGTAGCCCACTTTTTAGTTCCTTAAAATTGATGCCATGTCCTGTCTGCGCTGTAGAGCAGTGGAGGAAAAGACAAGGCAAAGAGAAGTAGATATGAAAGGTTTGGCAGAGAGGAGAAGAATGTAGTAACGCTGATATACTCTGTTCAGGGATTTCCACCTTTAATTGCTTCCTGAACATCATGGCTTTTCTCCAGAGAACAAGGTAGGAAGCGGTTTTATGCCGAAAGGCAGTAATATTGCTTTTAAGAACCACATAATCGGTGTCTTACGTTAAGTACTCAGAAATGTCTTGAGCCACTACTCCTGCAGTCAGACAGCCTAAACGGTTTCCATAACAGCTGTATAACTATTTAACTTTGTAAGCTCTTTATTGTAAAGTCAGTTGAGGAGATGGTACATTTGCAAGCGGTAGCTGCATTTTCAGAGGATGTGGATTAATGCCTGGAGAGGTGAAGTTTATGCAGACACATCCCAACCCCATTCCCCCTGATTAGGCACAGAAGGTAATGAGAGTGGAACTCCATCCTACATCCAGCCATGGTCAATTACAGCTAGTACTGAGGGTGGAGCTCCATCCTACATCCAGCTATGGTCAATTACAGCCAGCAGTGAGGGTGGAGCTCCATTCTACATCCAGCCATGGTCAATTACAGCCAGCAGTGAGGGTGGAGCTCCATTCTACATCCAGCCATGGTCAATTACAGCCAGTACTCAGGGTGAAACTCCATCCTACATCCAGCCATGGTCAATTACAGCTAGCAGTGAGGGCAGAGCTCCATCCTACATCCAGCCATGGTCAACTACAACCAGTACTGAGGGTGGCTTTTCATCCTGCATCCAACTATGTTCAACTATAGCCAAGAGTAAGAGTAGTGCTTCATTTTCAACTACACTTAGCCAGCTGTAGTCAGGAATAATGGCAGAGCTTCATGAATACCCTCCCCTTGGCCTCAGTCTCCTGTCCCTTTCTTCCTTTGTTGATAATGCTGCATGATGCATTATGGATTTGCTGAATTCAGGTCGGGTTACAGACCACAGCAGCCACTGGACCGCGGCTGTTCCTTCGACAGCAGTCTTTTCTCACTGTAGGTGCCGCTCGCAGTGAACTTATCCGATTTCTGGTACAGAGGATGTATGGGCTCTGACAAAACTAACATTTTTTGCAAAGTCGTTGTGCTAGTTCTCATGTTCACCAACTGCCCATAGTTTGATATACATTTATTGTACAGTTTTGGCTTCCAGTCTTAATTTTTAGAAACTGCTGTTTCACTTCAAGCCACTTTGATCAAATTTTAAATGGAAACTCAAAGGCCATCTCACATATTTTTAAACAATGTACAGACAGCAGACTGCATTGTGACAATCACTTTAACTAAAGCCTGATGGTTCCTGGTTCGAGATCCCACCTGCCGTAGTTCTTTTGACCAATGCTGTAAATCACTAAAAATAGGAAACTAACTATAAAAACCCAATACTGTAAGTCATTTTGGAGAAAAGCACCTGCTAAATGAGTAAATAAATATAAAATTCTCTTGGTGTTCATTTGCATATGAATGTAATCTCTGCCTTCACCATTCATACTGTGGACCTGTACAAACCAACCGTGCAGTGTCCCAGTGTAATTCATCATTTGAAAAAAGTAATAACGTCAAAACTACTCGGCCAGTTTGCAGAAATATGTAAAGTGGCATGACCCCCCCAGGAGCAGAGTTTGAGAGCGCTGCTTTGGACAGCTGTGATTGGTTGTTCCTGGCTCAGGGGACATGTCACTGGCCAGCAGGGCCTGGCCACTTGGTGTTGACTCTCTTGTCCTGTGTCAGCTCTGGATCCCCTACCGACCTAACTTTATGTCAGGCTGCTCCACTCACCTGCTCCATTGCCTGCCCGGTTCTGTCAAGGAGAATGAACCTTTTCCTTTTGCAAACTGTGCTGGTGGGGTTGGGGTTTCTCATGTCAGATCCCATCAGCATCCAGCCTCATGCAGCTGGGGTCAAGGAAGATGTGACAGAACTCCATTGGAGCAGCATCTCCAATTGGGACCTGCCTATAGAGTATGCGCTTGCATGCAGATTCAGCAGCATTAATAAGCCCTCATCAGTCGTCGCTTTCTTTCATTATTAAAGCTCTTAGCAAGTAGCCTTATGGGGGGCGCTTCTACACAGGAGCTCACACCGCTCTATCTGTACAGAAATTCACTTCAGCTCCTTTATTTTAGAGGAGTTTCACAACATGAGGTTCATCAGATAGGCTTATGTAAAACAAACTCTTTTAAGTCAAAGTGAAAACCAATCTCTGTAAATCAGTTCTGAATTACAGCAATCCCTCAATATCCAAACGCTCTATATCCAAATTTTTGCGATAACAGCCCTTGAAAATGAATACCTGTATATCAGTATCTGACGGAATGCTTTCACAATAGTGAATTTTTATCTAAGCTTATCCATAATAAAAAAACTGAAAAAATAGTGTTCAGTCCACTTTAATAAAAATAATACTGTATGTATTGTAATAAACTCTATTGTGTTCTGTTACGAATTTATCCGAAGCCAGACATGCGTGTATGTGCACGTGTTGTCAGCTGTTTCCACTAGTTTTGCTTTGTCTGAACACATTTGTAGTGAGTCACCACATTTATTGCCAGTTAATTTTTTAAAAAACCTACTTATTTAAATGCCGGTTGTTATGTAAAACACAAAGGTGGATGCAGTGGGTAACTTTGACACACCTCTTTATTCCCTTTTTGCAACGTCTCATAAGACTGGAGCTGGGCTGTGAACCCCGCACAGGTGCCCTCTCATCTCCCATGTGTAACATGGTGACTAATATGAAACGTGCTGTACTGTACACACTGCAGTGCATGCTATGAACATGCAAGTTAATGACAATATTGTGTTTTCTAATGAGGTAATTGGTGTTTGCAGTGTTCATCAGGCTGAAGTCACGGCTTCATAGTTATACAGGTGTTGTCCGATGGGTTGGGAGCTCATTATTTTTTTATTTTTCCTCATTTAAAATAAAGGGAAATAGGCACTTGGTATCTGAAAAATGCAGTACCCAGCACATTTTCAAGGAAGAATTAGATTTGGATACTTGGATACTGTGAGTTTGGCTGCTCTAGTCCAGCGTCTGAGTCGAGTCCACCGCAGCCAGGTGCTGCGCAGCAGAGTCACACAAGTGAGAAAAGATATAAATGGCAAAAGCATCACGGAAAAGTGCTGGTTATTACATGCACTTGTCGCTTTTCTCTGTGATGATCATCAAAGAGCTGTCATGCCTCTTCACTTTTTCATATGTTACCTATTTATGAGGTTGTATAATTTACTGGAGCAATTCAGGCTAAGTACCTCACTCAAGGGTACAACAGCAGGAGTCCTCCTGAGTACTTCAAAGTTTTTGTCAAATGTCAGGTTTATTTATAACTTTCTGTGGCTCCCCTATGCACGAGACCGTACTCTGATAGATAGATAGATAGATAGATAGATAGATAGATAGATAGATAGATAGATGCTCTACTCAGCATGGAAATGATGGCTGGATGAGCAGTTCCAGGTGAGCTACTCAGGTTTGAACTCCACTGTGATTTTTTTCCCCAATGTGGGCAGATCTTGAATATGAAATTTAGGGGAGAACTTGGAACAAACCCAGCTCTTGCTCTTATAGCAGAATCCTGTGACACAAAGGTGCAGAGGCCTGGAGGACAACAAGGGAAGCCCAGCAAATAAACCAGACACATGGCATCTGTCACTGTGCTCGCTGGTGTGTGTAGGGCTAAGGAGAAGGACACACCCCTTCTAGTGAATCTGTTAAATCCTCTTTTTCTCATAGAGGTGGTATAGTGGTTAGAGCGTCACCACTGTAATCTAAGGATCTGAGTTCAAATCCCACCTCCTACTGTAGCACACTTGATCGAATCACTTACCTTCAGTTGATATATGACTCCAAACACAAGCCATATGTGAGACACCTTAGCACTTGTCAGGACAAGGGTACATCCTTTTGCTTCTGGGATTTCTTCAGCTTCACCGACCAGTGCAGCATTCGATTTTCCGACAAGCCTTTAAGTCAGGTAAATAAATATCCGTGCTATCTGTTTCTATGGAAACCTCCGCTTGTATAACTGTAATAATAACACACACACAAAAACCAATTTAGAGTCACCAATTTACCTGAAAGGTCAAGGTTAGTACCTTGATCAAGGCTACTACAGCAGGAAGAGAACTTGCAAACCTCACGAGGACTGAGCCAGATTTTAACGTACATCGAAACCCTCATCCCAGGACCTGTGAGGCACCAACACTGAAACCCACATGCCACACTTCATTATTTAAAAGAATGAATTGTAATGAAAATTTGTTTACTGTAAACTACGAAGGCTGAAGAAGTGTTTCAGGGCTGCGTTAATGAAAATGTGAGTTTGGCTGTCTGTGGAACAGCAGATCTGTGGGCAGGTGCAGATGTGGGACGGCAGAGCCCGTCCTCAGACAGGGATGGAGGCCAATGGTGGGGTCTATTGATAAACCCCAGGAGTACTGGAAGTGGTCGAAATAGAAGTAATGAACTGGAGTTAAAGTGGCATTTGCCAGTGCAGTAGGCGCAGGACGGACAGTGTCCTTTTAGTCCACCGCCATTTAAATTCCCTTCCTGCTGCAGTAGCCTGGATCAAGGTACTGACCCTGCACCAATATCATGAAAATTAACCAGATGTGTTGATGAAGGGGTGAATAATTGTAAGTAATTCAATATTCAAAACTGTCCTTGGGCAAGGATGCCAGTAAATGAGTAAACAATAAGAGTTATACTAACCAGCACAGTAGAAGCAGTTGTGGTGTTTCTGTTGTCTGAGCTGGGGGAGGGAGCCGGGAGGGTGTAACCTTCGACACGTTGCTGGTTGTGAAATATTCAGTGGACGGCCTCGCCTTCCCAGAAACGTGTCCTCCAAATGCTGACGCAGCACCATCCTCCCCCTGCTGACTTGGGGGGGTCCAGGTCAGATTTATCCGCAAAGCTTCAGTCCCACTTCAAAGTCAGCAAAGTCAATGCATAGCTTATATGCGTATTTAAAAAGTGTATCTGAACTGGCAGGTTGGGCCCTGGCGTGTATGGCCGATGGTGCTGCTGCAATGTGTGTGTGCGTGTGTGTGTGTGTGTGAACCCACCTCTATGCCCTGTGATTGAAAATCATAGGGTGGAAAAGAACAAGGTAGGTAGACAGATTGGTAAACTGTGAATGGCTCCGTTTCCCGCTGCCACAGGCAAAATGCTCTGTTGCTGCCCGCATGGGGTTTGTAGTCAGTGTGCGAGCATAACCTTATTCTCGGGCAGCACAGCTGAACAGATTTTGTGCCGAAATTATCCGAAGGGTTATTCCTGTCGGACTGTGTAAAAAGCCGGTAAAGTCACAGCCAGCCTTTGCCTTCCTTCACCGGGTCTAGAAGGAGCTATTTTTAGCTACCTCTAGTGTGCATTTATAAAAGTATATTTCACACAGTCTAGCTATTTGAACCTGGGCAATAATGAAGGAGGGACAGGTCTAGGAAGCCCATTTTCAGACTTGACACTAGTCAGCCCTGCTGCAGCTCCATTAAAAGCTCGGCTGGCCTCTAACCTCAGCTCGACAAGCCTTTAGCGGCGGAGTCGGATGAGCCGGTCCCTCGCTTGCCGTTTTTCAGGCTCTGCAGGTTCGGGGATTCGCAAGCACTTAAACAGATGTCCTGTCCAGCGGTGAAATCCATTTAAGCTCTCCCGGTTGTGGCGATTAGCGGCATAGCAGGGGCCGGGCACGAAGGGACACGGATTGTTTTTGCCGAAGGCGTCTCAGAGAGCGGGCGTTCACTCCAGGCTGTAAACGTGGGGGACTGGGCGGCTCATACAGTCACTGGATTCTTATGTGAAGTCCACTCTGCGAGAAATGTCACAGCATGTCCCCTGGGCCACCGGAGTGAAGGGTGTGAATGAAAAGTGTGACTGCAGTGAGACTGAGAGCAGGGAGCAGTTTGGTTTCAGATGCGAGTTTTATATTAGAAGTGTGGTTTATACCACTATGCAGAGTAGCTCTAATGTAACTGTAAGGATAGATTTAATTTAAATTAATTTAACATTTAATTTCAAAACCATGGGCGTTAATATGAAGTCGGTTAGATGGCAGGCTTGCGTGCAGCTGCTTGACTAACCAGTTTGTGAAGCTCACAACACAGTTCCTGTTCTGTCGCTGCTTCCACAGGCAGTTTGGAACTCAGTAGTGAGGGTTGCAATTGAGGACAGATGATTTTTACGCGTAAGATGCTTCAGCGCTCGGCAGTCCTGCTCTGTGAGCTCATGTGGCCTCCCACTTTGTGGTTGAGCTATTGTTGCTCCTAGACATCTCCACTTCACAATAACGGAACTAACAGCTGATGCGACAGCTCGAGCAGGGCAGAAATTTGACGAACTGATTTGCTAGAAAGCTCTTTAGTATGACCCATTCTCCTCCGAATATTTGTCTAAGGAGAATGTATGGCTATATGATGGATTTTATGCACCTGTTAGCAATGGGTGTGGCTGAAACAGTTTTTATTAGAAGGGGTGTCCGCATACTTCTCGCTTTGTAGTGCGAGTATCGATCCCAATAGCACAGGGCTACAGCATAACACATACAGCAATAATAGAAGACACTGGAATAGCGTAGGAATAAGTAAACTGTGGGAAAGCAGTACTGACAGCCCCAGACCTCTCAAGAGTAAGAGGATGGTACCAGCCTGACAGTACAAGGGAGAGATGACAAGAAAAACACATTATACCTGTAGTACATTAGTGGCAAAAAAAAAACAAGGCCGTATAAGATGGCTTTGGGAATATGTTCATCACCGGGCTTGATGAGCTTTGCAGTCCATTAAAATGAATAGTTAAAGACACTGTCCTGTCGCACCAGCTCGGGGCTAGTGCAGATGTTTTACTGTGTTTGCTGAGAGTGCTGCCAGCGCGAATCAGAGCGAGTGCATCCCGTGTCATTCTCACTCGACAGCGTGTGTAAATTGTGCTGGAAAACACTTGTTCTCATAATTGTTTCACTTGGTCTCATTGTTCACAGCAGCAGTTTAGTTCAAACACTCATGATGTATGCAGTAATGTATTTTACTCACTCATTCATGATCAGTATCTGTTTACTGTTTACTGTATAGGCTGTATTATTATTATTATTATTATTATTATTATTAGTTGAACCAGTTACGTTGACATAGTTATTGCACTGATTATCTTTTGCTTTTTGTTCAGAGTTCACAGTTTCATACATTTATACATGTGGTTTCACCACTAGCGGAGCAGTTTGGACTCAAGCGCTATACCGAATTTAAGGGTCCAAAAGCAGAGCCCCTTTCTTTTGCATAAGGATGTGGTAAAGTTATGCGATACTAGTATAGTAAAATGTGTTATTCATGTTTTTGTGCCACAGGCTGCCTTTATGCAGGGCAAGTGAATCCCCCATTGAAGGTAATCTGCAGAAATTATCAGGGTTACTGAAATGAATTATGATGAATCAGGGGGTTAAGGAGCTCTTTAAGTGAATTACAACTATTTAATAAATTATCTGTTTTATTCGTTCAACCTGTACCATAAAACATGACTCTCTGGATAATGTAAAACCTAATTATGAATCATGAAATGATAAAAATGAAAACTACTAGGGTGAAGTAATTGTACTATTTCTATTAGTAATTTTACCCCGAACCAAAACCTGTTTGTTCTGAATATAGATATTCCACAGTTTCTTTAACAGTACTAAATAGTTGGACATATTTTTGTACGAATTCTGAAAAAAATAACGCACCTCAGCTTCACAGTAGACACGAAAGAAGAAAATCAAACATTTTTCATGACAAATGCCACAATTTAAAGGCACTGTTCTATAAATAAAATGCTGGGCACTCATGGGCTGATTGTAGATCTAACAGCAGTTCAAAAACCTCCGCCGAGAGTTTGCTAAAAGAAACGAGCGTCTTAAATCCGGATTTTAAAGCATTTCCCTATTCCAAACTTTACAAATAACTTTTGTGGCGTGTAGTTGGAAATAGAATTAAAAATACTTCAAACTCTTTTACTGACCTACCAGTCCTTCCTAAAGCATTAAAACTGAAAAAAGAAAATCTAATTGCTTCAAAAATACAGTAATAGGTTTAAGGCTGAGGGTTTGGTGGAAAATTAATAAACTCACAAAGTGCTATGACACCACTGCAGGACAGCCGTATTGCTTCTTGAGTAATAAAGCTGCATTCACCTTCAGTGCAGAGAAGTATAAACACTTCCAAGAATTTGTCTATTTACTTGGCACAGACTGGTATCTGAAACATGTCCAACGGAGAACTGTGTTGGTATTGAAAATATGCACATACAGTAACACCCTGCCCCATTTGGTGCTGTTTCTTTATAGCGCTATAACTTTATAGCACTTGTATGTACAGAGTACCCGGCGTCACACATTTCTGTATTACCCATACTGTCATAATCCTCTGTCTCCGCGCATCTCTTTGGTGCTCGTGCCACAAGCTCCGGCCCTTCCCCCGTGGGTGAGGGGGGGTCATTTTCTGTGTTTTTCCTGTGCACCACCCATTTGCCACGGTTCCGCTCCACATTGTGCTAAACATCCACGTTCGGCATGTGCTCTCACGGCCGCTTGTCGCCGTAGACAACTTGCAGGCCTGCGCTCTGACGCCCCTTTCCCTCTGGCACTGGACTCGGATGGCATTCTGCCACCTTCCTTTTTCCTGTTCTACATATGCATCACATGTTTTGAACATTGTGTGTGTGTGTGTGTATGTGTGTGTGTATTCTGGATTGGAGGACTGGGCCAAGATGGCAGGAGGATCCAGCCCCTGACACACACTTACTGAATTATTGCAGTTATTGTAATAAAAAACACACAAGGAAGACACCGGCTGGCTAAGGAGATGCGCGCCCATCTTCCCCTTTTTGCTGCATTTTTACTGTGTTTTCAGCGTTTCATCCATCTCCCTACACACGGTTACAAAGATAACTACTAAGATATGTGATTCTGATGAGACTTTCTATTAAAAAAAGTTAATTTTTCTTATCTATTTGTATTTTCACCTGTCTAATAAGATAAAATGTTCACATTTAGTGTTTTGGTTAGCACTCCCCTTGCTAGGTACATGAGCGATAACCAGGGTATTACTGTAATTCCCTCTAACCGCCAACCCTGTTGAAACAAATTATAAAACAAACAATTCTGCAAAACTTTGGTCCAAAATAAATAGACGTCTACCCTGTTCAGATGATATCTTTCTGATTAAAGAATGGAAATTTATCAGTATTCTTTTTGGGGCGGATGGCAGATTGTGGTTAGGGAAGTGCAGTGAATTCACCGGTTCTTTTTTATTTCATTCAGACAAAATGTGTGCTTATAAAATCAAATCAATGCTAAGAAATCCTCCCAAAAAATAAAGTCAGGACCTTGACTGTTGATAGCAGGCTGTCAGGGGCAAACTGGCTGACGCTCTTCATCAGACTGATGAGCTGCCGCTCTCGCGCTCATGGCGGGTCCTGAAAGACAGATGACAGATGCTGCGGTTTGAGGAGCTAATACATCCTCTATTCTGTTTTGCCTCAATCAAAGAATTCCGTCACAGATGGAATTTGTCACTGCAATGTGCCCCGTCGCACCGGAACATATATCACCGCAGTCACTCATTTGTCACTGCCGAGAGCTGGGAGTCAATCTCATTATCTCCTGCCAGAGCAGCTTTGAACCTCCCATGCGAACATCGCTTTTCCGGCTCCTCGACCTACGAACACAGCTCGGACCGGAAGTCCGTTCATAAGTTGATTTGTTGTTAAAGCCAACACCATTTTTGCCACTAATTCGCTATCAGTAACAGCTTGGTGACACAGATGCCCACTGATTTAGTCAATAGTTAGGATCTAAACAATCTTCTGGTGCTAAATTAAAAAAAAAATCAACAGGCATTCATGTTTTTATGATTTCAGTCAATCACCTGTTCTTGTGTATTACATTAGAATGCCAGGAGAGGTGGGCATACACTGGCACTTGGAGCCCAGAGGTTTATTTTTCTCCCTCTCTGAGGTTGGGATTATTTTTGTTTTCCTCTCTGCAGCCGTTGGCAGGTTTACTCAGTAGTTACTACAACTGTCGTTTATACAGTACTGTGCAAAAGTCTTAGGCACCTGTGGCAAAAATGCTATAAAGTGAGGATGGTTCCAAAAATAATGCCATGAATACTTATTAATCAATAAACCTTCTAAAAAGTGCAGTAGACAAAAAAAAAACCTCATCAGATCAATATTTGGTGGGACCACCCTTTGCCTTTAAAACACCATCAATTCTCTTATGCAAACTTGCATGCAGTTTAAGGTAGAGGTTGGTAGGATCTTCCAAAAATTTTGAGGAACTGGCCACAGTTCTTCTGCACACTTTGACTGTCTCTGCATGTCCTCCCAGACTGACTTGATCATGTTGAGATCAGGGCTCTGTGGGGACCATACCATCTGTTGCAGGATTCCTTCTTTTTGCTGAAGATAGTTGTGTATGACTGAGACTGGGTGTTTGAGGTCATTCTCAGGCTGCAGAATGAAGTTGGGACCAGTCAGAAACCTCCCTGATGGTAGATAAGAATCTACCTGTACTTCTCAACAGACATTGAAATTGCATGCCTAAGACTTTTGCACAGTACTGTATGTCTATCAGTACTACAGTAATACAGAGCTGCCTGTGGATAGCTGCATCAAAAATAAGGGAGTAGGTAATGTAGTTATTACAGGTGTTGCCTTACAGGTGAAGGACATGGGTTTGAATCCATTTTCCTACTGTAGTACCTTTGATCAATGGAAGTTACCCAGAAGTGATACAGTAAAAACTACCCTGCACTATAATCGCCATAAGAAGCTTGGCATACAAGCATAACATTTTGAGTCACTTTGGAGAAAAGTGTCAGACAAATGAATTAATAATGCCGCGCTACCTACGTCAAGGTTGTACAGCAGGTGAGAAATGCGTGAGTTTGGTAGGTAGTAGGGCAAAATAAACCTGATGGATGGTGTGAACGAGCTCAGAAAAATAGAATACCCTGAAAAAAGCCTTCTGCGAAAAATGAAAACGGCTGCATTTAGGTTAATACGGACAGCTGCTTCGCAGGGATGCTTGATGTGGGACCCAGGGTGTCTCTTTTCTTGATATCTGCCCAGCTAATTGAGCCCACAGACACATAACGGATTGGCTAATTAAAGTGACGGCGGCCCCCTGGCATGCGGAGATCTGCATGTGTCGACCCCGATGGTGCAGCGGGCCTGAGAGCAGTCGCTCAGTCAGCCACAGGCTCCCCTGAAAGGCACCTGTACTCTCTTTTCACCATATGAACTGAGGCATCGAGCCCATTATTTTATGCAAACTTTAATGCAAACCAGCTTTCGCGTGGTTGATGTTTATCTCACCGAGCCGGTTACTACTCGCATTTAGCAGTTTGCTCAAAATATTACCTTTACTCATTTAGCGGACGCTTTTCACCACAGCGACGTGCGGCAGAAGTTTGTTTTCATTCGGCTAAATTAATAAAGCTCAGCTATTTTTTTCGCACTGCCAAACTGACACACACGCATCTATACTCGCGTAGATAATAGGTCCTTGCCACATATTCCTTTGTCTATTATATCTTTCAGGTCCAAAGGCTGCATCTCGAACCATTAGGCTATCAGCAGACCCTATTTTTTTAAAGGCTCACCAGCAGGGTCCCTCCCAGGATTTACACCCATAACTCATCATAGGTCCAGTTTTAATCATGACTTTTTTAAACGAAATCTATGATGTGACAACAGGATACAGGGTGCTGAAATCCACGAAGTCCGTGGTGTTCCAAAAGGATCTGGTCATGTGCCCAAATCCCCCAGGAGAATGGCACTAATCTGTTGAACCCCCGAGGAAAACAAGATTTCCTGAGCAGAAGAAAGGGAAGAAAATGCAGAGCGATGCGGTGGCAGAGTGGTCCCGCACATCCGATAGCCTTTCCATGCAGCTCGCATTTGATGTCGGTATGGGATTCTTTTTCGAGTGCCTTTTAGTGCTGGCCTTTCAAAAGGCTCACAGAGAAAAGACCACTTTGGAGCCATGCAGAAGCTCACCGGTATCAGTGATGGTGATGCTTGGCTGCAAGGACACCATGTTCACAGCAAGAGGTCAAGAAAAGTATGCTAAACATGCTTGGTTGTCATTATTTATGTGTCTCTTCTCAGTTTGCTGCTCTCTTTCAAGATCCAAATTAAAAGGTTTTTCTTTTATGAACAAAAGTTTGACATCTGAACTAAACCAGTCGGGACCCGTTGGCTAAAGTCAGGTCTCTTTAAGTAAGTTATCTGAAGGAACTGCAAGCATCCTTTTGGCTGAAAAATGTCACTTTACTTGAAAAATAATGCCAAAATGTCATGACTTCAAAAACGTGCGCAAAATTTCCATTAAACTCCATTGGATTTTTGATGTATGAAGCTGTAATTTATACATGATACTGGACTTATTAGAAGGGTAGAATATAATGACCTATTCATTAAAATCAGGTTGTGCACAGGATTAAAAAATGAGCTCAGTGTCTGGTTGTGATTATATTCTGCTGCAGATCAGCTGGGCTCATGTTGAGTCAGCTGTGCTGAAAGCTGCACAGGAAATATAGCTTCCAAAAATGCAACGCAGCTTAGCTCAGTCTGGGTGCTCTGGTTTCCTCTCACAGTGAAAAGGCATGTGTTTCAGGTGACCTGGTTGCTCTGAATTGGCTTTTGGGGATGAGTGTGTTAGAAGCAGTTGGACACACAGTTGGACAGACAGCAACATGGGGGGTAGTAACAACCGCTTCAACCTGAGAGTGCTAAAAAGCACAAGCCTAGCTCTGAATGTCCTGGTTGATGGGACTTCCAGAATATCCTCTAATGGATTGCTTCAGAAATTAGGGACCTCATCACTGAAGGCTTTTCTATCAGCAGTTGATTTCTAGGAATTACTAGAACGTCTGTATGGTGTGATCAAATGTGACCGTCTGGAAATTACAGACTCTGAATTAGTGAGGACAAGGACGCCATGGAAAACAAACAGATGGATGGTGGATCAAATCAGAAAAGAACTTTCAAAGAGCTCTTTTTGGGTCACAAAACATGAGACCGAGGTTGTCATACTTTGGATATATCACGAGAAGGTAGAATTCACCCAAAAGACTATAATTCTTGGAAATGATGGATAAACAAGAGGACAACCAGCAACCTGATGGATAAACTCAATCACAGTGACAATGGAGTGGTGACATTCTGGTGACACTCTATAAATGTGTTACAAAGATGTTTGGACTCACTGAGTGTAACATATTACACTAGTCTATTGTGCTGGAGACAGAAAAAAAATACACGTCATACAAAGAAATAACATTCATTTTGGAATATTTCTAAATTGCATACAAAATACTTGCTAGAGAATTTAATTAGGTGTTAAAGGATAGATTTTAGTCAGAATGATGTCTTGAAATCCGATGTTGCAAAAGTAAAGTTTAAAACCTTTGAAATATCAACTGATAACAATAAAAATCTATCTGCCATATTTCCTCCTAGCAGCAGGACTTCTGATCTTTCTCATTCATCCAGTTTTAATCGCATGAAGACAGTTTACTCTGGCAGCTGCAGACACAGAGTCATTCAGTCGTATCGATAAATAGATTTGTGTGTCATCAGCATAGGAATGAAAGTTGATTTTACAACTCTGCATGTTGGTCGTAAAGGTCTGGTTTTATGGATTCTCATATTACATGAATGCTAATATGGGATGATGATACAGCCATAAAAAAGCAATAATAATCTTTACATCCGTGGTACATTTAGGTAATTTTTATTGCTGTAACCAGCAATAACTGTTCTTTAACAGTTTATTTAGAAGGTATTGACTTGGTGTACATGCTTAAGAATTAGCAGGAGAAAGTGTGGACTCCCTGTTGGTGATATTTTTGATGATAGTGCAAAAAGCTTGCACTTCAGATGATGACTTTAACTGTACGCTGTCCAGCGTTGAGGTGGCAGCATCGTGTGTGGGGCTGTTTTGTTTGTAACAGAGTCGATGATCTTCACCAGGTCCATTGCAATCTAAAACAATATGGCTTTCACAAGACATTTCAGTGTATGCCATTCCATCAGAGCAAAGGCTGAAAAATGATATAAGAACAATCTGGAGAAGAAGGTAAGTGAAGGACGACTCAAACTCAAAACTTCAGTGTTAAAAGTCCAAATTATTAAATAAAACAAAAAAACAGCTTCCAGCAAGCACACTCAAACTTATCTTTGGTACTGTATGTATAAGTGTTTACTGACTGGAGGAAGACAGTTATGATGAGGTTGCATGGAGAGGATGAATGAGCATCAAGAGACATGAGAAAACATACTCATGTAGGGAGAACGGCACCATAAGCCTTCGTGCTATTTCAGAGATTGAGGGTGCGAGCAGGATCAAAAACTTGCTTTAGTTAATTCTTTGCCCCCTTTCCCATTTCAGTCAGTGATTCCTAAAATCCCAGATTATCCATCTATTTTCTCCCTCTAACACCAACATTAGTGCTCACTATTGATGCATGGGAGCGTGTGCTATATATCATCTAGAATATTTATTCCAGTCTGTTTATATGGTTCAAGTATGGCACACTGAAAAGGAATCATACTGTCATCAATCATGGTGAAAGTTATTGTCAAACACTTTAACAACACCATACATCAAAGGTGAGTTCCATTTTTGGTATAAAATATGTGCAATAGTATAATGTGCTGCCTAAATAATGCGTGTCGTACAACAAGGTGCTAGGAAAACATTTCCTGCTTGTAAGGGGTTTGTAGGCATTTGGATTGACGGGTTGCTGAGATACGGAGATGCCAAGGAGTTTTGGCATTCAGCACTGCTGAATTTTGTCTGTTCTTGGAGATGACAGAGACCCACTTTGTCGAAAGTGCATAGTCCGAGTGGCAGCACGTGGAATTGAGTCCGGGGCCCAAGGGCTCCATATGTCCTGGTCACCAGCCTCAGCTGGGCTGTGGAAGGGAGATGGCTATTTTTTTCAGCCGAAATCACTATTTTCTCAGCTTTTGAAAAGCCTTGCAGGCAGACTTAGTAATATATCTTACATGTTGAGAATAAGGGTTAAAGTATTCAATTATATGCTGCCATCTCTTGTGAAGCATAGGAAAAGTATAATAATGTTCTTTGTGCATTTTTAAAGACTACGTCTGGAGCATAAGTTTCATTTCATTTTTTAAATATGCCACTGTCACATCTGGACCAAGGCTAAAATAAAGTAATTCACACATGTTTAGCGGTGCATTTTCATGCAGCTCAAAATACCCCAAATCAAGAAGTCGCATTTTCACATTTGCCAGAAAAACGGATTAGGCGATTTTAAAATGTTGTTTTTAAATGGACGTGGCCTATATGTGTGTAGCCTTTCAGTCATTTTGACATAGCCTGCGAGGCCGATTCTCACCTTGTTTCTCCTGGTGTGTGAAGCAGCGTTTGGGAAGCGGCCCGGAAGCGTGACGGAGGCAATATGAGCTCGGAATGACCTTGGACTCTGGGCCGGCACCCAGCGCCCGGCTGTCTCAAATGCGTCTCTCCGTCTCTAAGTGGCGGAGGATCACATTCGTTCCTGGCATTCTGTTAGAGCCATAATCCTCGACATTCGTTTACAAGTTTCCTGCCCGGTTTGTCCGGCGGCTTTATGCCGGATTAGCGAATCACACGGCTGATCGCTGCCGACTCAAAGGCAAGACTCCTCTTCCCAAAACCGAGCATCTCAAGAACGCAAGAGCTTGTTTACTCCGTGGGAAAGAGCAAAAGATCACAGAGTCTTACAATTATTAAAATCCTACAAATTAATCATACATTACGCACAAACAAGCTGAAAAAGCTAATTGAACAGTAGGTCTTTGATATAAAAACCATCACTACAATCCCTTAAGGTCAAGCAGACAGAGTTAGTGTAAGGTTGTTTTCCTGCTGCGGAAAATGATAAATGGGTATTTATAGCGAAGATGCCATTCAATATTAAATGTTTAATATGCCAATTTTCCATATTAATTACACGGGGTGACAAAGACAAATCTAAATCCATGTATTTGTGCGTGTTTCCAGGGGTAATGGCTAAAAATGGCTTTATAAGTCATTAGGCTTTTAAAATCCGGATAAAACCGTAATAACATCGTCACCACAAACACCCGTGGCTGCCTGCGTCAGAGTAAAGGCGGACCTCTTAGACCCACCTTCAGAAGACACACTTCTAGACAACGCTTTCTTTCAAAGCAGCATATTATTTTTGAAGGTGCGTGTTTATGTTTAAGCAGTTCACATTTTATTTTATTCTGTTAGCAAATGCTTTTCTCCAGCATGCCATAACACGCAATGAAAACAAAACAACGTCATCAGCATTTGAACAGCTTTGGATGCAGACCATCAAAGCGTAGCGCCTTAGTTTGATACCACCATGTTAGAGGTTCACATCATTCAAGCAGCTGCCTGTAGAAGAGTCATTCAAATAGCAAATACATGGGTAATCACAGCAGATGGTGTTGGGCTCATTTATGTAGCTGTGAGGAGATCAGGAAAGTGGGTCTGAAAGAGACAAGTTTAAAATCCTCCGTGAATGCTCTGAGGAATTCGGCAGCTCTGAGGGACAGGGGAGCTCGTTCTATCACATCGGAGCCAAAACTGTGACTTTAAATTTTTGTCCCTTTTTGAGTGGGACCACCGAACGGCCTGAGGTGGAGGAGCACAGTGTTCTTTCTGAAGTGTGGGAGATGATCCGGTCTTTTGATATTAGGGAGCAGATCCTTCGATCACCAAAGGCCATAAGTCTTTATCTGAGAATACATGCCGTACTCAAGGCTATTGCAGCACGATGTCTTTAAGGAATTAAACCCCGGCCTCCCGGTCTGTTTCCTTAACATTAATTCCCATTACTTTTTATCTGGTGCAGCTCTTGTTGGTGACAGTGACTGAAGAATGACTTTCTTCCAAAATAACCACCTCAAATTCAAGCAAAAGGTTGCAGACTGATATTAATATAGGTCCACTTCCACCTCAGAATGAAGATTCCACTTGGGCTTCAAGCAGTCAATGGTTATAACGGGTTGTGGGCTCACAACCTACCAGTCCCTCTTTCCATTCTTGGCATCTGACTCCTGTGTACCCTCCTGATGTTGACTGTTTTTTTTTAGTAACAACCGTACCTTTCGGCATTACCCTCTCCTTTCTTCAACCTTCTTCTCTCCTCCTCTCTGGACGGCTTCCCACCGTGTCACTCCCCCCATCTGTTCCACTCACTGGTGTGAAGTGACCAATCTCTCTCTTAGAGCACTTACTCCACAACTGAAGTTACACTTATTGGCGGTTACATAACTGGCAGATGGTGATTCCACATGTGTTAATATTGAATACTGACATCTTGTTTAATTGCTCATGAGGAATAAATTAAACAGATTCATTCTCCACATGCGTTTCGTTTGAAGTTGCGGCCACAGTCGAGTCTGGGGGGTCCGAGTTCGGCACCACACATGTATTTATGCCCTGTGGTTGTACTGTTGGTAATTTTGCCACAGCAAATAAAGTGTATTGGTTAAGATACTGTTCTGTCCGACCTTTCGTCATCAATGTCAAACCAGGTGGCAAAATCACCCACCGGTCACCAATTGATGCAGCCTTTACGAACACAGCAGTAGCGACACTTTTGTATGCCATGCCACACTGAACAGGACGTGGATCTGGAGACTAACTACACAATGTGTATAAACAGCAGGGGTAACCTTGACCCAGGGTCATGTAGAATAGCTGCATGCTAAGGACATCACACACGTTTTCACTCCTAAGGGACACAAGTGTCGGTTTCAACTTGAATACACCTGACAGCAAGGCCCCCAAGGGTTACAGATGACCTCCCCTCTAGACTACCATCACGTTTAGCTGTACAGGGTCATTATGCATGTCACAGATGCACATGTAGCAGGAAAAAAAGGGCACATGTGTCCCAAAAGCTAGTGTTTCCTTGCAGATGGCTTAGAAGGTGGGATTAGTCGTAGTTTCTACAAAATGGTACTAAATGACCATCGTATGCATTCGTTCATTCAGATGAGGCTTTTCTCCAAATCAAACTACAATTTTAAGCTACTTATAGTATTTACCTTTTTATAGGGGTAATTTTTACAGTGTCAGTTCAGGGTAATGTGAGAATCTTGATGAAGGGTACTACAACAGGAGGTGGGATTTGAACCTGAGCTCTTCAAACCCAAAATTAGAGGATTTAAGTGCTGAACCTCCTGGGGCCTAAATGTCAGCATCATATCATGTTGCAGAACAGCCTGCAAGAACAAGGCAGGTATGGTCAACCAAAAGTTAAATAAACACCACACTGGCACCATCCATATGCCAGGCTCCTCACAGTCATGAGGTGCTTAAACCTGAACTGATATAGTAAAAATGACCCAGCTGTATAAACGTGTGATTCACTCTAAGCAAACCAGACAAAGCTAACATTGAAATTTGCTTTGGAGAAAAGTGGATAGATTAATTCGTAATAATAAATCAATTATTAAAAATTTATGAGGTGAAATGGGCAAAAGGTGCTGTTTTTCTCCAGCATATGTCCACACTCTGGCAGATCATGTCCCACAGCAGGAATGGGCCACATTGGTTGACCTATCAGGTACGACTGAATTGGGGAAGCTTGTGAGTGCTTCGCCAATGTGATCTTTTGCACTGTGGTGTGCCAGCGGGAACATCACTTCTGGTGAGGAAAGGAAAGCAGGTTCCCTCACAGGTCAGAGCCCTGATTCGGAGGAGGCCGTGGCAGAGGCCAGCATGAGGAAGAAGCTACAGTCCTTCATGCACAATGGCTCACATCCCCTGAATGGAGTGATCATCATGAGTTCTTTGAGCCACTTGGTTATTTACACTTCTGGGGGTTCTTCTTACCATCAGCCCTCTACCTCCATAATACCACACTATGAGTTGTCAGCAGTTGTTCTGCTATTTATTACTCTTATTTATTGGTTTTTTATTTATTGCCGTGTCTTATGAGTGTCTTAAGTGTCCAGCAAATTTCCCTGCAGCGATTGATAAAGTTCTATTTTATCCTATCTTAACCTTACTTATCCTATCCTGCTCATGGAAGTCATCTCCTTTCCGGGTGCTATGAAATCTGAGCTCGATGTTCTTTGAGTTGCGCTAATGAGGCACGTCAGGCTCGGCAGCAACACCTGACTCCTCAGTTGGTCATAAACAGGTGATGGACAAGAGCGCCAAGGGTTATGTTGACATCAGTCTAATTTAAAACTCCAACAGCCTTTTGCGTTTAGAGATAAATCCCCACTTTACATTTCTTTTCCCACAGATGCCTCAATCTTTACTCTAGACCATGCAGTGGAATGCTGGAATTTTCCTCCATATAGATGAGAAAGAGCCCATGAATATTTCTTTGTTTCATTTTTCTGGACAAAATTGAACTCCAAGACCTCGTTCAGATTTAAAGAATCATGTTGTTTGCGTCCCAGTCAACGGCTCGGGATGACAAGCAGCTCACTCGGTCCTGACACCACAGTGGGTCTCCATTGCGCTGGTTCTGCAGAATGAAGAGGCTCTTGGCTGCTGGGGTAGCAGGTGGTGTAGTAGGTACAGCTTTTAGGCCCAGAGAACGCAGGTTCAACTCATCCTTCCTGCTGTAGTACCCAGGATCAACCTGCTTAACTATACTGATGCAGTAAAAATAACCCAGGTTGTGAGTGGCTTTACACCGCAAGCTACTTTATAGAAAAAGCTAAATGAGTGAGCAATTTTAGTATTGATCCAAAAACTGGTTTTGTTAGTCTCATGCTACAGGAGCACACACCTTTTCCGTCTGCTGAAATATCCAGAAAGACTGTACTGAACTCATTGTGGACACCCAGCACGGGGGGCCAAAGCCGGACATGGGGGAGGCTTAATGTAACCAAGCATCCGGTGCTCTTTTGACGGCAACCTGCGCAATCGGACAGCCGCTGTACAAAAGTGCCCAACTCACTGGCACACGCCAGGGGCCTCTTCCTGTCTGGGAAGGCTGCTCGAGCGGAGACGACCGTTGAATGGACACCGCGTTTCTCGAACCCACAAGGTTGCTGAGCAACCCAGCCCAACTGAATTGGCCCTCTGTTCCTCTTCTTTTTTCTGGGAACTTTCATCAGTTCCACGACACCGCTTTTGGCAGACGTACTGCAAATGGCAGCGAGGGGTCACGAGCAGTAACGCTTTGGGAACACCGGGCTGTTTCAGGCCACGTCGAAACTTAGCTCTGCTTTCAAACCGACACCAATGTGCCAAGCTAATGTGCCAGGCTATTTAAACTGGATCATCCTTGCTGTCAGCTGCTGACACTCTACTGGGGCTCCACAAAAGAGCATCAATTAAACGGGAAAAATGTAACAGAGATTTAAGCGTAATTTTATTGTAGCCACCTGAAAAGCAGAGTTCATTTTTCATCATCATAGCTCTCAATCTGACCGCCGCCGTTAAATCTTAGTGGAGCCATATTTTCTGTCTGTGCAGATTTAAAATTCCCTTCCCGTATATCAGGCACTCTCTGGGGGGTGTGTGAACTCCACGTCAAGAAAAACTGTTATGAATCAAGGGTCCCTCCATCTGGTTCTTGTCCTCTGTTTCATGGCTTGCAGTGTCTTGGGACAAAACTTCTCTGCGGAAGTCATTTTCAGGCACCGCCGAAAAGAATCAATCTTCATTTCAACGGGAACCCCCCCCCCTCCTCTCTAGGAGATACCATTAGGCGATGAACAATAAGAAACAATAAAACAGCCAATGCTTCAGAACAGCTGTGAGATTAAAACGGCCTTTCCGCCGTGTGGCGAGCCCATGAAATAATTATCATCTCCAAACATATCGCCTCCAGATAAAAATCCCCCCACAGCGTTTGTCATTTGTCAGCATTGCCAGAGTGCTTCAAAGTTTCTCCAAAAAGTCCAGCTTTGCAGCAGCCTTTTGGTCATTATTGTTTTAAAATCAAGGTGTGACAGACAGCAGGATTGGGGGGCCAAAAAAGCTATTTTGGTGTCACAACAGCCCGGCAGCTTGTAAGGATCTGCCTAATAATATCTGGCAAGCCTTCTGGAACATTCTGTGTCAGCGTCAAATACCTTCACAAAAATGGCTTCCCGGTTAAATTAACCTTTTCTGTGCCTCCACGCTTCAATGTCATTGTTTGGCAAGTCCAAAGACAGGGGATTATCCTCGGTTACAAATCTGGCTCCATCTTATCAAAGTGACAGGCGTGGAAATCATCACAGCTGACAAATGTCTGGAGATGAACTTTGTGATGGAAAGTTCCCGAATCTCAATGGGCAGCATCAGCAAGGCCCTTAAGACACCCAGCCTAGTATGATTTGGGTTTATAACATACCTACATACCAGTCTTGTTTTCACATCCTGTGATGGCCTGATACCCCATCCAGGGTGTACCTGCCTCATGCGCTATGCTTCCAGGATAGAATCTGAACTTCCATGACCTGACACTTGGAAAAGTGTTTATTGATAATAAACAAATGAATGAAATTAATGCTTTCTTTTCCGCTTTCCATGTTTGAAGGACTTTGGAAATATTTTCCAGAGTTTCATGACAAAAGTCCACAGTTTCAGGGCTTGTTTCAGGGCAACTGAGCTCACAAAGTGCAGTCATTTTGCACCCACTCTTTCCTTCTCTCCATGGAATAAGATAACCATTCACAGCTCTCTTGCAAACAAAACCCTCTCTTGGTCTTTCTGGCCCTCACAGAGGCAGCCATCAAAAGCAAACACGAGTGCTGGAACAGCCTGTAGACATGCTCTGATGTTTGCTTTGCACACACTGAATCATTTGGCTCTGATGACTCAATCCAAGTTCGGATATAAAAGATAAAAATAAGAAACAACAGGATTCATCAGGGTCAATACTACTGTCAATATTGCCTGCCCTGAGGTTTGTTGCCAAATCAGTACAGGTTTGTAGATATTTTCTCTTGTTTTGTGTGCTAATGGGTGTATTCTGTGGTGGGTTGGCTTCCTGTGTTTCCAGGCCAGGTTCAACAGGTGACAAGCAGTTGCCGATATTGAGTGAGCAAGTCAATGTTTATCGGTATGTTTTTTTGGAAAAGTGCTCTCATTGGTCCATTTCTTTGTTTTCTCAAAGGCCAGTGTCAGCGCCTGACAGGACGTCCCCTAGCACCAATTCGATGACTCTAACCGATACCCAGGGGCAACCATGAAAGGCCTGTCGAGCAGCCGCAGTCATCCACACAGCATTGCCTGCGAGTCGTCCTACGACACAGTGTCGCGGCGTGCAGACCGGCCGTCATGCCTGCTGAGCCCAGATGACCCACACCCAGCAGACCACCCCTACTACGCTCAGCGCAACTCCTTTCAGGGCGAGTGTGCATCACCATACAGCGATCTGGCGTGCAGCACCTTCCCACGGCGGCACTGTAGCTCCCACCATGATCTGAAGTCCGAGTGCCAGGCTGTGGTGCCGTACTCTGGTGGGACCGGCAAGGCCGCTCGCGTTATCCCCCACAACCTGCTGGACCAGCTTGATCGGCGGCCGGCAGCAGCCCGTGACGGCTACCACACGCTGCAGTACAAGCGCACGGCAACAGAGCACCGGAGCGACAGCCCCGGCCGCATCCGGCACTTGGTGCACTCGGTGCAGCGACTCTTCACCAAGTCCCACTCCTTGGAGGGCCCCGCCAAGGGAAGCGTCAATGGCGGCAAGGCCAGCCCTGATGAGATCCCCACATCTCGCCATGCTAAGCGCAGCAAGAGCCGCGATCGCTGTCGGGCTGCAGAGCCCAGGGCATGTGCTGCCATCTCAGGCTACTGGAGCTCTGATGACAACCTGGACAGGGACATGTGCCTCTACCGCAGCCCAGCAGGTGCCATGACCGTGGGCCGTCGGCCGGACAAGTCCCAATCGCAGTACTTCCTGGAGGCCTACAACACGATCAGCGAGCACACACTGAGGACGTCTCGCAGCAACAACGACGTCAAGTGTGCCACCTGCGCCGCCTCGCCCGCAAACCTGGACACACAGCTGGTGAAGAAGAGCTCCTGGTCCTCCATGCTCACAGTGAGCAGGGCACGAGAGGTCTACCAGAAGTCTTCTGTCAACATGGACAAAACGGTGCTCAAGGCCGAGACGTGCAAGCAGGAGCGCTCCTGCCAGTTCCTCCAGGTGAGCAGAATTTCCCTCCCTAATTCCTACCTTAAATAGGCCTGCCGAGAGCCTCCAGCCGACCTTAGGAATAATTAAACATTTTACTTACAACGAGCTGCTTACTGAAAGAGTCGCATGATTCCCATCACGGAAAATATTTTGCTAAAAACTGGCTGCTTTTTATCATGTATCATATTAATTCAAGTTTTCGTTAAATTCTTAATACAGACACAGTTGTTACAGTGCCTCAATTTACTCATTTCATAAATCTCGGGCTGAGAAAACAGCAAATTAGTTGCGAAGTTCAGAAGAACTGACTATTTAAACTACTCCCTGCTAAAGTATTGCAGCAATGAGATTGATAAATTAATCTCGGCTAATTCTAAAAAACGAACACTATTTTTCATAAGCGAGAAAGAACGTTTTAAAGCACAGAAATCCTCAGCATAAAGGTGACTCAATGCAATTAAAAATCATGGCGGGTCCTAACATAGTTTAACATGATTTGGATCTTGCGATTAGTTCAAGGGTTCAGTCTAAGCAAAGTGGTGAATTAATTAAAAGCTTAGCTTCAGTGAAAATGTGCACAGCCTGCAGCCGCCAGAAATTGGGTTCGACGTCCCTGGTCCAGAGGTTTGTTTCTGTAAGAGGGTAGCAGCCCGCTCTTTCGCGGGGGCCTACACTGTGTGTTCAGGGTGTCAGTTCAGCTTCAGCTCCGTGTTTTAGCTCCTTCTCTAAATCAGCCTTGTCAACTGCCAGATGCAGTCAGACTTACAGTGCATTTGCACTCATTCATTTATCAGATGCTTCGTTCAAAAGCCACCTCTACTTTAGGGTGTATAGAAATGCATTGGTGACTAATGAAGAGTTTTAGACACAGACACAGGATTAGCACAACATAATTTACTTGTCTGATACGATCATTTTGCAGGTACACATCGCGTAAGTAACCTTTTGTCCTTGTGCACCTGAGTTTCTCCACTCTAATCTGTGTATTTACCTGTACGTGTACAATAACACGGCTGAAGAATTAATCTCAGCACGTTAACATGAATATGACGTATTTTTTATCGCTCAGCTCTAAAATTTCTTAACTTTAAAGGGGCAGCAGGCGGTGTAGTTGTCAGACTTGTTGCCTTCTAACCAACAGACATTGGTACAGTTGCTTGCTCCGGATTTAGTACCCCTCAGCAAGGTACTTACCCGAAGGGATAGAGTAAAAATTACCCAGTTGTATAAATGGTTGATTAAACGTAAATACAATCTTACTCCATCTAATGAAAGTAGCGTGTTCTTGAAACACCTTTTGTAAAGTGAATTCTCATAACTTAGACATATTTACCATTAATTTTGATTTTAAAAATTTTATGCATTCCTGATCCCCAACATTGATCCCCCTTTACGCTAAAATACCACCGAATCCCTTTAAAATGGACACGATTACAGTTAACATTAGCGATCAGAAAGAACGCATAACAGGACAGTTTCCTTCACTAAGTCTTTTCACAAAGCTGTTAGCTAAGTAAGGAGATGCTGCTGAACTGTGTCAGAAAATTGTGTGAGAAAAGAAATTTTGAATCTTAGAACTGGACAGTGGGACTGTGGTTTCCTCCAGGAATGTGTGGATGCCCATGTCCTTCCTGCTCAGATGACTGCTTGTGCAGTTTGGCACTGTGGCTCGACACGTTCGCAGAGAACCTCTGTGGGAAGGTCACTGAGTGCACACTGGGCACCAACAGAGTGTTGTGTGGGATCCTCAGGGTCCCTCTAGCTACCTGACCCCCACTAAGGTACAGCTTCACTATATGTAGAAAAAAACAACTGATTGGGTCCATCCTCTCCTGTCTTCCCTCCTCCAGCCAGGTTCTTTGTGTCTCCTTCAATCAGTCCATATAAGCTCCTTGTTGTGAACGGTGGGAAATGAGAAAGGAAACATCTGCAGATGAAAGTTCATAATTAGCAAGTCCACTGTGTCAGTTTAGCTGTTTGCTAAATTAACCTCACACTGTTTGATCTCAATTATCCTGCTATTATCGCTGTGAAAACCAAAAGTTTGCTCTTTCAGAGAAACAAACAGTGGATTCAGTTTAAACACACATCTCATTTCACTGTTCTAATGTTAAGTCACTAAACACAACACTGTGCGCAAGTTGCTCTGATGACATTCATAAAAACACTTCACTCTGATTGGTTAGGTCAGAAGAACGTCATTCCTGATAGGTTGAGAGTGGGTGCATTAATTCCTGATTCGCCAACCATGTGCATTGTTCCTGATTGGCTGACAGGGAGTGATATCATTTTTCATTGGTTCAGATTATGTGGATTAAATTCTGAAGGACTGAGATTGTGTACAAGGGCAGCAAAAGCACGTGATCAGTTCTGTAAGTTAAATTTTATCTCTTTACGGCGCGAAGAAGCAATCGATAATATTGGCAGTTGAACCATGAATCACACACTGCTGCTTATCTGAACCAAGAAATTGGCACGAGAAGAACTTTGCTGACCTAAACAACCCTCATCCGTCATTTTACTCAACTTTGTCCACATGAAAAAAACCTGTTTAATTTTCGCTAACATCACCATATAGAATTAGTTATGAAGCCGCTCTTGCTGGGATTACATAGCTGCCTAGCAGCCTAATGTTTTGGCAGGTAAATAGGCAATAAAATTATTTTTTAGAGTGTCACATCTCATGTACTATCGTTTCTGTTTATTCAGTGCTTGACTCAGCTGTGCTATAAGAGGAATAGTACATTTTGAGCTGTGCAGGTGCCGGGATATAATGCCCCGCACACTGATTTTCGGGGAGTTCCTCCTCGCATAATCGGCCCTTTAGCCAGACACTCAATGGGCTCAGTGTTCAGCTGGCCGTGTCTGGTGTCCCCTTGAGGTGCGCTGTTTGGGGGTGCAAATCAACACCGTCCTCCTGGACCCCCCCGAGACTTAGCACACGTGTCCTCTTGGCAGCCGTTGAGCCGTGAAAGGCGCAGCAACAGTTCAAACAAAGAAAAGTGGAATCTTCCAGCCGCCCCATTAACATTCCATAATATGTCGACTTTGATAGACTTTGTGGCCTTTTGCCACTCAGAACTTAATTAAAATTCCTTGGCTGACACCTCTAGGCTGCATTCGCACTGTACCTGTCTTCCTGCCATAGAAGGATTTGAGGGGGGTGGGGGGTTGATGAGGACATTCAAATACAGTATTGTGCAAAAGTCTTAGGCACCTGTGGCAAAAATGCTATAAAGCGAGGATGGTTCCAAAAATAATGCCATGAATACTTATTCATCAATAAACCTTCTAAAAAGTGCAGTAGACAAAAAAAACCTCAATCAGATCAATATTTGGTGGGACCACCCTTTGCTTTTAAAACGGCATCAATTCTCTTACGCAAACTTGCATGCAGTTTAAGATAGAGGTTGGTAGGTTTTTCCAAACATTTTGAAGAACTGGCCACAGTTCTTCTGCACACTTTGACTGTCTCTGCATTTTTAATCATTATTTTACAAGCTGTATTTTAAGAAACTTCAAAGGTTTTGACAGTCTACTTGATCAGTTAGCAGTTGGTTCAATGAAGCCAAGAGAGTGAACAGGTTGGAATGAGAACTAGGATCAGGGCTCTGTGGGGACCATACCATCTGTTGCAGGATTTCTTCTTTTTGCTGAAGATAGTTGTGTATGACTGAGATTGGGTGTTTGAGGTCATTCTCAGGCTGCAGAATGAATTTGGGACCAGTTAGAAACCTCCCTGATGGTAGATAAAAATCTACTCGTACTTCTCAACAGATGTTGAAGTTGCATGCCTAAGACTTTTGCACAGTACTGTAGATGTATAATAACTTATATGACTGTTTTTTTCTTTTCTTTTTCTTTTTCTTTTTGTTCTTTTCTTCTTCTTTTTCTTTTGCCAATGCTAGCTTTGTAAGTTTCTAGCAGTGATTTACTTTTTACACAACTGGGTAATTTTAACTGTGTCTGTTCAGGGTGGAAAACTTCCTGAAAGGTGCTGCAGCAGGAGATGGGATTCAAACTTGGGTTGTTAGTTTGCAAGGTGATGGCTCTATTGACTCCACCATCTGCTGCCCCGTGTATACGTATCTCCACGTATAAAGTGTTTCAATAGATAAAGAGATAAAAGCTACATTTTTTCCAAAGGGAACTGTACAATATGCATTTAAAACACAGCAGTCACAGCCCTTCCATCAGTCTACAGTACTGAGATTTGGTTTTTGCTGATGTTTCTCCTTCTGTGCCAGAAAGGAGAGACTAAAAGGGGTTTGGAAACAGTGGGAGATCTTATCCGCATTTAGAGGGCACTTTCCGAGACTCAGAGACCCCAGGTGATGTATGGAATCCAGAAGGGGGAAGTGCTCTCTCGGTGCCTTTATCCATCCTTGCATGGCTTTCCTTGTAAACAAACATTCACAGTCCACCCAAAAAAAAAAGCAATACACTTTGCATTAGAACCCACTGAACCTCTGTATTGCCGATCAGTTATCGACAGCGCAGCTTCTAGCTGTGGATAAAATCACAGGCCAAAGAAGTACTAAAATTACAGAATAATTGTTCTCATAATAAATATTTTCTAAACACCTGGAGTGTTTCTCCTCGAGCGGCATCAGTCTGTAACCCCAACACAGCACATTGAGCACGATTCTCTTCTCCTGTAAGATCGGTCGTTCTCATATAGGAAGTCTCCAGGACACTGACTCCCAAATGCCATTGTCTCTGAAGTGTGATGAAGCCATTTACATTTACATTCATGTAAATTAACTATCTGATATACAGTACTGTGCAAAAGTGTTAGGCATGCAACTTCAGTGTGTGCTGAGAAGTACAGGTAGATT
>UFQX01000270.1:455255-509525 GCA_900497675.1 Arapaima gigas | reverse complement strand
TGCTGGGCAATTCAAACAGTGAACTGTAAGACTAACACATTTCAGATTATTTGTTTCATGTACTTATATACTAATTCTGTTGCTCGCATAGGCCAATAAAAGAATACACTTAAATGTGGGTGTAAAGCATTGCTTCAGTAAGAAAACATATGAAATGCCCATTTATTTAATTAACAATACACTGTATTTTATGTGTACATTTGTGCCCAGCTCAGTCTGGGTTTAGCTGTTACTGAGCCAAGGCAATGTGAAACAAAACATGTCCTCTGAGGATGAAATAAACTAGAGGACCATACTTGTAGCTAATGATGGTCTGATGAAAACCACATTTGAGTGCACCTTTAACAGGTACATGTGAATGCACTACATAAAACAAGGAGGGAATGAGCTCTATAAATTTGGACCAGTGCAATAAATAACGGCTTCCAGGTGTGGACAAACAGGAACTGATAGAGCAGCAAATATAATATGTGGCGTAATGCTTTGGTGCTTTTGGAGCACTTCAAAGTCTAGCATTTTATTCACTCACAGTCAGTTTTATAACCACGAGTCTCTGTGTGACAGGACAGAAAGGCCAGGGACCAGACTGTTTTTACTGTCACTTTCCTTTTAGTGAGTCTGGCTTTTATTTGGCAGGTATTTGTTAAGGCAGTGCTGTTAAACC
The DNA here is from genome assembly GCA_900497675.1 of Arapaima gigas. Lineage (NCBI taxonomy): Eukaryota > Metazoa > Chordata > Actinopteri > Osteoglossiformes > Osteoglossidae > Arapaima > Arapaima gigas. Next base: position 508,861 of record UFQX01000270.1, on the reverse strand, counting down.
GAATAATCAGACATCTGAATTAGTCTCAAATTGAAAACGGTCCTTCCCTTTCCCCGTGAGTGGGAACCGATGGCTTGTGCTGACCCCAAACTTCAATGGATGCCCTTGGAATGCGAGCACACAGAAACGTGCAGATTCTCTGAGCTTTAAAAAAAAATCTGAAAAATGTTTTCATTCTATTTAATTTCTGCCTTATGGAAAAAGAGACATCACTTACAGGGAAATGAAGTGTTATAATATGTTGCAAATTGGGTAGTAATCTTGCAGCTGATTTTTCTGCATTTCACAACACATTATTTTACATCTTGCATTATCCTAAACATGTGCAGTGTATTTTCGAGAGCAGACATTGTCTACTGTTTTATGTATGCTAGGATTTATACCGCATGGCCTCAAAATATAGTATACAAACTGTTCAAGGACAAAACTGTTGGTATATGGCAAATAGATACAGCTAGCAGATAAGTAAAGGGTGTAGAATTTGTTTGAAGGAATTTGACGCAGGTTAAATTCTTAGGTGACATGTAACATGCACCAAAACAGGTTGATTTTCACTTTTACAGTATTACATTTATTTATTTAGCTGATGCCTTTCTCCAAAGTAACTAACAGTGCTAGGCTTATAAACAAATGTACTTAGCTTGATTTACCCATTTATACAGCTGGGAATGTTTAACTGCACCGGTTTTGGGAAAGTACGTCAATTAAAGGTGATACAGTATTTCTTTGAAGCCCCAGACCTTACAATAGCCAAGTAAAAGCTCTAACCAGTATACTGCACCCATCTCACAGTGCCTGTTAGCCCCACAGAGACAAAGGGTTACATAAACAACAACTTTACTCTGAAATGTAGCAAATGTCGCATGTCAAAATCTGCAGTTATTTCAGTTATTGCAAATTTAACTCTTCCATCTTCATACAGATTCCATAGCAGAAATCATAGTAACCTTTTCCATATTAACAGTGTGAAAAATAGCCCTATTCACTAAATGAAGACAAGCTGTATTTAGCAAACTTATCCTTACTAATAGATACAACATTGCAAATAACACTCATTTTTATGCTTAACGCTTTTTTTGTCACCTGTCCTATAGTCTCTAATGCATTTCAAGTGCAACAAAGGGTAACTGAAATTTATAAAACAAAAAAGAGAAAACCCAATAAATGAAATTGTGCATTAGAGTCACTCTGCATTGCCCTAAATGGGAATAGATGTTTGCATGTTGAAGCTGTGCATTAACTTGTCTGGCAACTATATAATATCAAATTATTCAAATACTTTACAAGACACTCCATTAGCGGAATTGCTGCCATTGTTTTTCATGGTCTTGTACTGTTACAGCATGTGCCACATTTTCAAAATAAGGTAAATGAATAAATAAGTCGCATCACTGATTCCAGTTGCTGCTGCGAAGAGGAACTGAGGCCCGACAGCCACTAACCCAGTCCTTGCAGAAGTGTTATGGACATGAAGAGTTATTGCTCATTCAAATGAGGCTAAGCTATTGTTGGGACTCTCTATGCTGTTCCCATTGTTTTCCCACTTTTTGTAAAAAAAGATACAGGCAAAGGTTTACATACACTATTGCATTTCCATCTGGAAGATCTCACTTGAGGATGAGATACAAAAAGAGGCTCACAAAGGATATTTCCAAATGATTTCAAAATGTATTTTTGAGAGTGATCAGGTATGGCCGCTGTACAGCAGTGGGGTAAAAGAATACACAGCAGCATGCAGGGAAAAGAAATAACACTGCGATTTTCCTTCACTTTAAGGCTAGGCGAACCTCAGGAGCACCCGTAACAATGATGTTTTATTTCAATTTCAAAATAAAGCATTCAGAAAATACTTGTACTTTGTCATCAAAGTCACGATAAAATTTTACTAAAATCAAGTGATTTTTATCTTAGTAAAACCTAGTTATTTATGTCATGTATGCTAGTTGCAGCATGATGGTGCAGTGAGTAGCACTGCCCCCCCTCCTGATGCCTGGGCTGTGGTTTGATTCCACCTCAGTCTGTGAGGAATTTGCACATTCTCTTCATGTCTGTCTGGGTTTTCTCCTACAGTCCAAAGATATGCATTTGCAATTATTGCCTATAGTGTGTGAATGTGTGTGGCTAGCCTGCGATAGACTGGTGGTCCATCCAGGGTGTACTATCTTGGCAACCAGTAGTTTCAGGTTAGGCTCTGGACCAACACATCTCTAACCAGGACAAATGTTTAAGCATATTAGATGGATTTATCCAGGTCTCCAATGGCAGAACAATAATTTTACCTCATACATGTTTGTAGTTTCATCAAGGCATCGGTATAAATTCCTTAATGTATTTTATGAATGAAACCTTTTTAAAATGTTTTCTTCTTTTTACCTTTTTGGTTGAAAACAATGCAAAGTGAATGCAAAGAAAGAGAATGAAAAATGTTCAGATCAGAGTGGAAAGAACAGGAGAAGCAATGAGTCTCAGAGCTCAGTCATTTGTAGCTGTAATGTGGNGCAAAGTGAATGCAAAGAAAGAGAATGAAAAATGTTCAGATCAGAGTGGAAAGAACAGGAGAAGCAATGAGTCTCAGAGCTCAGTCATTTGTAGCTGTAATGTGGACTATAGTGGTGAATTCACTAACACACACACACACACACACACACACACACACACACACACACACCCTAGGATGACATGTTGACCGGCCCAAGAAACTGAAACAGCTCCTTTGTGAAACTGAGGTGTTTGATTCCTCCACCCATCTTGTCTATAGGTGTCAACCTTCAGCTTCCCAGTAAAGTTACGTTCACTCTGACTTTTGCAGTATTGCGATCGTGTTTCTTGCTGGACCAGACCTAAGAACAGACAGCACACCTTTTTTAAACATTTAAAACTCTGCAGTCCACAGGAGATCCTCCAGGACTACATGCATCCCAGAAAGGAAACAGCAGCCGGACAGGAAACAGTGTCATTTTTCCACTGTAACATCTGAGCGCACAGATGTGGGGAGCAGCCTGACTTCACCAACCTTTGGGAGCTATATTAACCATTTTCCCAACCCTCAACCGGCACCGAAGCCCTTCTCTTGTGTCCTTGCTTCTGAGACAACAGACATTCAGCCACCTGCGTCAGTTACACTTACTGACAATAGAGGAAATCTGGCTATGTAATTCCAGCTCCGATGATAAGTGTATCTGCTTACATCCCATCAGGAGAGTGTGGCGAACAGTCCACTGTTTATCCATTTTCACTTTGTATAGTGACTGGCATCTCAGTTGCTTCACTCAAAACGGAAAACAGGGCTGTAGTGTTGATAACAACGTTAATGAAGTGCCAGAGAGGTGAGGACATGAGGTGTTACATGGCTGGACATGGAGTGCCATATTGAGAGTGAGGTTAATGGGTGGTACAGCCTGGGGCCAAGGTCACAATTGGAAACATTTAATAAGGGAGTGAAACTGACACACACGATATATGCAGTTTTTTATGTGAACACACAAGTGTGAACAGGCTAATGGCACACGTTGCACAGAAGTCACGTGCATGCGATGACCTTGCATTTTCATATCCATGTGGAGGCCTCAGGCCACAACTTTCGCTACCCTGCCACCGTTCTTTGAGAACTGTTTACTCTGAGCCACGACTGGAGGTGCTGTGACCTTCGACATCTACGCAGACACATGCTGACTCACCCCCACTCCCACCTCCACCCCCAGGGTGTGTTGTGGAGCCCTGCACAGAGGAGTAAACTGGGTCAGGAGGCCTCCCCCAACAACAACAACAACACAGGCTGAGCTCTGTGGTAAACATGTGGTGGCATGGCATGGCTCAGGCCAGCTATAAATACATAACACACCCCACCCCCCGCTGAGACAGGGACAGGGGTGATGCGCTACTCTACAGATGACACTGTTTCTTTTGACGCTGCTGCTCACCCTGAGAGCCTGCAGGTGACCAACCCCACTGCCATACACACACACACACACACACACACACACACACACCACTACCAGCATTAATGCCACTCAGAGGCTCACAGCAGCTGAGCTGACATTTTGACACATGGCTGCATAAAACAATCACAGTAACCCAAACGACTGGTTGGCTTTTGTTGTCCTGGGTGTTGTTTTGTCCCACTCCTAATTGGCAGTGCACCAAAGCCGTTTGCTCGCACTCCCTCCTGAAATAGCAGGCGATGCACAAGCACATGGGGTCACAGTGATTAAAAAGCTTTACTTAAAACTAACACTTTCGGAGGAGGCCATAAATGTTTCCCTATCCCCAAGTTTTAATTCAGATACTTTACTTCCATAACAGCGAGTTGTTTTCTGTAAAACAAGCAATGATAAAACTTTCTTTTTGTGTTGCGGTGACTGAGACAAGTTTGATAAAATCACTATCATCTTGAGGACCAGAAGTGGAATTAAACAACTATTTTTATTTTACGGTGCAGTAAAATAAAAATATTTACTCTGTTAAGTCCTGCTAAAAGGGAAAAAAATGTCTTAGACAATAAATGCCACAGTTAATCTAGTTTATGTTCGTGTTCAAAGTGCCTGTGTGGAGAATGAGTCTGGTTCGAAGACAATAAAGCTAGGCCTACTTTTGAAAGCCTCATTATCGTAGTGTGGCTGCATTAAAAGTGGTGTGGATTATTTCAGATGGGGAAGGGCACGGGGAAAGGTCGCGCTGACCACGGCTGCTCTAATAGCTCTTAACACTCCGTAAATTATGCCAGATGAGAAAACCCGGCTCAAGCCGAGGCCTGCCAAAACGTAAAGATACCCAGGCGACTGTTGATTTTCATCAGACCTTCATCAAGATCTTGCAGAACGACACCCAGAAACAATGAGGCTGTCCTGGCTGCACTGGGCCATTTGCCACCATAGTGGTCAGCAAAAGCATGGAGAAGGTTATAGGAGGCCTCACAAAAACAGTAATATAGGCACATTTCCTCTTGCCCAGCTTCTCTTCCTCCAAGGTTGGGAATTCCAGCATGTTTGTTGGGTCACTGTACCTTCTAAATTCCAAACCCCTCTCTCTGTGTTTTGCTTTAGCAGATGACCCATGAAAGATTGCTGTATACAATCCATTTCTTTTGGAGGACCTATAAACCGAAACAGACAAGTCTCAATTTTAACAGTCCCAGGTTTTGTTTTTTTTTTTTTTTTTTTTACAGTTTAACAGATTTTTTCAATTCTGCCCTGTCAAAAGTGGATTTATTGGACCCAGGTTAAAGAACCTGGCTTGGGGATTTTTTTTTCTTGACCAGTATTTGTCAAAAGATCCAAATCACCCACAGACAGAGCAACCACAGTAACAAAGGACCATGCAACAAGAACCACTACATCCACTCCTTTGTCTAGGTGGGAGATTCTTAAACTTTTTTGGGCTACAATCCCCCTTTAAGAAACCAAGGAATGTTAAGGGACCCTCTTAGATAAATGTCCATAAATCATTTGTCCTCAATTTATTGCACTGAAATGTGTCTACCTTTACATAAAGTTATATATAGATAGTAATATGAGAGTAGCACTTTTTAATCATTTTAAAGTTTATTTATTTTGTGTTATCTTCAGAGTCATTCAGCACTTACCAACCCCCCCTCCACAAAGTCAGTTCCACTGACCTCAGATTAAGAATCCCTGTTCCAATTGTATCTAGTTGTATAAATTCCTTCACTTATTACTGGTGTTACAGGTTAATGCCTTGAAAGTGGTTCCTAAACATTGCAGAAACTTAAAAAGCATCAGTTTCAGCACCTGAACCAGCATTATATGAAACAGCTTATGCTCTCGCCATGAGCTGTGAGCTGTACCACAATGAGTTGTACCACACTCTCTGTCTTGGGTTTTCAGCACAACAATACCCACACTGTTCTGAAGCTCTACAATACTGTACAGACTAAAATGCAGCCATTCATGTTTCTTACTGTCTTTGCCGGACAGTGTGCAATGTTTACACTGTGTCACGATTTCATCTGAGTTTAGAAAAAAATCCGGCCAAGAAAAGAACAATGGCTGAACAGTAGAAGAAATAATGCATTGTGATTTAGTCTCTTCCCAGTGCAGTCTGCTGTGCCTTGTCATGCGCTGCTCACAAACACAAATGTGCACACATGCACACGCACACATATTCACCCTCATGCAAACACGCCCATTTTCTGTTTTTCTTAAGTTCTGTGAATGTTACTCTAGTCTGACACATTTCAGCCTCCTTCACCAGTATATGTGGGATGAAACTGACAGTGTCTCACAAAGCTGCCATCCTGCAGGTTCCAGTTGCACAGACACCCAGGCCACAAACCCCCAACCATGATTCCTTACCACAATAACACCCAACAGCAAATACTAGCCCCCCAAAGCTTTGGGCACCAGTGCCTAAAGAGGAAAAATAACTGCCGGTGCTTCCCTGTCTGGCAAGTTGGAGTGCGTTATGGTTGGTGTCAGCAAACTGTGATAAATTTTGAATTCCTGCAGTGAAAAGAAATACCATGGGATATTGATTATGGTCACAATATATATTTTTTTAAAAAGTGGGACACAAATTTCAGGATATCAGTAAAACAGCTGACTTGCAGCACAACTTAGTGCACCCTGGGTAATGAAATGCAACCATGAGGGTAAATACAGTATAAATAACAGCCATGTGCTGCTGGGATCTTTTTTTTCCCGGACAGCAGCTCAGCTGGAGCATCTGCTTGGTCGGAGGCAGAAAACGGGACCTGGAGTTCATGAGAAGTGCCTGTACAGAAGAAAAAGTCCCAATTCTCCAAAGATCGAATTATATCAGTGCCGGCATTCTGTACTGCTGAGGACTGGCTCATTACAAGCACTGCTAAGCATTGATGTCTTTCAAATGCTGAACTGTCAAATATTATATTAGCTCAAACACTTTTAAATCTTGGAAAGAGATCTGATGTCACAACCTTGACCAAGGTACCACACTTGAATTGTTTTAATAAATCTACTTAATACAATAATGGATACTTAAGACATGGAGGTCAAGCATTGACTTAGAAAACAGAGCAAAAAAATCTAAAACGAAAAACAAACTGGAGAACTTAGCTGAAAAGCTCAATATCCATAGCTGAGCATGAGTTTAATTGTGTCACAGTTTGGAAAGGGTGGGAAGGAATGCTGCACAGTGGCGCGAATGTGAAGAAGCCCATGGCTGCTGGGCCCTCGCAGCAGCTGCTCTGGGTGTGAACAGGACACAGGGAGTAGGCCTCACTGAGGATCTGCGCAGACACAGCCCGCATGCCACTGTTTGCATTCCGACCAGGCAAATCTGTCTGCACGGGTAACACCAGACTGTAGGATCGTCCTCGATATGCAGCCACCTGTTTCATATTTCTGGATGCGTGTATTCCACACCCATCTAAAATATAATCAAGCTATATGATTTCAAGCAGTTGGAATATCTGTGCTACACTTTGTGTAAAGGTGTGCATTTGAAATGCATGAAATATTTTTCATTCTATTCAAATATCTAGGAGAAAATACAGTTTTCTGTAAAAGCTGCTGTGAACGTGGCACATGTTTTCTCCCAGCATAACCCCAGCTAGTCCCCAACAGAAGGTGCTGAAAAAATAATATGGACGTCTGTTAGAATTCAGAACCTGAATCAAATACAAACACAGAATGAAGCTGCTTTCAAAGAACCTGGGTTTGAACCCCCACTCCTGCTGTAGTGCCCTTCAGCAAGATATTTACCCCGAATTGCTTCAGTAAACATTAGTCAGCTGTATAAATAGGTAAATCATTGTAAGCACCTCAGTATACAAACCTAACATCATAAGTCACTTTGGAGAATGGTGTCACCTGAATGAAAAAAAAATAATGATAATATTTTCAGGTTAGGGGTAAAAATAAAACTAAAAAAGGTATTAGCTTTACTAAAGATAAATTAAAGTTAAATAGAGATGAAAAGGTGTAGAGCCTGCCTGGCCCACCCAGTTTGCAGTGGCTTCTGAAACTGTTCTCCATTTCTATCCAACTGTCTCACACAGCAACACGTCAAAGTCACACACCAAGGTCCCCGTCAGAACATAAGCCATTAGAGTTTATTGTTCTCAAACTGAAATTAATCTGCTGGTTAAAAAAGATTATACAACCTTAAGTCGATAATAGATGCTTTTTTAATAGATAAGATGCATTACATCCTGTATGTGACATACTACAAACAAATGAGGAACTGCAAAGAAGTCTTTGTCTTAGTTCTGCAAGCTAGTTCACTCTGCTTGGAAAAGTGTTAAAAAGCTGAAAAGTACAAAGATGGGCAAACAGCCGGAATTGATTTTTACAGGAGCAAAAAAAAAAAAAAACTTTAACACTACATGTTCTTTGAAAGGGTGATTTAAAAACATCAGTGGTAAGTCACAGTGGGTCACAGAACAAGTTGCACAGTTATGAAAATGAGTAAAGAAAGGCCAGCTCCCCTCTAGTCAAACTGCTTCCCAACTACAAGTCAGCCTCCTGGGAGGAAAGTTCATCAGCAACTCAGCTCCTAACATTTTAAAGTCCTAAAAAACTCCTGCTTTGTCAAAAAAAAAAAAAAAATCCGCAATGCCAAAAATCTTACCCGCTTCCGAACTCAGGCCTTGGGGTGTATCTGTATCTGTGAAACTCAAGAGCAAAAAGAACAGAACTTTCCCCCTTGGTGACCTTCCTCTAGCACAGCCCGTTTGCCATTCTCCAGGGAGGTTCTCCACTTTATTATTATACCGCTTTGTATCCTCAACATGCATAGTGCGATCCTGCCTTACATGTAAAAAAAAAAAAAACATCAATACCCACAAATACCAGTGGGATGTTTAGATACAGTCATTTCACAGCTAGGAATGAAGGTTGCAGTTTCCAAGCAAGTTTGTGGATAGTGCTGGTTAAGAACATTGCTGTAGTCAGTGATCCTGAGTTCCTGATGCCCTGTGGTGTTAAACCTAAGTGTCAGAGGACATTGCATTGGTTGGAGTTGACAGAAATGCCTTTCCAATTCTCAGAATCAATTATTGTCATGTTCTCAAGTCACAGCAGTGTCCTTTTTCAACCCCAGAATTCCTTTATTGTGCTTCACAAGCATTTTGTCCAGTGCAGATTCAGTGGATACAACAGCATGGAAGCTCCACCTCAGTTGTGTTGTCAGTGACCTTTTCCCTCTAACAATGTCAACTAAAACCTTGCATAAGGAACAGAAGAAAGAACAGCTTCAATTTGCTGATCAAAATTAAAAATTCACACCAAAGCTGTTGAACAACGCAAGGGCCTGAGATCATGAATGTCAAAAGCTCTTCCTTTCAAGTTCTTGTCAAGGAGATGAGGACCAAAGGGAAGCCTGCAGTAGTTAGCATTATTTCCACAAAGCTTGATGAGCACAAGAAACGGATTACCAAAGAGGAGCATTGTGAGGCAAATAGTGCCATCACATCAGAAGGTACTTTCCGTCTTTTAGGAGGAGAGGGGGAGGGGCGATATCAACAACACAAAAAGAAAAAAAGGGACAGAATAAGGAACAAGCTGGACATGTCTCAGCTTCATTTTTACTTGTTGCTCACATCTTTGGCTGAAAGCACTTTTGATACTGAAATTTGTCTAAAAAAACACACCCCAAAAAAGGACACTAGAAATTGCTAGTGACTCAAAGGGAAACAGTATATTTTGAGAAGTAAAATGCATGGATGTGTTCAGGGGAAGTTGTTATCTTGCTAACTAAGCCAGAGAGCAAATCAATAGAGGTTTTGCAAAGTGTGAGGGTGCTCCAGCATGGAGCATTCCAAACCACGCACCGAGAGGTCATAGAAGAGTGCTGTGGTTCACTCCTCCAAAAGCACTTTGTGTCTCACTCTTGCTATCAGTGATGCAGAAGACACACAATCTGAACTGAAGGGTCTTCTCAGCACCTGAGGCTGAGCGTCTACAAAATGACTGTGCTATCAGGAGTGTCGGTTCTACAGCTCTGTGCCCAAAGAGCTACAGCCAGTCAGGATGACGCTCGGAGAAAAACAAGTGACATTATGTTAGTGTCACAACATAAATCTCTCTTGCTGACATATCGCTAATACGCAGCACAGAAGATTCTTCACCACTTGTGTTTATGTTTGTTCAAGAAATTGGTCAATCTGCTCAGCATGCTCGTAACTCCTAACTTATTTTCAAACCAAATTTACTTTAAGCCCTTTCTATTTCTTTTCCTTTTTTGTTAATATGAAAAGAAACACACATATCTAGACATTATCTGTTTGCCCAAGACCCCCAACAGTCTTGATTTACCTACAGATCCAGTTAGTTTTAATAAAAAATATACCTGCATGTTCACAGATCCATTGTATTTATTCCTGAGACATCCTCTTGCAGCTTGACCTAAACCGTTGTGAATATTTTCGACAGTTTTACCCTCAGTTTAACTACGAGGTTAAACTGAGGGCAGCTTGAACTTTGTATTCATTTTCCAGAAAAGACTTGTAGTTAAACCTAAACCAATTTGAACATTGAACTTTGGTCTTTTTCCTCCCAACCTGCAGAAAACCCAGAGTACCTCACCAAAAGGTACCCAGATGTTGCTCTTTTTAAGTGAGTGATCCAGCAGGACCCTTTAAAAGACCCAGAAAACCACTCTGTTCATCACACTCCACTGATTTCAGTTCTTCTGTTTCACATAAATCCTCACTTGGGTTCCTGATCACTGCTTGCAAGAATAAGTGCAAAGGTTTTCGTATTACTGTGGTCCTGATTGTTTGACTCAAAACTTTGGATAAATGGTCTGTTATCCGCTGAGTGTGGGGTGCTGTCTAAAAATGAAATTAGTGAACACAAACTGATTTTCTATTTGAATTATCAATCCTAAAGCACTAATAATAACGCAAATGTCAAATGCAATAACTGAAGAAGATTAACTTTTTCCTCACATTTCAGTTGACAGAACACAGTTTTTTTTCTAGAAAAGTGGCAGGTTTCAGAACATTTGATCTCAAATTATTATGAAATAATTAATAACAATTAAATAATTAATTATTAATCATTTAAATTCAACTGTAAACCTGTCTTGACTGTTTGGTATCTTATGCCAACAATACATGGATAGAAAAAAACTGGAAGGGAGCAATATTCAAGACCTTTGTTAATTTCATTTGCAAACTGATGAAAGTCCACGACATGGTGGTTATTATCAAAACAGTGCCTGTGTGACCCCTCTCAGGCTGTCAACATATGCTGACAATGAAATATAATCAAGGAAATGTAGAGATTTTTATGAAGGGGGGAACTTACAGAGGTATTATCATGTTTTCTCCATCACCTGCTTCTGTTTTGGCACAGCTGAAATGAGAAAACAGAAATAAACATATACTATATTTTGAAAGCACCATAATAATATATAGAGTTTTAGAGAATTTGAATTGTCTTTGTTATAACATTCAAATGATATTAATTTGTTCAAACTGCTCACCATTCCTTAACATTTGTAATTATTGAACTATGGTGGTATCACCACTCACTTGTTGTCATTCTGTGTTTGAGGGGTCAAGGAGGGGTTTCTCTAGCCCAGTAAATGTCCATGTGTGTTCCTTTGGGAAAAGAATAAATCCAAACAGATTCGAATTTATGAACTTCCTCTTAGGTATAAAATCTTGTTTGTTAGGAAAAAAAAATTCTTTGTGCTTAATTTTTTTGCTGTAATCCCTGGATCCCAAAAGCTAATCCCCTTCCACTAATCAGCTGCCATGTTTCATTGTCACTGTGAGTATTAATATCTGGCAGGATGAAAAATTAAGCACTGAAAAACTATCAGAGTATCAGTTAATGCAGTCCTTTATTCAGGTCTGACGTGGTTAAGCCCAACGGATATAAGATCTTAAATTCATTGTCAACAGTGAGCCTCAAAGAGAACTTCTGGTCTAGGTCGAGAATGACTCATGTATCAGCAGCTGTTAGAACTGAACAGTGATGGAACCTGGTTTTTGGAATAAGTGATAAGACACCTTATCATGCTTCATTTATTCTGCCACTTTTAATTATTTTTGCTGAAACAGATTGTTTCAGTGAAGCAGCATCACAATTTCCGCTCTTAAAAGGAGAGACTGAAATCCTGTTCCAGGCCCATCTTTGAAAAATCCTTTACTTCCCCCCTCCAGTGTGAAAGAATCCTACTAGTGCACATTACTTTAGGGAACCCTACTTATAATACCACCATTAAAAACTGTGACATCAGATTAACTTTGCTTCAGCAGGTGTGTGACTGCATTTAAAACTCTTTGTTGTTCATAAGTTTTTCTGTATTTTGAGTTGTACTCCATTATGGGGAAAAACATTTCCAATAAATGTAAATGTAGTGACATATTGTTTCAGAGGAGCCCAGGAATGATGTATCTGTGCAAAGAACCTTGCCGGTGACATGCTGCTATAGGGAAGCCAAACAGCGACGTGTGTGATGAACTCTAAGCAAAGCAAAGTGAGAACTGGAAGGGGGGGTGAAATAGATGTGTAAATGAATATGCATCTTGATCCTGTGCAAATAAGCACAGAGTGAATATGAAAAGATATTTGTTAGCAGTGCTGGGTACAATTCTGAAAACCATCCTATGTATTTCATATTTCTTGTTTTTTAACAGGAACACACTATATTACATTATTACTTTGTGCAACACATTGCATTACTTCTTAATAAAATGTCACTTTGCACTTTTGCACTGTCAAAGAACATTTCACATTCCAAACTCAGCTCAGAAACACAAGTCTTGAGTATACATCACACATTCCATATTGAAATCTGCTCCTCTTACCCGCAACTTCATTTTCTTCTTTCTAAGAAGAATAGTGTTACTTATAATCACCAAAAGTTTGCACTGTTATTCTTGTCAAAGAGCCTTCCCTCATTCTCCAAGCAAAACTTGAAAAGGCAGTTTCCTAACTTTTACCTTGAACCATGTATAGAACCATGTATAGAAGAAAACAATTTTCTTGAGTAATGCATAATAAGTAGGTCTAAGTTTTTAGAAACTTTAAACTGTAGGAATATAAACGGTTGATCAGGAAGGACTACTGTCCTGCCAGAAGGTGACAACACAGTTATTGCTTAGGTTAAGTTAACTGTATTGTTTATTTGTGCTGCAAGCTATGCTGCTGTTGTGATGCCTGGAGAACATAAACACTGAGATCATTCCTTTTGTTGCAGACCAAATGAGGCTATAAGGCTCTGAAAATCTTGCGTCCATTCTGTCAGTGAGAATTTTCCCATTTCAAATGAAAGGAGTTGAACAGTGAAATCTTCATGTGGGCATTGTACCCTTATTGATATGAAGACTGAAGAACATCAAATATCAAATATGGTGTGTTTTCCTGAAATGGAGCAGAGGCTGCATGTTCATTGCACTTGCAGGCTGTGACATTTTACCAACAGTGGTTGACAGCTGTCAGTGTACACAAACATTTGGACTGCAGTTTAGGTACTGGGGGCAGACAAAGAATTATAGTGAGAAACTATTAAAATTCATCATTGCTATAGTTATTTATTGTTCTCAGAATTCAGGGTTGCTGTTTATTGTACATTCATATTGTCATTCATCATCATTTTGTTGGGGAAAAACGACAGGGTTTGAAGCAAACTGCAGTTTGTTTTGGCAAACTAACCAGCACATAAAAACATCAGACGAGCATAAGGATCTGCGGCCTTCCTATGGCAAACTTCAAAACAGCCACATTCATGCAGCTAAAAAAGTGCTGAATGCTGGGGAAAAAAACCAGCAGAAAGCCCTGCAACTGATATGTGTGAGTCAGTTCTATTGCCTCCATAATACAGATTAGTATTATTTTTAAGCACAAAGTAAATAAATTGAGTTAGAGAGCCCTGAAGCAGAAAAAAAATTTACTCATATCCCCATGCCATCTGAGATATTAATCTTTTTATTTGTAATTACTGATTCAAAGTTTCATGGTGCCTCCCTACCTGAGCTGTTCCCCTTGAGAAATCCTTGGTGTAAAAGACAAAAGACTTGCAAATGAAAATGCATTAAAAAAAAGTTTTATATTTTTCACTTCATTTGTTTTGTTTTGTTTCCACACTCATATAATAATATTTCCTCATTTGCATGGGATCTAAACATTAAAACATTTGTTTCCTGCATGTAAGGTTCTATACATAGTAAAATATATAAACCCCAGTATCACAACTCATGTGTGTATAATCAGATTTCACGAATAATACTTCACAGTGGATCGGGCTTATCTAAAGCACACAGATTCCTTCTGCACATTAACACTTATTTATTTGGATCAGCTGGAATAGGTTCTCTAAGTATGGCCTATTTGGATGAGGGCTTTAAGGGGATATGGCTCATTCTGTACAGTCTGCTGCTGGCGTAGCCTACAGGTACAGTCACCTTCACTTGAAAACAGCAGAGCTCTTCAAAGACCACAGTGACAGCTGCTAGACCTTGAGTGATGAAGTTCAACAGCATTGTTTTGGAAAAGTTCACTGCCAGATTTTTTTTTCTCTCAGAAATCCTCCAGACATCTCTAGTTGAGGATACTTAAGAAATGCTGCATAGGATTTTTTTTTTGTAAATAATTTTGTTTAAATCTTATTATACAGTTAATCACTTAGTGTTACACAGACAGCGGGTCTTGGGCTCTGGATTCAGATGTGGGTTCAAACCAAGCTCAGTTTGTGTGGCGCCTGCATGTTCTCCCTGTGTTCGTGTGGGTTTCCTCTCGGTGCTCTTATTTCGTCCCACAGTCCAAAAAAAAAAAAATGCAGGTGATTTGGTGACTCTTACCATTTGCGTGTCTGTCTGAGTGGCCTGAGATTATGATTCCCTTGTGTTGTACCACAGTGCCTTCTAAGGTGTACCTCCCTCACAGCCTATGCATCTGGGACAGGGTCGAGACTCCTGTGATCCTGCGCTGGACAAGGATGTATTGATGGACAGATGTATGGATGGATGGGTGGATGAATAGATGAATGGATGACATTAATATATTCAGGTTTTCTTCATAACTATAGCATTGTTTTCCATATTCTGAGGTTTTCCGGAGATATGGTAGTTTGAGAGGTATAGAGGAGGTTTGAAACCAAAGTCAATTACAACCACTGCTCAGGGATAGAGCTCAGACACAAAATACCAATGCAGTTTAATCAAAGTGAAAATCAAAACAGATGCACCGGCTTCTTTAGTTAGCATCCCAATTAATTCTGACTCAGATCAAATGCGCTGACAAAAAATAAAGTCAACTTCTCTTGATTTTCGGATACTTTTGATACAGCAAATTGCTGCAGTATGGTATCTACCCCATTTCAGCAGACTGAATGATATTAATATCACAGTCCTTTTTTCACAAGACTGCTTGCTTTCCAAGAGCTGTTGTCACTGTCTAGACTCACAAACACAGCAGGGATGGTTTGAACAGTTATCTTTGTAAATACAAGCAAACTAAATGCACAAAATGCAACGCTAAACTAAAGCGGATCATTTATCATGTACTGGAACATACTTGGCATTGAATATAGATTTTTGGTATATATATATATATAAAAAGCCTATAACTAGTGTAGGCTATCAACAAGGTCACTAACTGCCTTTGTTACAAAGACAGCAGAGCGTGTCCAAGTGCTCATTTTTTCATGCTCCTGCACGAATGTCAGTTGCTGTTCCTGCCATCACTGCACCGAGGAGGGGGACTGAAAGCGAAATGCGTTGGCAGGCCATGCATCTGAAGTATAACTCCTTGCTTTTTCATATCAATCAAAACATCCCCTCTGATGAGACTTTTCAGGCAGAAGCACAAAGTTAATCCACCGTATCATTGAGCCTGCAGTGCTTTTACATCTGATCTTTAACAACTGACGGGGCTGCTTTTTGCAGCAGGTTCTTCCACTGCATGAATTACAGAATTGTAGAAAAATCCTGCACAAATTATATTATAATGAGCATTACAGAATAATGCAACATAACTCAAATGCAGCACAATGAAGGCTTGTATATAGTGCAAATGAAAATAATTTCCAAACATGTTTCTGCTGTTGAACAAGCCACAACTAATGTCATGCAATAAAATTTGAAAGTACATGGTGGGCAAACATTATAGCTACAAAAGAAAATTAGCCATGAGGCAAACATAATTTTTGCATGGTTTCTGTAATTGCAAACATTATCCATTATAAGAAGAAGAGAAAACCATTTGGAAAATGTCCTCTGAGCTTAACAGGCTCAAATCAAAGGCACAGAGCGAATGAATTGAGAGGCGAGAGCCATCTATTATAGTCATGTGTCAGCAAAAATAAATAAATCTTCAGCTGGTGTCACAAAAAATAAAACTTAAAAGATCTTCTTTGGTGTATTTTATGAAGACTAAAAGGAAAACATTTAGTGTTGTCATTTTATGCGGAGAACAAAATTTAAACAGGAGGAACAAGAATATTTAATCATTGTGATTTAGAAAAATCCAAACTAAGCGAAAACCTTGCATTTAGGCTGTCGACTGTAATTACTGCCATTCAGGGCTCTTGAACGCTCTCCTTGTTCTTCATGGATTCTGAACTGCAGCTTAATAACATGGCTGAAGCAGCAGGTCTGTGTCTATCTGTGTCAGTGTACACTTTCTTAAGGAGATCCAGAGCAGATTCTTGCACAAACCGCGACCCACCCATACCCTTGATCAAGTGCCCGGCCCCATTTAGGCTACTTGGTGAGTGCTGTGCCCTCTCGAGTACAAAATCCATTATGCACACACAGACATGCCTAAAAACCCTGCTCATCCATAATGTAGTATAATACCTCGCGGAGGCTTTGTACGAGTCAGCAAGCTGCTTTTGCAGAAAAAAAACCTCATAACAGCCCTTATATTCTGCTCAGACAAAATGCTGTAAATTCAATTTTTAATGTTTTAATAAAGTTATTACTATAATGAAATAAACCTCTTTTGTACCCTTCCCCCAGGGGGGACATTACCATTCAGACAAACGGATTAATTAGATTCCCATGTAAAAA
Source organism: Arapaima gigas (assembly GCA_900497675.1). Taxonomy (NCBI): domain Eukaryota; kingdom Metazoa; phylum Chordata; class Actinopteri; order Osteoglossiformes; family Osteoglossidae; genus Arapaima; species Arapaima gigas. Next base: position 491,898 of record UFQX01000270.1, on the reverse strand, counting down.
CCCAGTATTACTGCTGAGGATCATGTAAGGCTACAGTTTAAGGAGGGGAAAGCTGAGGAGCTGCTGCTTCTATAAACTTTATTTTGTCACTAATCATCAGTAATCGCTAACATATTTCCTGCTTCCCACAATTAAACATGAAGAAGGCTGATGCGAACCAAAGTGGACCTGGCAAACCATAAAGACAGTGCGCACCATAACTTTCGCAGTGCTGAGTTTACAGTCAGCACTGAGACCCATTAAAGTGTGAGGCTTTGTTTATTGACTCTGAACGGTCGGTTTTAATTTCGTGCTCCGCACACATTCTATAAATACACACAGGTCTTGAGCACTCTGCTTGCTTAGGTAAGCAGGTAAATAAACACAGCTATTGACATGGCACGGGGCAGTTAGCAGGGTGCTGGGTGAGGCAAAGCCAGACTGCTGCAGGCCTCCATGTTCACTTCTGAGACTCTCCACATTAAACGCTTAGTAGCATCACGCGCTGGATTTTATTTGCAATCCCTAAGCTGGGACATCTGATATGTTGTATTTCTTTCCTTGTAATGCAGAGTGGGGAGGACAGACAAGTTCTTAACCAAATGGCCTAGGTCAGATTTTAAACATAGACAATGAATAACCTCCTGACCCTCATGTTTCTTCACAGTGAACGAGCAGCATGTCTTTGCAATGGACATTTGGGAAGGGCTTTTGGCCCATGGTTGTGCACGTCCACTCCAACATCAAAAAGGAGCCATCTTCCAGTTTAGTTACATTTTTCATGTTCTGATTGCATCTATTTAGCCACTTGACCTCCTGCAGTCAGATTATTAAAATATAGTCTTGCAAATAGTCCTTATTTTGGAAAAATTTTCAGCTAAAAGGGGTGTAATTTCTTCTCTTCCTTTTTTGATTTAACTATTTCTTTTGTGAGACAGAGCTTATTAATAGATAATAATAATAATAGTAATAATAATAATACATCTAAACCCTATACAGCATATTCTCATATTATCAAGTTCTGGCATCTGTCATCATATTAACATTCTAACCAAAATTATATTTTTTAAAATCTGGAGCTTTGCCAAAATAGTTTCCTAATACTGCAATTTATAATGCTAGATTCTGGAGTCTGACTTTGAAGCACTGCTTTTTAAATGCTTCTTTTAAGTTGTATTTTTATATTTACTATCTTTCTTCGCTACTTATACATATAAGCACACCCCGGTAGTGAATCCATTGTGAACCCCGCCTTACACCAGACTACTATGACCCTGCACTGGACAAATGATTTTTGATTATACCAATAATATACATATGAAACTCTGGCACAATCCTCATTTCCATGTCTCATTACCAATAATTTCAGCTCCCATTGCAATGATGTCAAAGATACCAGCTGAGAAGCAGTTTCTCCTTTACAGAGATGCTGCTCGCTGGTTTTATCTGGGCCTCATTATACTGGCCGTTCTGAAACATTTTTAAAAAGTTTGCTAATCACGACACATGGAGATCACTGCTCTTGACAGACAGTCACGTCACCAGAGCCACTTGCAGGAACAAAGGAATGCAAACACGGGACGTGTAATTTTAGAAGTGGAGGGCTACTTTTGAGCTGTAAATCACACATAGTGCCGTTTGTTAGAGTACAGTTGGCTCTTCATGCTGACGGCACTGGTGGGGCTTCAGCACCAAACTACATTGTAAAAGGACAGGAGGTCATGTGGCCTTAAGGGGAAAAATAGAACCATTACCTCTTAAAAAAACCTATTGCTCACTTTTCATAGGCCGCTGCCTTAAAGCACGTAACATGGGCAAAAAAATAAAACACACTTCCTCAAAAAAATAACCCAAACACTATGGCACAACACGTCAACAGAAATAAAGAATACCACACAAAGACAGCTTCCAAACAACGAAAAGCTCAAATTTTTTTCATGTACCATTTTATTGTATTTATATAGAAATACTTAAAAAAAACATGAAGTAGCACCATTACTTAAGTTTTACCTTTATCATGTAGAACTTTAAATGTCAGAAAAATAAAACTCTTGATACATTTTCAAATCTTGTCTCAGCAAATATAATATTAGTATTCGACCATGAGGTTAAAGGCCCTTTATCATAAAATAAAATATACTTTGTTCTTAAACTTTGCTCAATAAAGTACATTTACGCTCAAGTAACGTCACCTACATATACATAAACAAGTGGTAAACAAATGTATTAAAATAGAAATACTAAAACTATAGTGGTGCAACAGAACTCTGTAATTCCCACTGGAATCTAATTCATACAAATTTTAGAAAGCATAAACATTCCTTTTTGTTCAACTTGCTAAGATTTATACATTTCATGTTTTGTAATAATATAGAATAAAATAGGCTTTGTATTACTGAATAAAAAATATGCTGGGTGAAGTGGATTTAAAATACTTTTTTTTTTTTTGCTGAAACCTATAAAAGCTCCATCCCAACAGAATACTGTTCAATGCAATACACACACTGTGGTCTATCTCCACCCACAGAGGTGTGATATTAAAATAATACAGTGTTCATTGCCATAAGGCCATACTAAAAATAAACCCAGCTACAAAAAGTTCACTGAACTTAAATTAAAATATTTGTAAACATCTTTGCAATACGAAATATAATCTTTCAAGTCAAAAAAGAATAAAATACTTCAATCTGTATTAATGCAATTAACATTTAAAGTTTTTTTTGTACTGTATGCGTGTGCGGGTGTATGTGTAGGATATGTTGATGCTGCTCCTCATTTTAACTTAAGCTGCAGTATCGTTCATTACACTAAAAAAAAAAAAACCAAAAAAAAATCAATTACTGCTTCTTCAAAGGCCTCCAGTTTAGTTTAGTGTCACCTTGGGCACCAGAGTGTTTGCTCCGCCGGTGCAGCTGTAAGGCCTGCAATACCAAGGACCTGTAATTGAAGTCTTTGCAAGTACCTCAGTCATGACTTCTCATTTCCAAACATCTTAAATATAGTGTACAAATTACTAGATCTATTAATTACTATGCTGTAATATGTAGAACATGCATTACATGTTGAAGGTATTTTCCAAAGCTACAGTACATTATAAACAATGACATGTGAGCCCTGAAGGGGGTCCCTTTTTGGATACTGCAGCTTTACAAATATACAAATGTATATGTATGTATGTGATATATATGCATATATATTTACACATACACATACACCTATACATATGTTATGTCGTCTCTACAATGCAGTATTAGAGTGTTGCTTGGTGGTATCGCGGTGCAGTCAGATACATCTTATGAAAATATACGTATGGCCTGAGTAACTGCCGCATGACACACCGGGCATTTGGGCTCATTGCGCTCGCAGATGCGGTTGGCGCACTCCATACAGAAGAGGTTGTGTCCACAGGGAACAAGCGCCGCGATGACCTCGCTCTCGAAGCACACGGAGCAGTCCCTGCTGCCCTTCCTGCTGGTGCCCGACGAGGAGCTAGACGAGGAGCTGGACGAAGACGAGGCCGAAGAGTGCGACGCCCCCCCGGGCAGGTGCGAGCCAGCCAGGCAGGTGATCCCGTTTGAGAGCCCAGCGCCAAGGTATCCAGGGAAACTGAGGGTGCCACCCCCAGGGTCGCTGCGAACTCTGCGGGCCAAGGGATGCTCCGAACCTCCCGCAACGTGGTGCAGAGGCGGGGACAGCCTGGGCTGGGATGAGCCACCAACCCCGTTGGAGCGCCTCTGGTTCACGATCATCCCATTGGCATTAGAGGAAGCGCTGGCAGGAAAGAGGGCGGAGGTGGAGCCGTTGGCAGAGGCCACGCTGCGGTCAAACTGGGACCACATCAGGCCGGGCGGGGCAGGCGTGGGGTCGAATCCAGGCGAAGACTCAAAGGTCAAGTCAGTGCAATCAGGGGAAATCACATCACTCCCATAGACAAATCCATTGGTGTTGGCATTCACGTTGATGCCACTACTGCCATTGTTGTTGTTGTTGTTGTTGCCGTTGTTGGACGCTGTGTAACTGAGCGCCGGGCTCGGGGGGCTGTAGTCGGCCAGCCGCGAGCTGCTGTTGTTCCCAAAGTAGGAGTCCGTGGAGGCACTGCCCAATGAGCTGGAGCTGTCGTTGCGGTAGTTGGAGAAAGGCTTGCGCCCCGAGCTGGGGGTCACGCTGGAGGTAGGCTTGCACCACAGGCTGCCGTGGCCATGCAGCTCGAAGCCCACGTCGGTGCCGTTGGCGTGGAAGTCATTCTCATCGGTCAGCTCAATGAGTCCCCCAGTGCGCATAGCGATGTGCGCTTCGATCTCCTCCCTGGCGCGGTCCACGTTCTCTGGCATGCCTGTCACCTCAAACACGGGCTCTTTGTCCCGGCTCGGAGTGACGATGTAAGTGTGCGTTTGCTGCTGGATGCGCTTGATGGTGGCCCCCTTGGGGCCCACCACAAGCCCCACCACCCTGTAGGGGACCCGCACCTGGATGGTTGTCTGGCCCGGCAGGTTTGGTGGCCCAGGGACCACACCACTCCCGTTGGCACTGCTGTTCTTGTTCCTTGAGGCTCGGATCATGGAGAAGTGCTCTGCTGCAGAGATGATCTCCCTCCTGGCCATGGCTACATCTTCCCTCCTGCCTGTCACAACAAAGACCGGTTCCTCCCCTCGCACTGGGGTCTTGATGTAGGTGTTGGTCTTTGCTCGCAGGGCTTTGATTTTACAACCTACGTTGGAGGGAATCATATGTTTACCCAATAGAATAACTCACCGAGACATCTAATACTGAAAAAAGCGTGCCAGACAGAAGGAAAGGGTAGCCCACACATCCCAGCACAGTAATTCACCCTATCTGCAGTGGGTAAATGAAAGCCACATGCTCCAGCATCATGACACAGAAGCAGCTCGGCTGAACCGTACCGCTCCCAAAATAGCAGCCGTGGGGGGGGGGGGCACCACAAAGAAAGGTGTCTCCTCATGAATGAAGCCCAGTGCCACACCACAGAGCAGCGGGGCAAGGAGGCAGCACATGCACCCACAAGGGGTAAAACAGGGAACAGGGAAAAGTGATGCATGATGACAGAGCTGAACAGAAGCTATCCAGTGGGGGTCTTTCAACGAACTGATGGATTCGTGCAGAATATGAGGCGTTACTGAGAAGAGGACTTTAAGACAGTGTGCCCCCAGCCCACACACACACACACACACACACACACACACACACACACACACACACACACACACACACACACACACGGGCACATAGAGAGAGAGCGAGAGAGAGCGACAGTAGAGTCATGCATGTCTCCACAGTCCTTTGTTTTCATGGCTGTGCGCACCAAGGAGGACAAGAAAAGAGAGGCGAGCCCACGCAGCGCCACGCACCTTGCCTGCCCACGATCTCAGCCACATGCTCGGAGCTGGGCACGGGCACGCACTCGGTCATGTTGACGCTCTTCTTCCTGGGCTCGCCGTCGTAGGGCGCGCTGTCATCGGCGTCCAGGCCGAGTAGGGAGAGCTGATCCAGCGCGATCTGCAGCGCTCTCTGCTCGTCCAGCGCGTCGCCCCCGTGGCCGCCGCCGCCGCCTCCGCCGCCGCCGCCGCCGCTGCGCTCCATGTCGGCGAACAGCGAGCTCGGCATCTTCCGCTGCTCTCCTCTCTATTATTTTTGCACTCTGGCGAAATCAAGGTGAGAAAGAGGAAAGTACGGAAGCAGGGCAGCAATGGGACGGAAGGCGGGGACTCGTTTCTGTGTTTCTCCCGTGGCGGCTGTCAGTGGTTAGTGCAATCCGGCCCAGCACGGACGATCGCGGCTCCCCGCTCCCAGGTGTCTGCGGACGGACAAACGGCGTGTGGAGCACTTCTGGGCGGTGTTTGTGTCGCTCTTAGAGAGTCCCCTTGAAGGAGCCCCTCCCGGCTCACTGCTCCTTTCGGCTCGCGCTCCGACTCGCTGCAGCCACACAGCTCTACTGAGGGATATGCGCGAATGACGTCAAGTGCCGGGAAGGGGGTGGTGCACCACCGATCTCATTTGCATACCAAAAGCCGATTGGTCAGTTGTAGCACCGGGGCGGGGTTATAAATGCCAGTCCCTGAAATTCGCAGCTTCCTTTGTTGTCTCGCAGAACTATAATCGAAGACGCGCTGGGCTGCTGCCATGTGGGCATTGGGTCCAGTCATCTGTGCACAGCAGCCTGCAGTGTTTCCGCGTGGGTATGTGCTCGCTACGGCAGCACATATACTAAAATTGGAACGATACAGAGAAGATTAGCATGGCCCCTGCGCAAGGATGACACGCAAATTCGCGAAGCGTTGCCACGTGGGTATTTGGTCCAGTCATTGTACTTGGTATCACAAGTGTATGAAGTTGCGGTTTCGTGGTGCAGTACACTGTGTCTGGCAGACAGATCAATACAGTTTGATTACAGATTTCACCTTGACTCGAGAGTTTGTGTTTTGCCGTATTTGCTTTCTGCTTTATACATTTCACTCTAAAAATGTGTATTTTCTTCACACTGATGAAAGTAGACAGCTGCTCCTTTTTATGATTATATAAAATATAATATAAAGTTATATAAATGAACATATATATTGTTTAACGTATATCTATATAGTTAACAAAGTCAGTTCTTAAAATTGTCCAGAAACATCAGTAAGAGTACGAGAATCAAAGCGACGTGTGCCAGCTCAATGGCCGCTAGGACACAACATGACCGGACATGAACTCCTTGAGTGAAACCACACTGGTTTTACTGACCAGCACAAACCAACACGCAGAATAAAGAGAAAACACACACAGTCACGTCACTTAATGAACACATTTAAGGCTTTAAAGTGATTCCCAGTAACGGGAAGTTCATTCTGTTGGACGGTAAGTCTCCAGGAGTCCACCCCCCTCCCCCCCCCAGTGTCCATCATTTGGGGGAATTTAGGATTCTGACTGAAAGTAAAAATCAATATTCTCAACACAAATACAAATATTTAACATTACACCACAGTCCATATTTACCACAAGAACATATGACTAAGTCTAACATTTTTTTATTTGGTTTTTTATAAAACAGAGTCAGGATGTCAAAGAGTCAAATATCTGATTATGCATCTGTTATGATGACACAAAACATTATATTAAATGTCAAGTATTTTATATAATCTTTGTGGAAAGATGAGTCGCTAGCAAGCATAACAAAACGTTAATCCTAACAGAGAGGCCTCTAAAACTTGAGCAAAATAAACCCGACTTTAAACTGTATTCCATATACAGTATGCTTAAATGTTAGAGGATGATGATAATGTAATGTTGATTATAATGACAATTGTGAACATTTTTTATTATTTCCAATGATAAATGGCGGCTAATTGTTTTGGGTGGTGCATATGTGATTAAAGAAAAAATGTGTGTGACACTCTGAAGGTGCTGAGCTGAGACTTTGCACCAGGGCTTTTAAAGACAAATCCGCCCTTTGTAGCCATGTGGGGGGACTCGGGTGGGGGAAGGGAAGGCACTGCGTGTCTTCAGCACAAAAAACATTTCAGGCCGATTCAGGAGCATTTGAACGGAAAGGCCTCGCTTTGTCACGTCACTTGTGCACCACAATAGGTATGCTAATATTAACTGCTCCGAAAAGCACAGAATGTGCGCTGGAGCTTTCTTGTTAATATTCCCCATGTTTTCACCATAATCGTATTACTGTTTGAACTCAGACTCTGCATTTAAAACCTTAAAGAAAGGATCCATTCCGCAGGCCATGAGTCCGCTGTTAAGATTAATAAGACCGATACGTTTACAAATGGACTTGATTTTTTTTTTCCTTTCACAATTTGTGTTGAAGCATTAAATGCTTAAAAACTAGCTTGATGTTATTTAAGCCTGATAGCACAAGTACCTTATTCTGTGTGTTTCTTATGAGAGGGAGACTCATAAACATTCTCTAGTACAGCATGAACATTTTAGCTAATTTAATGCTCCGCTGTTACTTGCACCTATCCTTGCGGTTCCTGTTCCGCAGAAGTGGTCATATTTCCTCAGATGCTTCATGCATGAGGACGCACACTCTTGGAAATAAACAAATATGCAGGGTATATATTTTTCTCCAGCTTTATTGTACAACTGGTTACACACATAATGCAAATTCTCTATGCCTTGCTTTCAAACAGATGTTGCCAGTTACTTGCCTAATTCAACTCATTTAAAATGTTTTTTTTTGGGGGGGGGGTGATTTGGGCATTGAACTGGTGTAGTGTTCAGAGTTGCTGACTTGCACTCAAAGGGTCCAGGATCGAATCCTTGCTCCTGCCTGCAGTACCATTAAGAAAGTACTTAGCCTGATTTGGTCCTCTAAAATTCATCAAGTTGCATGAAAGGGTAAATAATAGAAAGAAGCTTAATATTGTTGCTTTAGAAAAAAGCATCTGCTAAATGATTGTCATACAATAATGACTGTGTATTTTTGGTCTGTGAATCCATTTGCTTCCTGATGATATAGGCCTAACTTGAGCTTTTATGTTTCAACAGAAGCAGTGGCCCTGTCTTGTGTCTTACTTCTTCATTATAAGAAATTAATGGCAGGAACTTACACGTGCTCCTCATCACTGTGAGCTAATGAGAAAAACCTGAATCCACCTTCTTTGCTTCACACAACGTTGGTTGTTATGGCAGTACTACTTATAGACAAAATCATCTCTTGGGAGTCATACAGCTATACAACAAGGAAAAGGCCATTGTTGTACATGTGCCAAAGTGCATATCTACTGCACCCAACACAAAGACCAGTAAGACAATTGTAGGTAGATAAATTTTTGTTTTTACAGTATTCCAACAGTCCATCTGGCCAGAGACCTTTTGGTTTGTTCAAGCTACTAAAACACTTAGCAAACAGGTAGTTAACATATTATAATTATTTTTTAAAAATTGCGTAACCAAAATGCGGAATCATAATTTAAAACTGCTTTCTGTTTTTATAATGCTTTGTGGTTCACAAAGCAATCTGGAAAAGCTGTACCTTCTGGTTTCTTTCTAAACGCCCCACTGCAAGTCCCCTGGAAGGCTGTAACCATCTCAAGGCCTTCTGCAATTACATAGCTGTTACTTTTAAGTTTAACATTGTGGTTTCCTGTTGGGGTTTGTTTTACATTACAAGTGAAAAGCGTAGGCTTGTTTTCATCATTTTCCTCAAGGGTGAACTGATATATCTTGTTCTCTCCCATAATTATCAATTAATATTTTTGTGAGACATCCTTAAATTATGACTTTAGGGGATCTTTGACATATCCCCTTACAGTTTCTCACACTACTTTAATTTGACCGAGAATGTAATTTTATATGCGCAGGTCCTAGTTTTACCAAATGTGCCACTTTGCAGGGCAATGTGATTGAAATCAAATGTAATGAATTAAAATCACCAAACCACAGAGTTGTCAGAACTGATAATACTGAAAGAGGCCATCTCTTGCCACCAGCTTTGAAGTAAAGTCTAGCAGCCACAGAACAATACAAACTGCATGTTATTATTCCACTTCCACTGAAATATTGTAGTCCATGTTGTTTTTACATTTTTGTATGATCTAAAAGGCAAAAAGTCCCATGCAATTAATTGTGAGGAAAGGCTGTGGTCCAGTTATCACAGTTAAATTCATATGTCACGTTTCCCATGGCAATTACAACTAAGCGACCCAACCACGTAGAGCAGCAATACCACCGACCTACAAAGAACATTTCTTTATAAATCCAACCGTTGTTCATCCGCCTCAGCACTGGGAAAATGCAGATTGACACTTAACAGTTCTACATGCTCTCGGTTCAAATGACAAGTGTGAAAGTGTCCCACATGGCCAGCACAAATTTTTTAGTGCTGGCAGCGAAGGCTGTGCATTTCCCCCTGCAAGTCTGCACCGGAGCCCCATTCCATGTGCTAATTCACGCTTCTCCCACCGCCGAGCTCAGCTGCACATTCCCCTCCCTCCTGTCCGTGTTTCGGCACTCGGCAACGTTCACGTTCTTGGCCGTTCGTATGGTGTGAGGGCAGAGACTATCTTAATAGTGTGGCTCTAATGATCACATATTTTTCTCATTATGTATCCTTTTTAAATAAAGTTTTTTTATGGTTTCCTCATTAAATAAAATGTGAAAAGGTGCCCAAATGCACCAGATTTTCTCCATTGTCTAATCCTGGTATTGTCATGTCGAGCTCGTGTAACGTGATGAAAACAAGAACTCTCTGCTCTCCATCCTTCTGTAATTGCAGTGGAGTGCTGCTGGCTGGCACTGCGGAAACTACCAGAATCAGCATCTGCCCCTGCGTCAGTTAGTCCAGCACCGTCCTCCTTAGCTAGCCTCCTTTTCTCTTTGTTTGACCATGGGCCATTGTTCAGTACAGCATCACCCTCCGTTCAGTAACAGATACTTTCTGGCAGGAATTAGAAGTCAACCAGCTGCTTAGACGCGATTACTCGCTGCCTTTTTTAATGAGAGGATGAAAGGCTTACGTTGGTGTGACCCAGACATGCCGCTTGTCTGCTGTGTAAGGGCAGGGCATTCGAATACTGTCGGCCCTGTCTGCCTGAAGCCGCGTGGCTGGACAGGACTCAGTCCTCTTCGGAGCAGCCTGTGCACATGCTGGTCTTCAAGTGGCCGCAGTCCACTGCCCAAGTTTTGAAATTGGACAAATTCTGATACAACAAAGCACTGTTCTTCCATTAAAATGGGAATTTATCAGGCTTTGACCATGGAGAGGAGTGCCTTTTATCACCCTGTCAACATTGGTTCAGGAATTGAATGCAAGTGGTGCAGCTCTAGACTCATGCCTAAAAACAGCAGTGTACTTCAGTTCACTATTGCTACTCAATAGAAATATATTACCGTTTGTATATCTACAATGCTCAGTCTCTGTTTGTTGGTTTGTTCTTTATACACAGCTTTGTTGTTAGGCCACAGACTTGAAATTTGGGACAGGGATACTTCTCAACCTAAGTTTTTGCATAGTCAGATTCATAAACTGCCAAAAAGGCTAGTTAGGATTTTGAACATTTCTACTTAAACATTTTAAATAAACCTTGGAAATGTGTGCACTCACATGCAGGACATGGTTCTGTCACATTCACAGTCTAGATACAGTACTGTGCAAAAGTCTTAGGCATGCAACTTCAATGTCTGTTGAGAAGTACAGGTAGATTCTTATCTACCATCAGGGAGGTTTCAGATTGGTCCCAAATTCATTCTGCAGCCTGAGAATGACCTCAAACACCCAATCTCAGTTGTACACAACTATCTTCAGCAAAAAGAAGGAATCCTGCAACAGATGGTATGGTCCCCACAGAGCCCTGATCTCAACATGATCAAGTCAGTCTGGGAGGACATGCAGAGACAGTCAAAGTCTGCAGAAGAACTGTGGCCAGTTCCTCAAAATGTTTGGAAGAACCTACCGACCTCTACCTTAAACTGCATGCAAGTTTGCATAAGAGAACTGATGCTGTTTTAAAGGCAAAGGGTGGTCACACCAAATATTGATTTGATTGAGGTTTTTTTGTCTACTGCACTTTTTAGAAGGTTTATTGATTAATAAGTATTCACGGCATTATTTTTGGAACCATCCTCGCTTTATAGCATTTTTCCCACAGGTGCCTTAGACTTTTGCACAGTACTGTATGTCACACGTATAGCATACGTCACGTTGACCAATTCAAACAATTGTGTCAGACAGTGCAGTTCAGCCATTAAATGGAAAAATGGTGAAAGGGTTATATAGTTTGGTGATATATAATTTGTTACAGCTCTACATGCTGAATAAGACAAATACATCAGATCATTAACAGAACAGCAAGAGGGAGATGGGATTGGGTGACCTGGAGGAAGAATGGGAATTGTGGGGGGGGGGTTGGGTTGGTGGTGCTGGATGGAGAAACACAAAGTGAAAATGTATGAATAATAAGAAATTATACATGACACACACATTATTGACAGAAGCATAATGAAGCTTGGTGATACTTTGTTACTTTTTACCTTTCCACTTTTCGACTTTCTGAACTTTGCAGCACCGGCTAATAAAAATTATAACAAAAGTTCTCTTGCACCAGAATAGTAATATTTTATTGTTATATGTCTGCATATATAACAGTATATATTATAGTAATTATTATTACTACATATGTATAGAAAACAGAAAAATTTGAATAAAAAATTTGAACAACCTTTATTCAGAAAAAGTGAGTTTGGCTCTGAGGAACTTATTTGGAATAATTTTTATGTAAACGCAGCACTTCCCACATGATGGCCTTGTAGCCGTGTCACATGACACAGGGAGGAGAAGCGGGAGACTCAGACGCGGCAGCGTGCCGAGCACCAGCGGGAAGGGCCCGCCGCCTGCGCTGACACACTGAACCCGAGTGGCACCGATTCCACGGGTCCTGATTGGTTGCCTGCCAGGCGCCTGGGGAACCGCACAGCACAGCAACAGGACAGCTGGAGCAGCTGTCCCACAATGCACTCCCCCTCGTCCCCCACCCCCATCCCCACCGCCCACTGCTCCTAATCCACACCAGCTCGGCTCCTTCAGGAAGCTCAGAATTTCCCCTCATTTAAAGCGAGTTTGCTGGACTGACTCCTCACTCCCAGGCAATGGGGGAAACCTGTCCTCGCGGCTGTATAAATAAACAGGCTGAATAAATAAATCGCAGTGACAGATTCTGAAAGGAAAAGCCTGGCTCAGCAGCATCAGTAGGCTCCCGGTGAGAAGCATTCCATTGGCCCAGCCTGCTTTCAGAGCAAAGTGCACTTTACATAAACATTAAGTCATCATGCTGAAAAAAATAAAGACCTGGGTGGAGTGACAATCAATAGGAGATAAAACACACAAATGAATGGCACATTAGCAGATCGTCCTGATGGCTGCCAAGTGATGTTCATACCATCATTGCAGTGTCTGGGACCTGATGACCTCCCTCGGCCACTTTCAGCAGACTCTAAATGTACTAACACTCAGAATGAGCTCAAAGCTAGATTAATAAATAATAACTAGTGAACTGCAACAAATTCTTCAGTCACCCCGTATGTCAAGAAAGCAGACTGAGCTTTAAACTGAGCAGGATGAATCCTGTCTTTGTTCCAGAAATGTGGCCTGCTATTGCTTTGAACTGATCTACACACAAAGCAGGATGTAGGAAGTGATTTAACTCTCGTCTACCCTGTGTGTCTCCAAGGACAAATGGTGCTCATCCCGTTCACACTTCAGCTCCTAGCACCATTCATTGGCTCCTTTGGGGGGTGGGGGGTGGGATCCAATCCTGATTTCCACTCAACTACAGAAAGGAGGTCTGGTTCAGCACTTGCACAGAATGTCTCTGTGTGTGTGTGTGTGTGTGTGTGTGTGTGTGTGTGTGTGTGTGTGTGTGTGTGTGTATACTGGTGTTCAGTCTTCAGTAACACAAACCGACGCCATCACGGTCCGTTCACTGCATTTATTACCGAGCCAATACAGAAACTATTTGTGATTTGAGTGTAAAGGGGAAAAAGCACTGAAAAGAAATCGGTAAAAGGGTATAATATAGTTAACATTTTGTGTCTAACTTTTTAAATACACCAATTTTGTTAACTGCTTATGCTTTTTAAATTCATAGCAGTCTGAAGCCTACCCCAATTCACTGGGCACCCAGCTAGGTCGAGTTAGTCCATCACAGAAAGAATATATTACAGTTAATAAAAATACATCACTGCATAATATTGAACTAGTGCATAAAAAAGTTATAAGTACTGGATGCTGCAACCCTGAGCAGGGCAAGCGATAAAGGATAAAGGATGGATGAATGAATAAAAAAAGTTATATATAAAAAAAGTTGTTTTTTTTTTTAACTTTGAGTAAATTGAATACATATCAGTTTAAGTTACATAACAGTGCATTGTGCCATAAGTGTGCACTATGTGTGACAGTCAGTAGGGAGAAAGCAGTCTGGGAATGTAGAAGTACATGAAACATTATTTTAAAATAACTAGCCATTTCCCTTTTCTCCAGAATGAATACAGTCAATAATCACTTTCTATTTATGAGCCTATGAGTGTATGAAGTGAGATGGAGTTTAGAAAACAGTTCATTTATTGTTTTAAAAAATTAGGTGCATCACAAGCTGTTCACAGTAAGCAACAGTTCAGTCAGCATGAAGACAATACCCGGCACATCACTCTGGGTTATTTTCAACAGAATTATCCTCAACCTAAAAACTCCAATGATACCCTATTGCAGCTGGTCACCCTAGCAAAGTAAAGACCAAGGAAACATTTTATGGTTTGAGAGAACATGTAAAGCAATTGCTCTGTCTCAGGTGGTGAATTCATGGTGATGGTACACATAGCGGCATGCGGGTGACTCAGCTAATAGCTGAAAACCACACAGATCTCAGTTCAATATATCAACAAGGTACTGATGTTACCACAAGAAATCTGATTGACTCTGAGGCCCCCTGAATGTTTTAAAAAAAAAACTTTTATCGCCCTAGCTTCCCATTTCTCAATCATGATGCTAACTATGGGAGCGTTCACACTCTTAAGCCACTTTGAAACCGAATGGGCCTCTGGGTTTCTTGAGCAAGAGTGTTGGTGTGTATATGTAAATATGCCATTGTATATATTTTTAAAATTTTTATTGCGGTTAACACAGAACTGGGTCAGTCGCTAAATTTAACTACACGTCTCCCCGTCTCCTCAGATGTTCCCTGCTCCTACGGTGACTAATTTCGTCAATGAAAAAAAAAGAAGATTCATCTATCTGGTGCAAAAGGAACAAACAACTGAGCTTGAAGTTTAGGGTAAATGGAGCAGAAAAGGTTACGTGGTTTCAAAAGAGGGCCCTCTCATCCCCCAGTGGCCGTGGTGACTGACAGGGATCAGGTTTTAAGTTTCATTGAGTCCATTGGGCTGCATTGATGGTCTTCCTGGCTGTCTGCCAGCATGGGCCACTGGGGCAGCGGGACCTGAGCACTGCTCAGTAAAGGGTCTCTTTCTCTCTGGGTCAACCCTCCCATGCACTTAAATCTGATAACGGACGACTCCTCTTCAGAAAGCCGCTCCTGTCCAACTACTCTCCAACTCCGGCTGACAGGAAAATGATGGGTAATCCTAAATGCGTATATGCAGCATAATCCCATAAAGCTTGTTGATAAGTTTTTTAAAAAAAGAGAATGAAAGCTGAACATTCATCCATTATCAATAGGGTCAATTGTGAGACAGGATGACTGAAGCATATGGGATGTGATGGCATGTCACGTGGTGTAGGTATTAAAAATGATTAAAGGTGAATAAAACGCATCCCTATCGGATTATTTTGGCTGTTAGAAGGTAAACTTTATGCATCTGAAATGTGTTCAGATGCGTCAAATAAAAAAGACCTACCTAATATATTCACACTGTTAAGGGAAATGTACTGACTGTCTGGCTGTTACCCATTAAACCAACAGGCAGCGCAATATGTTCAACTCAGAACCAGTTACACACAAAGTTAACTGATTTTTTTTTTACCGTTTAGGATACTGTTCCCCCCAGAGTCACAAGAGGGCACTTAGTAACACAGGAGGCGGAAGGTATTTTGGAAAAACATTATGTTCTTCTTACAGAGATGCCTTATGCATTGAATTCCTGGCAAAAAACTCAGTCACTCTGGTTGTCTATACATCTACAGCAATGTGGAATGAGAACAATGGGAAAAAACTGGAAGGAACAAATGGTGGAACCAAGGAGATTAGGGGATCTAGCACACAGCCCACTTCCATACTGCTCAACAGCGCCGAGCCAGGCAATTTTCTGGGAGCCATGCTTACATGACTGGTGACACTCCAGGCTGGGCCTTGTACAGGCACTATTCCCGATTGGTCCTATTACTTACTGCAATATACTACTCAGGAATACAACATAACATAAAAAACAACCAATTGTTTTTAAACTGTTTTAATAAAAAAGCAATGGTAAAGAATAAAAAATTGGTCAGTGAGGCAGGAACTTGAGGCGTACAAATTAATAATCCCTTTTTTAATTTAGAAAGGTCAAATTCCCGCTTCCGACAGAAGGTAAAATGGAAGCTATGTTACTGTGTTGAGTGACACACAGAACAACATAATCGGCTGCAGTGAATGCAAGAGATGAATATGAAACTTGGACAAATTCCAACCCTGTGAAGTTCCTGTGAATCATTCAGAGCAAAACTTGATTCATGAGAAATGCATGGATTTCACTGTCTTTAGCATGATTGTCACAGTAATGTATCTGATACCGACTGTCTCACAAAACTCCTGGAGTAACAATAAAACAGGAAACACTAACTTAGACCTGTCATTTGCGGACGCTCAGAGACTCGAGAGGTAAATCTGTCAGCCTTTAATCAATAACTCCATGTTTTTCCATAACAAACTGTTGGAGAAAGTGGAGAAAGTGGATGAGGTGGCCACAACATGCGGTACCAATAGGACTGACCAGAAATGCGTTGGGTGTGAAACGTTCCACTGGGGAAGGTGTTGAGCTCTCAGCTGGAGTGCCACAGTCACCTGTCCACGTGGCACACAAGTGTGACCCCAGCAGCTGGGCTGCTGGAAAAGCCCTGAATCCAGCAGATCCCAGCAGGAATGTGGCGCGGGCCTTTTGGGGACATCTCGTGGTAATGGCACTTGGCTGCCCGAGGCAATAAGAGCAGCACCATAGCAGGAGCACCTTAGCGTGAGGATCAGCCTCCAGCAGCACCAACTGTGCGCTGGCACTGCGCTATGTTCATCTCCCAGCTGTTGCAGTGAGGACAGCCAGAGCAGCACACATCACCATCTTTCCTAATGGACAGAGCAGTCCCAGCCACCCTAGCCACCCTGCACCGAACCACAGTGCCCCAGCACCTCTGCCTGCCCTTTGTGTTCTGGATCTGCCCTCTGGCGCCTGAGACACACCTTCCTGTTCCTGTTGTCACATTTCTCCATGGAAACCAGCAGGCCGCTTATGTCTGCCTGTCTCTGGCTCTTTATTTTCCCTCTCGGTAGCTCAACTTGGCTGCAGCCCAGTCGCATCGAAAGCGGTCATATACGAAATGGATTGTGACACTGGCTGGCGACAACTGTATTTCAAAAACCGATTTTATAAATTGAGTTGTGCAGAGCCAGAGCGTAGCGCTGCACGCCTTTCCAGGACTTTCATACCATTTCGCTTCATGCGGTTAGAAAGGATTCTAGGGGCAGGAAGAGTGGTGGAATTAATAAAACGGTTAACCTTGAGATTTTCCTGGAATTTGGATAAATAAACCAAATGGGTGCATGTGTTTGGATTCTGGGTGCGGTCCACGGATTCTGTTGGGGGTTCCTCCCCTCACGAGGAGACAGGCAAATAGGTCCCATGAGGTGAGGCCTGGAGCCGCCAGACTTGATGAGGAGCTTGCAGGTGCAGTTGTAGTTCAGCCAGAGCGCCACCTCATCATTGCACACCCTCCTTCTCTTTTAGGGGGTAACTGTCACTGAGTGGGTGACTAGCCTTGCTCCAGTTTATATGGTTAGGGGTTCTGGTTGCGTGAGAACTTTGACCCAGGAACTTGGAGGGAACCACCTACTGTCAAATAACCCTTCACATAGTCAGTGGGACCATCACAGGCTGACTGTGTCCTTTGGCAACATGCTCAACTGAGTCATAAAGTCTCAACGTGGCATTTACAGATCTGATTTTTCATTTGGCTAATGAAAATATATAATGAACAGCATTACTGGAAAAAAAATTAGAGCTTTAACTGAAAATGGTAACTGTTAATGTATTTTGGTCTGCTGACTGACTCACCCTGTGCTGCTCTGGTACTTAACACAGATAATTTGAATAAAACAATGAAGGAGAAACGCAGCAATATGCCAATGATGAAATCATTTGACTTGCCTGTTGAAATTTTAAAAAAGCTGGACAGTGCCGGTACAGAAAGCTTTGCATTGGATTAGCTATGTTCACACAATGCCAAAAATCCTAAATTACACAACAAATATGGAAGAAGAAGAAGGCCTGTGAGCACAATGTCCACCAGTATTTCTTGTTAGCGTGACTTTCGCTATTAAAACTACTGTGACGTAACAGAAACAGCAAGTTGTTGTCTTGCAAGGTAATAGGCTGGGCAGATTTTTTCTAACGCATTTCTAACGTGGTTCGTACTGTTGTGAAACTTTCCTTCACAACGGGCAAGCCGTGCATGAAGAGGGTTATTATGAATGCGTAGCAGCTGCTAACAACTGAGGTCACAAGAGCACTTTGCAGTCGGCATATACAACCGAGTTCCATCCTCCCCCAGCCAAACCGTGCCAACTGGTGGGGTGCAGGTGCCCTTCCATTCTTCACCTTTTCTGTCCTCAGCTTGTCTGGCAAAGGGCTCAGTTTGACCCAGAAAATAGGTAATAGCAAAAACTTCATCAGATAGTTGTTCGGTGGTCACTGTTGACTCAACATAGAAAGAAGGCACGGTTTTCACCTCACAGCTGGGGCACACTACAAGTTCAGCCTTGCTCCTCAAGCCGCGATTCGTGATGTATTTGGAGGTCCAGGCCCAGCTGGTCCACCCGCTCACTAAACAGCTCTGCAGTGGCTTTAAGTTGGTGCTGAAGAGATGACAGATCCAACACACTCTGGGAATGGCAGTTAGAGGCTGTGTGTGCTGGATGCACAGGGGGACCTGGGCAGCGGGGCAGGAGAGCGGCGCTTGCTTACAGTCAACTGACCAACTGGGTGGGCAGGAGGAGGCTGCTACTAACCAGAAAGGTCAGCTTTGAACCTTCAGCTGGAACGAGTGGGGGGAAGAAACACCAGATGTTAGAGAAAAATTAACCCTGGCTCCTGACTTATAATAGCTACTGAAACAGAAAAAACAACAATAATAATGACACCAGTGCGATAAATTTTTTTTGCAAGTAATGATCCCAAATATAGGAAATATGAAATGACCAAAACAAATAGCACTGACCTGCTGACTGTCACAGCGAGAGCCACAGCAACAGGCGACAGGCAATAGCCCACGAAGGATCAGGGTGGGGCCATGTGGTTGTGTCTCAGGGGCTACATCTTCACAAACTTTTGGCTTTCCTTTGCATTCCAATTTCATGGATGGCCTTCGCACTACTTTAAATTACCGCCTGTAAAATACTATCACCCTGGCTGTAAATTGCTGGGGGATTTCATTTTCTTTCTTGGAGACCACATAAATGTCGACTGGCAGAGCAAACAAAACGCAGCGAAGGCTATACATGTAATTATTTTTATTATTTAAACCAGGACTTTTGAGCAGCACAGGAAGAAAAATATGCTGTTGCATGCAAAAGATTGCTGCGTGCTCCAAGTAATGCTTCTAAGCAGACAGCGTGGTCTCAATTAGTATGTTTTTGGAAGACACCATAAGTACAATACTTGCAAACAAACATCAAGACTTCTGGAGAAGGGATGGGGTGAACAGACATGTAAATCAAGTGTACAGAAAAATAAACCAAGGATTAAGCCATCCATTTAGAGAAAAAAAAATTAGTGGGATTGTATCTCAGTAAGTGAAGACAACAAATAGAGGAGCTAAAAGACAAAGTGGAGGGTGAGTAAGATGGAAAATATTTTCCCTTTCGGACCACGTAATTGGCTGTGGTCAGGGGGATTCATTTATCTAACTGTAGAAGGTATTAATCTGAGCTCTGGCAATCTCAGCTGTACAATTACTTCACAGAGTTGAGTACTGCAAACAAATTGATTTCAGATTAAGGGGAAACCAGGAGGTGATCAAAATAACAAGAAAGAAAATAAGTGCCAGCAGGTTCTTAAATCCTGAATTAAATCTAACAAATGGCTTTACAATCTAATTTGTGGGAGAAGAGCAGCAAAAACTGGGCATGCAAGAAAAGAACAATGAAACCCATAGACATTTCCAACTGTCATAGATCATGCCTACACTTCAGAATTAGGGCTCCTTAAAGTTGGTTTGTGGCCTCAACCTGAGTACAAAGCAGGATCTGAATGCAATCTGCACCAAATTATTACGAACCTAAAAAGATTACAGAGAACTCAACCTTGGAGGTAATAAATTACTTACTTTGTTTGTTTTTATTTCTATCAATCAGTTATAGATGAAAGCAGCTATTGGACACCCATGTTAATAGTGTGCCAACAAAGTCAATGCAAGAGAGCTGAAGCATTTCATAAGTGGTCTTACTCTAAAGACTATGTATCAATGCATGGGAATTAAACCATCTCACACCATCTCGTGCTCCTGCCTTATCTCTGCTCTTTCATAAACCAAGTTTGATTTATTTTTATAGAGTGCTCTTCTCAGCAGTGGGGCAGAACAATAGATATAAAAAGATACTTACATGAACAATGATAAAGTATGAAAGATTTGGACCAGTAGGCAGTTGAGGAGAGGAAAACAAAAAAAATCACCAACCATGACAAAGGGGAGAAAAATAAACTTCTAGGTGTCCAAGTTCCAGTGGCTGCCTACCCATCAAGGTCATTCTAATGTGGCTACAGAGGTCCTGTGGGGATATGTTTAAAGCCAAAAGCCCAGTACAATATATAAATGATGAGAAGATTGGTGAGGTAAGACAGAGCTAGACTTCTCAGTGCCTTACAGGTAATGACAATTAACTTGAAGTTGAAGCACCTGCATGAGACAAGAGCAAAGAATCGGGCTGATATTGCAACATGTGAAAAAGATGTCACAAAAAACACAGGGCCCAACTCCTTTAGAACCCGTTTTGCTTGGAGCACATCTGTCTGTACCTGGTGTCTTTAAGGAGCCCAGCTGCAAAAGCTTTCCACCCAACTGGTTTAAAATGTCAGATGTAACAGATGGATGACTGAAAAATGTGCAACCCCAAGCGGGTGTCTGAAGTGAGGATAACCCAAATATTACATAACACCTATTAAGACAACGCTTGACACCAGTAGCAGCTGTCACTGTGAGGAAAGGAACAGCACTCTCTAACATATAAGATTTGAAAATTAACACAAAAAAACAAAACACACACTAAATACATATAAAGAAATAATAAGTACAGTCTATGGTGAATGAAACATAGAGTAAAATAACAGTACCCAGTGCAAATTTTAGCACAATTGCCAGTCTGGTGTTTTTAAGATGTTACTTATTTCTTTGATTACAACTCCAAGTCAGTGGCTGGTTTGGACAGTTTCAGTTGGGAAATATCAAACAGAACTTATGGCTCACATTACATTTGTCCTGCTCACACAACTCACAGCACACAGTGATCAATCACTGCTATAACTGTTAAATATTAGTAAAAATAAATATCTATTAAATGTTGATCATAAAAAGTGTCACAGTTTAACAGTTTTGAATATAAAATTTGAAAAAATATGAGGGCAGATGCAATTACAGTAAATATCATGGCCCTCCCACTCATCAGCCCTTACTGTGACTGACTCTCTCAGGGATGAGATGGAGAGAAAGTTAAGAACTCATCACCATTCCAGTGTGACTGAAGTTTTTTTGCATTAATTTAGGGACAACATACCTCCCAAAACCACCTGAATCTTGGTAAACAGCAAACCTCATCAGTTGGCAGCAGTTAAGGCCAAAGGTGAGCCAACTGTTTACAGATACGTCATTATTTCAACCTATCTCTAATGCATAACCATTTGCCCTAGTATTTATTCAGTATAAAATAGCTGTTGATTAGTAAAAGTTTAGCTATATTTAAGTTTGCTTCAGCTTTAGATTTGACAAAAAGTATCATTAATATTCTGAGGTTTATCTGCATAAAATTTCAATAAAATGTTTTGATGCCTTTGTCAAAAGTATTATAATCAGCACCTAAGTAAATGCATCTACCCCAGCATTTTTGGCATACTAAACCTGTTGAATGAAAAATAACTGTTTAGTTTTCAAATCTAAAAAAAAAAACTGCAACAGTTATTTCCAGATCCTTTATATTTTCTGTTTCTTAGGTGATTTATAATTATATTGTTCCCAAGAGGTGCTCACAGTGAGGCCCAGGGCAGGTGAGGAATGTTTATAGATGTTCAAGACCCTGTAATCCCTCCGATTTGAGAAAAAACATGATTCCAGGAGGACAGAGAAAGACAATATGGTGGGTTGGTATAGGCAAATCATATTGCGCTCCCTCATAGGGGCTCCACGCTATTTAATAAAGTGGTGGAACCTCAATGACCAAAAGGTTGACAGCTTTCATTGCCCTCTCTTGCGTAGTTGACACATAAACCTACTAGACTAGGCATCAAACCGACCACCCATGAGGTAAATTATAAAATGGAGAGCACAGAGCTGCACATTAAAATGCTTGCAAAAGTTTCTTCTTCTTTGCTATTTGCTCATATTCATGCTTTTATTATGCTATGTTATAAATAGAAAACAATTTAGGCCATCAAAACAAAAGTTTATGGATTTTGGTGGCTAACCACAGACATAATGCTTTGCGTTGCCATGTGGATGTTCACATCACTCTCGCATTCTAAAAACAAATGTTAAAACTATTCTCCAGTCCTCAGATGCACTTAAAGCTTGTCTTTTTTTCCATTTTATGGATCTTTTTGTGGTGTGTTAAGGAGTTGGTTACTCAAAGTTGCCTTATTAGCACATTATTTGCTTACTGAGCACATCTACCCAAGTCCACCTACAATTTAACACATCATCTTATTCACGCATACCAGTGTTGACTAAAACAAAAAAGAAAAAATGTAAAACTCTTAAGGGTAAAAGAGTCATGGTGGGGGGGGTGCAAGTTTATGTTCAAAGACCTGACTTTGCTCACCACATCATAGTAAAGTATGTAGTAGTCCCTGTGTTTATGCTTTTTCTAGCACACTAAATAACATTCCAGAACTTCCCTCAAGCTCTGTTCTCGATGAAAGCAGGTATATAAACTAAGAGAAGCACTCCACAGTTTTTGCTTACAGCTCCAGTTATTTTCTATCAACCTCTGGCCTATTTTTGGGCATCTATATAGATGGTTATGAAGCTGGTTGACAACAAGCAACATTAAATGCTGGGAAGGAGGCCAACAAAATAATATCAATGCCAGATAAAACAAGCTGCATTTAAAAGGAAACAGCTCATTTTTATGACAAATTGCATCTGATTGTACTTTAAATTCACAGCTTTGAGCAAGTTTTGAGCTCACTGATCTCAAGAATGACTTGCACACCTGGGTGCACTGAAGAACATGGTGATATTTGATTTTAAATACTTCTGGAAATGACTGCTGTTGGTTTTACTGGTCTCTAATACAAATATGGGCTAACGGAAAAAGAGATGTATGTTCTTTCTATTTTAGATATTAAGGAATTCTGACCATGTTCCAGTGATTTGGATAGTCAGTGTTTCTGATTGTTGGTCCCGGTTCAGGGTGCCAGGCACTTGAGGGTTTCCAATCTGAGCCAGCAGCTCCACAAATGGAATGTATGTTGTGCAGCACAAGCTGAGCCGTGTTCAATCAAGTGCATTTCCACAAGCAGGTAAACAACAGTTTCCGTCAGCCGTGATGAGAGCGGGGAGCTACGTCCCTCAGTGGAAGCAGGGAGTCAGTGAGGAGCTCTGCAGGTGCTTTGTGTTGACAAGGGTTGACCCTCTGATTACAGTGTGGGGCCCATTGCCGCACCCAGCTGCCACTCACCTGTCTGCCTCCAACTCCCTGGCACCAGAAGGCCTCCCGTCTTCCCTGAAGACCGCCTCTGCTTCTCAGGTGTCCCCCACTGTGACTACTTCAGCTGCAGCACAACCACGCAAACATGTCAAGTGAGGTGTGGCCAGGTTGCACAAGCTGCCAAAATGCATGCAGCTTTTGCAAATGGAAGCATCTAGACAGACTTTTCTCAGGACTGGGTTTCAAAAAAGATTTTCTGAGCCTATAAAAGCAGGGATTTTGAGAAAAATCTATGAATATGAGATGAGCGTAGTTTTATATCTGATCACCTCATATACAAGTAGTGTATACATTTACAAATAATGTATTTAGAGACAAATCAGTTCCTATGTGGTCGGTTTGATGGCACAATGAACATATTTCATGACTACCTTCTGCATTAAACATTATTCTCTGTTGCAAGAAAACAAGACAAGAGAGATCAGTCACTGCACCTTCTAGCAACATGAAGAATATGCCAATGACACAGGTTTGGATGAAGTGGAGTGGGTCAGTGGCAGCAGAGCTGCCAGTAAACTTTAGTGTACTAAGAACAATGCTGGAAGTGAAGAATGTAGACTATGAAGGCCCTGCTACACTACACTGCCATTTGTCAGTAGTAAGCACCTCATTCTCAGACACTGTAAAGAGAAGCCCAGGAGTGTACTGCTACCAAATACCCTCACCCTCCCGGGGGAAGGATTATTAGTGCCTAGAGGTCTCCGGAGTTCTTCAGCTGGCCTGCTCAGTTCCCAGAGTGCATTTGGCTGGCTAGGTCTCCAGCTCAGTCCAGGTTACATAGTGCTAGTATCATGAAGATGTAACCCAAGGCTCCAGACGCAAAAACCACCTTCCTTCCAATGATCATCAGGGCTGAGAGCTGAGAGAGAGAAAGCTCTTCTGTACCCAATGCTCACCGGGAGGCCATCGAGAAGGCACTCACACTCCAACTGGCTTCGGAAAAATGACTCCCAATGTAAACTCTGTGAAACGCATTAGCTGCCAATTGTCCCAGCATGCTCCCAGCAATCTTTAATGAACCACTAGAGGAAGAAAGGAGATGCAGGGAGTCCTGGAATAATCCATATGTAAAATAACGGAAAGACAAGCCTGTTGAGCCGAGGTAAAGGTCAGAGGACAGGCCCTCAGGGGGCTCAAAATAACACACAAAAAACGGCTTTGTGGAGAAAAGCGCGGCATCTGCTGCAACAATGATCCCCTCGTTGAGGCTGTATGACTACGACTGATTCACAAGGTGGTCTCCCCCTCCTTGAACCCCAACCTGCCATGCCAATCATGGCTTGAAACTCAAGAGGGGATTGATGAGGTAATGCCAGAGGTAGACTTCTCAGAGGAAGAACTCTAACAATAGCAGTTAACTGCAACACTCACTTTTTCCTCTGTAGAGGCAGAAAAACTGGAGAGGAGAAACAGCTCAGGCTCTCCACCAGTTAGAGGCTCAGACATGTGTGCATGTGAGCATCTTCTTTAGCTAAAGGAAACATAAAAATAAGGGAAAATTTAAAAATACTGAGAAATTTACATTACAAATTTCATTTGGTCCCAGATCATGTGCTTTGCTGTCTGATTCATTGTAAAAACACGGTCTTAAAGTGTACTAAAGAGTCAAGAGTCAATGTTCAGGAAAACTTGAATGAACTTTGGAAAAATAGGTCAGGTTTCTGGATTTTCTCAGATAGCAGGGCTGGTCATGCAGCACTAACTACTGTAAGTCTTTGTATTGTGTACAGTCATTGCCTGGGTAACATCTGGGTTAACCATGCAATGACTGCATTTGCTTTTACTCAGTATATTGACATTGTTTCTATATTGTTGCAATCAAGTTCTGTTCTGCTGATAAAAAAAGAGCAGTAAAATGTGTACAGCTGTAAGAGTGTGAGTAGTCATGACTGTTCAGTATGTTTAACAACTGTGTGGGACAGACATCCAGCATGTTTCAGTACCTCAGACAGATAAACGTTTATTGCAAACAGTATTTGGTTAGTTCTCTTCTAGGATATTATCAATGTAGATAAAATGTCGAAAGAAATCTAACAAACTCAGCACAACCAGATGCATCACAACAAAACACAGATCAAAAGGGGCTGGTGCTCAGGGGTCCCCGCCTGCCGTCTCCATGTGGCTACTCTATGCTCTACTGGAGAGCATCAACTGGGAGCTTACCTCTGCTCACACTTGCATCTCCAAGCAGCTCCAATATGACAATGACCCTTTTCTACTGTATCGTGGCTTGGCCGAGGAATTCGCAGTCAACCCCATACGTTGCTTGCCAATTAACGGTGACCACCATGCTGTGCAGTGTCTTCCAGCTGCCTTTCAAAACAAGTATTATACATTTTACTTATTGTCATAAGCAGGCAGGCCTTTCAGAATGGCTTTGGCACACCCGGGAAGCTAACTGCACCTGGCTGGTGTTTCAGAGGTTCTGCAATTCAATCGTTTCCCATGAGCCTCCTCTGCAGACACCACTCAGCAGATTCATAAATAATGTATGGATAAACTCCCTCTAGTGAGTGTACCTTTTCATCTGGTTGAACTGGAGCCTTGGCATTCTTTAAGGTGGCGCAAGCTGAGAGACAACAGGCCTAACTTATATGGAACACAGGACCTTTCATTAACCTGAACAGCGATAGAGGGACATATACATTGATTTGCTGGATGTCAAAACACGTGCGTGCACACACACACACACACACACACACACACACACACACACACACACACACACACACACACACACACACACAACAGCCTTAATTCAAGTACATCTGTGTCACATTATGCAGTGACTCTGAAGGCAATGAGTCAGACACACTCCCTTGGCCTCCTGTAAAAGCAATACCCATGGGTGAGCTCCACAGTCATATGCATTAAGCAACACAAAAACCAGACACAACAATGCATGCCAGTTCTTTGTTTTGCCTCTGTCTGAGTGAATGAAATGCTCACAACATTGCCACCTTAAAGAAAAATCAGTGTCACTGACTGTGTTATCCAGGGCATGGTACGGAGCTGCTCAATCAAGGCCTAAGGACTGACTCTATTCCAGCAGCATGAATCCTTCTTCAAAACAAGGCAAAGAAAAAAGAAGAAGCACTTTTGACAGTACAGAGCAAACTTGAACCCCACCACCCCTTCCCTGCCCCCAGGAAACCCCTCTCCATCGAGCCCAATTGAACACCTGGCCAAACAACTGATGCACGAATTAGCGCATAATCAATCACGCTCCTCTGTGCCACTCCAACTGCTCTGCAAGCATCTCTTATTACACTCTTCTGAGGGGTCCCAGGTTCGAACAGCCTCGCCAAGCCTGCCTTTAGTGTTTTCTTCAATGAGATAATGATCTGCCTGCCTCGGTAATGTGTTTCCTCTGGCTCAGGCCATTACTGAGCACCTGATCAATAGTCACTCATGGCCCGCTGGACTCAAAGAGGAGCTTTTGTTTGTTTCACACAAGGGTGGAGTTCGAATACACACGTTCTCGTGTGCTCCGTACAGGTTGAGTCTTTTGTTCCAGCAGCACAAGTTTTAAGCTGTGTTGAAGCAGAAGTTCTTTTCTGTAACGTGCAATACTTTCTGTTTATGACAATAATGAAGCCAAGAAGGATATCTCAGGCACATCTCCATGCAACTGAACCAAAACTTCCCAGCTCCAGCTGTTTGGAGTTTATCCACAACATCACATGGGTTTATCAGAGGTCCTTATCTCTGGTGCTGCTCAAACCCAATAGGTTCCACCAATTTAAACCCAGTGTATATGCTCATTACCCGGAAGCACTTCAGCATCGCAGCTCCCCCCACAGCTGGAACAAAGCACAGTGAGCTCTATAGAGAAGACGTGGACTGCCACACACAGAAAGGCCCTTGTGCTTAAAAAACACACAGTGAAGGGTCACAGATTGCACCGATATGTTCTGAAAAATCCATTTAATTTCATTTAAAATTATCCAAAGGGTTGTCATATTATGTATTGTTTATTGAATGTTTTTCCATGATTTCTCAAATGTTTCTGTGACTAAAACACATTTTATTGAAACCCATTGTTTGAATAATGAAGAAAACGTCATAAACTACTGTGTGCAGTGGGTGAGAAAATGTTTATGAACTTTGGGCATAATTACAGAAAAATACTTCAGTGTCACCATTTATTATAAGGTTTGTGTATAATAAATGTCTTCAATCACTGAGATAATAAACCTGAGTGGGAAGACAGAAGAATTAACACGTGACTAAACTGCTGTCAGAAACCAGCACTATCACTTTCCACAGGAATACCGACCAGTGATGCTGTCTGCCTGTGGGTCCTTCAACCAAACACAAAAATGTACAATGTGAAGTTCTAAAAGCACTTTACAGCACCAGGGGGAATTAGCTGCAAAATGGAGGTCAGCCAAACCCAGTAGTAGCAAACTGCAGACCCATCTGCCCTAACCTTCCCAATCATAAACCAAAAACATGAAAAACTATCGATGCAAACCCACTAGAAGTTGCTGTACTCTCCTTGAATTTAAAGCCTGCCAATGACAAATAAACTTCTCAGTATCCTTTTCTGCAATCTTGGATGACTAGCCCAAGGTTAACTGTCCCAGGAATGGTACCCAGAAGAAGAACACGACATTGTCATCCCCTCTGCTGTTGTAAGCTTCATTTGTTCTTGCTGAGGGTTCTCTGCTTTTCGGCGTGCTCCACAATCTTCTCCTCCACATACAGACCCTTCCGACGTCGCACACCGTTCATGTACTTGAGGGCCTGGTTTACCGAGTCAGCCTTCTCGCCAAAGTGCAGGTACTCCTCCTCAGTGGTGGGCACCCAAAATGGGTCGCTGTGGATCACCTATAACGACAAATGAAGATCACACAGAAGTTAAGATGGTTCTTCTTTCTACTATTCCTTAAATGAAGTGAGAGTCTTGTCCCAAAGGCCTATAACCATTGGAAGAGAGACAAGGCCCTTAGACATTGCTTGCCTAAAGAGACACATACTGAACTACCCCCACTGGAGGCTCATCCTTTCCCTATTGAAGTATGACTGAGTGTCTGACCACTGGTGGCAAGAGATGACAGAAGTGCAAGAGAAAGAGAGCTGCTGAATGCAACCTCATGCCTCATGTGTTGTGTGTACGAACCCAACAATGGCAAAGTTCTGCTCAACTGTGGTGAATTCTTGCCCCCCTGCCCCTGCTGCCTGCCCCCCAGCAGTCTGGCACAGAAAGCCCATTATGTAAAGCGCTATGATATGATGTTCCAGTGGACAGGCACCAGGGCGGAAGTGTGGGCCGACAGTCTTTCGGCAGATGAGGCGATGCCTGCAGTACCACACAAAGCGTTAATGGTATGACCTCACACCCAGAGCACTGCAAGGGGATGCCGTTACTTCACCAACGCAGGCAGGCTGGTCAGCCGACAGGTCTCAGCACCTGGCCTGTGTCGTCTCAACAGGGCCTGCTTAATTTCCACTAGACAGATGGCTAGGGTAACAATGGTCAGATTAGGGATTGTACAAAAAGCCCTCATGCGCTCTGGCAGTCAGCAGTGGATGCTGCATCGGGGGTCTGTGATGTGATGCATCTGGTATCCTTTTTTTTTCCCTTGGAGGGTGGGGATGGCTGAACTGCAGCAGGGACTCTACATAGAGCCCACCGACTCACCACTTTTCATTATATCCCTTCTCTTCAGGTGTTCCTAACACAAACAGCTTGGGTTACTTGTTTCTGACCAGCCTTCTTGCCATCTGCATGAGGCCTCCAACTCCAACAACCTCATTACAGAAAATAACCACAGTACAAAACAGCCCCTGTACATTCGTTTGCTTGTTTATGGCACACTTGAATGTGTTGCATATTTCATGTATATTGTATACTGTACACACAGCATGTGTATATATGTACATATATACACATAACAAAGACATTATACATATATGTAGTACAGAAGAAATAAAGCAGAGAAATGCCATGTTTACAGTTTTTCACAATGAGAAGAGGACACTTAATACAAAAGTCCTTCATCACCTACATAAAAATGTTATTTTATAGACAATATGGGTTTGTATTTAAAAAGAAAAAAGTTCAATAGGGTTTTACAGGATAAGTAAAACAAGGTTTATTTCATTGGGCTATAATTACATACACACACACACACACACACACACACACACACACACACAAAACACCTGCATGTGGTGTGTGTGAGGAAAAACACTCATTTTAAATATATTTTCCCACTTAGTATTAATAAAAAGTATCCCCCTTTTTGGTACAAATGGCATTGATAAAACTACTACTGCTCACATAAGACCTCAGAAGGTATAAAACAAATCATGTCAATTTTATGTAATACAGAAAATGTCATTAGTGCCGTAACTCCTCATAATATTAACAAGGACTGAATGTGAATGAAAGGAGGCAGATTTGCTCCTGTTGTGGGGCGCCGTTTGCAGCACATGTGCTTCAGTGAGGGGATCTTTCACAGGGATAATGCTGAGTGACACAAGCTGTGTGGCACAATTAAAAAGTGGCGCAGGGCTGCTGCCAAGTGATTCATGCAGCTTGACAGGGCCGGTGTCGCGAGCTGGCCAGATGCCCCCGACACCCCCCCCCCAACAGTGCGATCCTGGGCTGCTCACCCCTCATTACGGTCGTCTTTGTGTGCCTCGTACAATTAAGATTACGCTGACTTGGAACGGCGGTTGCATCCAGTGCTACTTCCAGGGCCTGGCTCTGATTAGGCGTCCCCGTCTGCAGGAGACGTCTCGCAGACAAACCACCCCACCCCCGAACATCTAAATGGGCCCTTGTGCTCAAGGGCTTGTGGGAAATGCTGTGATCTGCTGCTGCAGCCCTACTCCACGGTGCCTGCAGGAGATTCTGTCAGTAGAACGCAGAGGTAACGGGACTAAGAATTCTCTCCATTATTCTCCACATGGCTTGAGTAGGCAGAGCAAAGAAATAAATGTATTAATGAATTAGTTTAATTAATGAATTCTGACTTCTTTCATATAGTCGACCTGCCACCCACCTTCATTGCTAATAAAATAACATGCAACTGGTCAGATAGTTTTCGCTATAATCAACATGTTGGTCAAGACCACAGCCACAAGGAAAAAAGACACCAGCACAGGAATTTCCCATCCTGTCTCAAATGTATAATCCCTGTGTCTGTAATGTTTCTAATTTCCACATGTGTGCTGCTTTGCAAACTGGCTGATGGCTACAGCAGCTGGATGCTAGTGGGCCAAGCAGCTCAAATCAATACTTCAATCTGAGCCCAGATGTTTCCACAAATGTTCAAACAGCCCAAGGAAGATATAAAAAATACATGCTCTAAAGAAATAAAAGGTTTTGCTCTGTGAAAACAATAGTTTTGTTTGGCTGAAACCCCAGAACACTTCAAAGCCTATTGGAAAAGTTAGCAGAATATGTTAAAATGAGTTATTAGGAAAAAAGTAATTCAGCCATACTGTATATTGTACTTGCTGAAAATGGGACTCACTCTGTGCTGCATAATAAGTTTTAGTTTGAATCCATGTGATCTGTCATGTGTAGGCAGGAAACAAACACTGCTTTAAACCTGGGCTTTGTTGTGAACACACAGGAGTCCAAAATTAATTTATTTCTTTCACAAAGCAGCAATTACAAAAGATGCAACCACCACCTAAGATTAACTGGCAAACTGCCTGGACCGGAGCTTATTCCGGAGCCCTCCAGCGGTCGTGTTTCTGCAGAGGTCTGTTCCAGTCTCTGCAGTGACACCACATTACAGCATGCAGTCCTGTGGATCTCCTCATCTCTGGAGCTTCGAAAACAGCACCAAGAATCAAGAGGAGCACAATGACGAGAAAGCTGACAGTAGCATTTACACGGGGGATTGTGGGCTCACGGTTAACCAGCATTTTCCTTCTGGGGACTATAGAGACTTCAGCTTTCTGTGTCTCCAGTTTGAAGTAAAAAGAATTTCAAATAAGGGTCCTTTTTTCTGCAACACAAAAGCCACATTTAAGAGATTCCAAAAACCATCAAACTATAAAATACCCAGTGTAAGGTTTCAATTAAACACTGAATTTAATTAGCTTCCCTTAGCAAGGCAAACGTGTCCGGAAAGTGCCAAATCAGACAATTGAAGTCATGTGTGCTGCAGGGGCGCCGTGTGGCCCTGCGTGCTGTAAGGGAGCATATGCACATGGGAAAAGGATATGGAGCGAGATGTAGAACAGTGTTCCCACCGATGTGTTCAAGGGCCAAGTGACCAGTCCCATATATACATTTCAGATTTGACAGAGCAGAACAGGCCTGAGCTATCCAGGCTCCAGCATGTCAGCCACTACAAGAAGTCATGGCATGAAAGTATAATTTGATGAGACATGTTGCATAATGCAAAAAAGTGGATTACAGTACAAGCAAGGAGGCAAATTTTCAAATATTTCTGGAAACTACACAAGTAAAGCTGGACACACAAGGCGGTAAGGAAAGAATTTAGAGTCTGATTAGTCAAATAAGAATTGCAGATTAAGATATTTATAATATGAACTCAGGTGAATGTTAACACCAGAGCATCTAAAAGTGCTTTCTACATCCTTTTACTAGCTGTACCCAGCAGTGGTAGGAACAGGGAGCCATGACATTTTAAGTGTAAATGTTGCAGGGAAATTAAATAGACTGGGAAAAATCCTTGACTAAATACCGCTGAATGACATAAAGAAAAGATATCTGAAGAAATTTTGTCTGTGATGAACCTTGGTAATTACCAACTGGTCGAATCCAAACAGAGAAAACCACTGATAGGTTTAAAAAATATAGTCCAAGCGCGTAACAATGCATCACATGAGGAAGCAGCCGGGGGCAGGAGGCTCTCAAGGATTTATGGTAAGTGAAGTGTCACCTGGAACTGGTGGTGAGGTTACTGTCAGTAAACTAGCAGGACTGTCTGCGTCTGGCAGGAGGACACCTCAGCTGGATACCAAAATAACTTTGTTGCACCACGCAGCCTGCCAGACAAAGTTTGGAACCACTTCCCACAGTGAAATGAGGACAACAAATGCAGGCTATGAGGAGCAGTTCTTCAACAGCACAGAGCACTTGTATCATTATTTTATTAATGTGTAATTA
Organism: Arapaima gigas; assembly: GCA_900497675.1. Classification (NCBI taxonomy): domain Eukaryota; kingdom Metazoa; phylum Chordata; class Actinopteri; order Osteoglossiformes; family Osteoglossidae; genus Arapaima; species Arapaima gigas. The sequence goes on along the minus strand of UFQX01000270.1, from coordinate 459,192 downwards.
TGAAGTGGCCAGGCACAGCGTCATGTTATTATGCATATGCAAATTTAATTTTGCCAGTAGAACAACAGAGTACTGTGAATTTATGCACCGGTCCTTATGTTTTTTTTATTACCAAATAGCTATCCAAATAGCTGGGATAAAAACCATTACTCAGTGGTAATTCATTTTGGTTTGTTGGTAACAAAAGTAGTAGCCATTTTTGTCCCTAGTACATTTATTCTGACTTACACTGGTCAGAAGGTAATTGCAATTTTTCTTTATGCATTTTGCATTCAAAATGTAACTAAATTAGGGAAAAAACAGTGTTGGCTATTCATTTCTTAGCACAGCAAGAAGCACGGTTCAACCCGTTTGAGAATATTTTTGCATTTTATCTATTTAGGCTAAATTGTTCAGACCCCTTGTCACCTCTTGTAAACCTGGATAGTAGTCAGTTCCACACTCCATACAGAGGATTATAATATACATTTTGTGCAGTTTTATCATTAAAGGCCCATCAGTTAATGCATCTATGTGGAGAAGTGAGGACAAGAGCATAACCACTTGCAGCAGATTGGTTTGTGGGGGGTTAAAACCTCAAGGCCAAGGACAGACGGTCAAGATGTCTGTGTATTATCATCTAGCTTACACATCCAAGCACGTAAAAAGCTATATGCAAGACATGTTAATACATTAACATGAGGAGAAATACAAAGTTTTAAAGTTAAAAAATTTTGGTAGATCAATTCCTTCTCCTTTCTGTAAAAATTCAGTCAGACAACTGAAATTTTTGTCAGTGTTAATTTCTACTTAGTTTATTATAAACAGAGTACATGTGCACATGCAGTTGCAAAACCATCTTCAGCAGCTAAGTGTAAAATTATGTATAGAGTTTACTATACTAGAAGCAGGAAAGTACCTATCTAAAAGTGTCCAAAGGCAAACTTTTCAGAGTTAACTGGACATTGTTTAAGAAGACAAAGCTGCAGTCTTAAGAGTGCTTAAGGTGCTGATGAAGAAATAGCAAAAAACTGTCCTCCCCCAGAGCTCAAGCAATCTGGCTGTACGAGATGAACAGTCTGGTGTGTTACGGGGGGGACGTTTTTATCCTGGTCCCAGGTATAGTCATTGGATGGCACCACCCACACCCCAAAGAGCCTCAAACCTTAGCTGCATTGGGTCCTAGTACTCCGACTGCCGTGGCTTTCACACTGCACTCTGAGCAGAGAGGGAGCTGGCTGCTTAGTTGGAGGCCCACGGGGATGGCCCAGACAAACACACCGCCTGAGATGGAGCCATATGTCTCCAGGAAACATCAGTGGAATTAAACACAAACAGTAATGTAACAGGAACCCTTGTTTTATCAATGGAAAATAAGACTGAATTAGAAAAGTCATTAATGAGCTATTAATTAAATTGCTCTACTGCTCAAATACAGAACGACTTCATAAATGGTTTAAAAACTCCAGTTTAATTCAGATCAATTTACTACTCTTGTAGCTAAAACTACAAGAACCATAATTTTAAACAATAAAATTAAACTGCAACAGAAAGACACAATGAACAGTCTGATTCTAAGACCAGTTACATATCCAAATAATTAAAAATATGTACAGATGCAGAATGAGCACGTAGAGGTTAACAGCAGAGGTTAAGTTAATCTACTGAAAAAGAAACGCACAGTGGCGGGCAGTGCTAGTATTCTTTTTTCTGTCTTATAGGGTATGGCTGCAGACTGCAGACTGCAGACAGGCTGACCCGTTACCCAGAGTGACACCAGCACCATATGGCGGTGAGTCCGCCAGGCCTCTGTGCCCGAGCCAAGCGCAGGTATAATGCCTCCACACATGTGGCGAGAAGTGCCTTTGATCCTCCCCCTCTCACAGGCTCAGTCAGCCCAGTAACAAGCTCCAGTCCCTGGGCCCCAAGGAGGGGTCCGCCCTGGCCCCAAGGTCAGCATGGGCCCATGTGTGTATCCGTTGCTTGAAAAGCGTGTTTACTCTGTGCTTTCTCTGGTCTCCCAAAATTACAGGTTGGGAGCTCAAATCGTGTTCAGCCCCCAGACCTCCCTTATTGCAAAAATGCTAATTCTGCCTGTGGCTGTGTGTGTCTCAATGAATTAAAATTTTTACTTATATATTCCGCAATGCAGTTAAAAAGACAACAAACTGTATGAATAAAAAATGGCAAGCAGTAAAGACATTAGCTTTCAAACATTTATTCTGTGAAAAACAACCTATTATTCCTGTTCCAATCATAAAGCAGATAAAATATTCTTACAACTATCTATATAATCTAGGTTTGAATTAGACATCCCCAGTTCAGCAGCTCATCTATCTTAGTCTGACCACAATGAAAATGAAAGATTATAAAGGGGTAAAATGCCCTCCATTCGACATTAAAAGTACACTCAAACAAATGTACATAAATGAGAATTTTTTATGAGCTGGACATTAGACTGCAAACTAAATCAGCAGTTTTCATAAGTGTGGCAGAAACAGATCAATACCAGCTTAATGTTCAAGACTTTCATAGTTGAGTTTCCAAACAGCACTCAATATTCATCTTTAGTGTCAATGGAGCTGTCTGAAAGCAGGTTACTACTGACCCATAGCTCAGAAGAGTAAAGACTCAAAGGTGGCCTAAACCCACACAGCTCACCCCTCCTTTGTGAATATCAGTTAATATGTGGCTGTTTACCTGCACATAATACCTGGCAACAGACTGCTTGCTTACCTCCCAGTGGCTGAAGACTAGCTGCGGACTGGCTAAGCCACTCGTACGCTTCCTGATCTCGTCGGCAAAGCCAAAGCTCTCGGCCACTGGGAGGACAGCCTTGATGATGAACACCTCAGTGCCTTCCTTCATCTCCTCTTGCAGCACGCGGCCCTCTCTCTTGGACAGGACGGCATAGACACGACCTGAGGAAGAACATGGAAACCATAAGCAGGGTTAAACGACGAGGAAGGCCTTCCTGTTCTTATAAATAGATCAAGGCGTAATGGTAGGCCCCCCGCACGAGATAATATGTGGAAGTGGTGAGGAAGGGAAGAGCGTGCAAGGATTTCACGACCTACCCTCACAAACAAAGGATGAAAATAATGTTGGACCCAATGATAAAGGCTGATGACAAGCTGTGATAACTGACTAGCGTCCGAATGCCTATATGGCAGCTCTACATCAGTCAATGAAGCAGTTACTGCAGGCACTTCCTGTCACTGGGCTAGGTAGTGTAGACACACACGCGCGCGCACACACAAATATGCAATCACACAAAACTTGCTTATCACTGTGGGCACAATGGGTTAATAAAAATTTTGTATTGTGCAGACCTCCACGCAAAGTTTATTTTTCAAGATTTAAGTCCCATTCAACATAGGCTATTAAAGGACTCCGGCTCGAATCCCAGGTGCTGATGTAACACCATTGATCAAGGTACTAATCCTGATTTGATAAAATAAAATTATCCAGCTGTATAAATGGGTAAATCTTTGTAAGTAGCTTAATAAACAAAATCTAACAGTTTAAGCGGCTTTGGAGAAAAGCATTATTAATTCAATAATTTAGGGACATATTCCTTAACATATTTCTTCATAAGGTTAAGAAAACATGCTGATGTATCAAAACATATACTAACTATAATTACTAACAAATGATTTATATATAACCTACATAATTTAAAACTTAATATCTTTGATATTCTACACAGAGCAAAGCTCCTGAAACACTGCCTTCTACAGATACAACCCCAGCTCTTCAAAACATGAAAATTTTGCGGCTGCTGTCTGCAAATAAGTGTCGCAGCAACACAACTCATTTAAATCACTGAAATTTAGTAACCTGAGAACTGCACTTCTTTCATATTCACACTGCTGGCCAACATGTGACATACATATTAAGCTAAATTTCCATGTCGCTCAGCTAATTTAATGATATTTGTGGGGGGGGGGGGGGGGGG